>CM076570.1:1497520402-1497847761 GCA_034641835.2 Pinus albicaulis | reverse complement strand
ACAAAATCTCCAAGTAGTCAAAATGCAATACTGTCCCTTATTTTTAGAGGCAGATTGTTGTATTTCTTTCTATGATTGTATTTCAGTTCTTCATCTGTTAAAACAACTCCCTTTTCTTGTGGATCTATGTTCCCACATTTCAGTCTATTTAATGTAATTTTAAATCATTTGTAAAGCAGTTTGAGTCTGAAAGTCTGAAACGCTGTAACTCAGAAAGTAGGGGAAAGGTGTGGAAGACATCTCTGCGCTACATTGTACAGTTTGACAGGAATTAATAAGAGATGTAGCTATGATTTGTGGGATCCATGTGGTATGAGATTTAGCATTTGTTTTTCTCCTTTGTTTCATATGTGAATTTTTATGTGTTCCATTCATCCATAAACATTTATTTTTGAATGCTTTCAAGATAGAAAGGTAGAATCCATTTTATATGCTCTGCCTTGGGAGATCATTCATACTCTGTATTTTTCTTCTGTTTGAAAAGGATCCATTTATTGTGCCCTTTTCAGCGCTGCACCAGTCTTTCCATCCCATCCTCATTAAATTTTAATTTCTAAGTTTCCTGCCTATCTTGCCCCATGAAATACCCTGTGTCCTGATTTAATTCCCGGTTTCAACTTTCCCTTTTATCCCACACATCCTTGAAATACATTCATTCATTTTTGTTTAAACCTTTTATCCCTATCATTTTACCTAGCCTAATATTAGTCCATTTATTGTATTCCTTTTAATATTCTTTTACGGAGAGAGCCCTCTCATGTCCTTGTAGGGCTAGCTACAAGGCTGTGCATGGTTTAGTTGTTACCCTGATTTTCCTTTTGTAGCCTGGGGTCAAATTCAGGTGCTAACAGAATGATCCCTTCCAGATGTTTTCAAACTTTCCATGTTTCCCCTTTTCTTCAATTATGGCTTCCCATTTCAACACCACATCTTGAATCTGGAAAATTTCTTCTTTGAACTTCCTTTCAAATGTCTTCTTTACTCTGTTTTATGACTGCTGATGACTGTTGTATACCTCCTCCATTTTTTCTTGCAGAGCATAAGCCAATTTATTCTCCTTTGAATAGCATTAGGGTCCTCTTCTCGCCCTTGCAGCAATTTCATTACATGCACTCCCAAGGAAGTGGGAAAAACAGCTTCAGCTCCTTACACTAGCTCATAAGGTGAAGTACCAATGGATCTTTTTGTACATACTCTATCAGTCCACAGAGCATACTTCAACTTCATATGCCATGATATTTGTTTTTCCTACATCACCTTCTTGATAATTCTCACAATTCTTTTATTAGAAGATTTAGAAATACCATTACCCTGTGGGTAATAAGCAGTAGAGTGTCCAAGTGTTATATGATACTGATGAAAAAATATAATCAACCTTTTGTATTTAAAAGTTTCTACATTGTCATTAATAATCTTCATAGGAAATCCAAACCTGGACAAAATGTTGTTTTCTAAAATTGGATGATGACTGAATCATTTTCCTGCCTTGTTGGGATTGCTTCATTCCACTTAGTGAAATAATATGTTTCTATTAGGATCCAGTGATGCTACCCTGAATATGATGGGTGTATTTCACCAATAAAATATAGCCCGCACTGGCGAAAAGGCACCTCAACATAAATTGGCATCAAGGGTAAAGGAACCATATTTTTCTTACCATAAAAAATATGGCATTCATGGCAGGCAGCTATCTTACTGTAAACATCCTTGAACATGGTGGGCTAGTAATATCCTGCTCTGAGAATTTTGTTTGTTGTGGCCTTCGAGTAATGGTGTCCTCCACAATCTCCCTTATGAAACTCTTCAATCACCTTTTCAGCTTCCTCTTCTAGAAAACAGTTCAAAATAATGCCTCTAGTATCTTTCCAGTATAGATTCTTATCTATAATGCAATATCTTAGAGATTTAAGATTTACAAACCTTGTGTTTGATTTAGCCAATTCTACAGGAGCTCTGTGATGATGCAAGACAAAGACAATGTCTTTGTACCATTCAGATAAAATGAACTTCTGTTCAATAGGAATCAACTCTTCATCTTCATCAGACAACTCTGAAATTTTTGCAATAAAAACCATGTCAAGATAGTCAAAATTAGATTGTGCCATCAGATTTTCCAACCCCTTTCCTTTTACCAATTTTGTAGGTCTGATTTCTATGTCATACTCTAGAAAATTAGCTATTCACTTCCCTCTCTTGCCATCAGGATTAGCTTGTGTCAATATTTTCTTAACCACAGTGTTAGGCACAAATGATATGACATGAAAATGCAGAATATAGATCCTGAAATCCTTAATGGCTTTGATCAAAGCATATGCCTATTCTTCTAAAATATTATATTTCAGCTCTGAGTTAGCAAGGTTTCTTCTAAAGAATGAAATTGGTTGCTCTGTACCTTGTTGTCCTTTCTGCAGTAAAACTCCAACTATGGTATTTTTAGATGCAAATGTAAAAACCAGAAATTATTTTGAAAAAATTGGACTAATCAATATTAGGGCCTGAGTGAGTGATTTCTTTATTTCTTCAAATGACGGCTTTGCTTCAACTTTCCATTTAATATCAACTCCTTTATTCAACATCTTGGTAATTTCTTTGACAATATCAGCAAAGTTTGGGATGAACCTTCTAACAAAATTTACTCTCCTAAGAAAATATTGAGTTTCCTTCTTGTTCCATGGCAGGTCTATCTTATGAATGGATTTGACTCTGTTTGGATCAATATTTATCCCATATTTTGATATAATGTGCCCAAGAAACTTTCCAAAGGTTAGAGAAAAAATAATTTTAGTAGGATTAAGAGAAATGCCAAATCTTCTACACTTCAGCAAAAATTTCTCCAGATGCTTCAAATGGTCTTCCTCCCTTCTTGAAAATACAGTTATGTCATGCAAATAGACCACCACTAAGTTATCTTTCTCCTCAAAAAAGGCAATTTCCATTTCTCTTTGAAAATTCGCTCCTGCATTCATCAAACCAAAGGTCATCTTCACATACATGAATGTTCCCATTGGTGTGGTAAAAGCAGTTTTCTCTTGGTCTTCTGGGTGTACCAATATCTAATTTTATCCTAAAAAAACCATCCAACATAGAAATCCTTTGGGAGCCAACAATATTCTGCAAAATCTGATCCATCTTAGGTAGAGGGTAGTTGTCTTTCAAAGAAGCCTTGTTCAAGTTTCTAAAATCAATGCAGATTCTGATCTCTCCACTCTTTTTTCTGACTGGTACCAATTTAGCAAGCCATTTTGAGAATATCATAGGAACAATAATTTTTGCATCAAAAATCTTCTTAATTTCCTTCTCAATCAAAGGCATGAGAAATGGATTAATCCTTCTCAGTTTCTATTTGAAAGGTTTCTCATTCTCTTTGATAGGAATAGTGTGTAGAATAATAGTAGGATCATACTTTTTCAGGTCAGCATAAATCCATGCAAAAACATCAATGAACTTCTTCATCATCTCAATATATTTATGTTTCATCTCCACAGAAAGAAACTTAGAAAGCTTTATCATTTTAGGCACTGCTATTGTACCAAGATTACAACTCTCTACCTCTTCATCATCAGCCTGCATTCTAGGATATTTGAAAACATCATTTTTGTCAAAAATATTTTCAAGTGGAATAAGACCCTTGGGTATACAATTATTTTCAAGCTGTAAAACTTCATAATTACAGTTAGTTTCAACAAGCATGTTTTGCTGATCTACTTGTGTGCTTTCAAATTCCTCCTTCAACTCTATGAATTTTTTTACTTGCTGGTCATATTCAAACACTTGCCAATGGATGATGTTATCTGGGATAGCAGGCCTATGATGAAATTCAACCTCATACTTCTCAATGGAATGTGCATGGATTAAAAACAAACTTGCAGAAACATCTAGGAAATTAGCTACTGAGTTTTGATCCCGAGTTTTCACAATAAATGAATATTCTTGAAATTTTTCCAAAATTTCCATGATCACATTTCTGTAAGCTCTCATCGTCACATAATTAGTTTGATATGTTCCTTCAACTTGTTTAACTACCAATTCAAAATCTCCACAAACTGAAACTTTTTGGGCACCCAATCTTTTCAAAATTTCCAAACCCAAAAACAAAGATTTATATTCAACCATATTATTTGTACAGTCAAAGTTCAGTTTTAAATAATATAGCTTACTTTCATCATTCGGAGTAGTGATCTATATTCCTTCTCTAGCCCCCTCTCTTCCAACAAATCCATCAAAGTGAAAAATCCACCAGCCCTCTGTTTTTTCTTCTATGATGCCCTAATTTTCAACTTGCTGATTTTCAATTTCTTGAATTTATGCTTTCCCTTCACTTTATGCTTCATCAGTTAGCTCATTAAAAATAATTGTTGACCCTAATTCAGTTTCAACAACATAAATTGGAAAATTCTGAGGTTTATCCTTGTTTCTTACCATATAGTCCATCCTAGTCTCCCTATACAATCTTCTTTGCTCACCAAAAACAGGAATGGTGGCATATGTCAATTCCATTTGCATGGTGTCTTTGATTTTTGTTGCCCAAGATCTGGATAAGAGCATGCCAAACTTGGGTGGAATATCTGCCACCACAATTTCCATTTCCATTGTCTTGGCAGGCACTTGTTTTAGGCCAACAACAACATCTTTTATCAATCTTGTGCATTGAGATCTTTTAGAATCAAAAGAAAAAAAATCCTTGTATGGCCTAGTGATCTCCAAACCCACCCTCTTTATAATCACCTTAGGCATAAGGTTATGAGAAGCCCCTAAATCCAACATGCAATTGTGAAGGTCATGTCATGGATACTAAGGCTGACATAGAAAGGATGTACTTCTTCATTTTTCTCATCTTCCAATATTGGTCCCAAGTAGATGGTACAATGGTATTATTAGACATTAAGGACATATAAAAGTCCTGGTTGATAATTCGACATTTTCACAATTTTACTTCTGTACTCATTAACCTTGAGAATTTCTCCAAAAGGAACTGGAATATTGATTTTAGAAATCTCATTCTCCAAACTGAAAACAGAAGTAATATTTTCACTCTCTTTGACAACAGGAGGAAGTGGTGGGTCCCTTTTAGTCTCATCTACTTTATGAGCATCCTTCTTTGGCCATGATTTATTTGTAGTGATGGGAAAATTTCTGTTTCTGATATTGTATTGTTTTTGCATCTCAAAAATTGCATGTTGATAACCCTTAAGATAGTCAGATTGTCCCTCACCCTTATTTACATCATGATCAGACTCATCATGCTCTTCTTTGGTCAAAAACATTCGAGAAATGTTTTCATCTAGGCAATGAATAGAGTCTTCTTGAATCTTACGCTGAGTTTCTTCTTCATCTATCAAATTTTGTAGAAAAGGAGGCCTTACTTGAGGTTCAGGTTGATTTCTATTTTCTCTTTGTATTTTCTAATTCTGAGGCCTTCTAAATTATGGATTTCTAAATTGTGGATCATATTGTGTAGGAGGTGTTGTAACTCCTAGAGACAGCCTAGAGTTGCCATAGACCAGTGCCTAGGACATCTTATATAGCAGAGAGACATGATTATGTAGTGAGAAGGATCTCATCAAAACCAAGCTCTCGGGCTATTTCTTGTCAAATGAGAAAACTAAAATTTCAGTGGTATCCAATATTTCAGAAGCTTAAAGCTAAAGAGACAATCCTGAATAAGCAAGATATTAAGCCCCAACATAAATGCACAGGACAATTCCAAGACAGACCGTTTGTAGCAAGGGCTGGATTCTCGAATAGTTCACAGAGAAAGATGGTATAAAGGTATCTACTGAGAATGTAGAAGAGAGGAGATATTAATTGATATAAAGATAGTATTCAGAAACATACGTTAACATGTGATGGGCTTAAACATTAAGAATCCATACATGGCAACCACGTTCGTAAATAATACTTCATAACATTCAACATAGCATAAATGCGAATGAGGTGGAAATGGAACGACATATTACATCTGAGCCATATTTAAAGTGCCGAGAAGCTAATGAAATAAGTATCCACAGGGATAAATTCATAACAGAAAGCAGTCAGCTACTCGCATTCCAGAACGTAATATCAGATATATGGATATAAGCAAAACGAATAATAACACTACAACACACCAGAGAGAATAACACACTATGAAGAAACAAGACCAGAATCCTTATCCGAAATGAAACTTCTTTTCATTGAGGCCCTATGGGCTCTTTGCATTCATATTGAGACTTTCACAAAATGTTTAAACAAGAAGACACTACACAATATTTCCTCCAAAATTTTGGAACCTTTCTTTCTTCTTTGATCTTCCTTATATAGGATTCTTCACATTTCAGCGAGAAGACATTTTGGGAAAATATCTTCTCCGCATGGGCAAAATTTGTTAGATGTCATTTTCATAACAACAAAATTTCATGATGGGGAATCAAACCTCCCATCATGTGTAAACAGGCCCCGGGCCATTTTCAAAACCGAAATTTAAACAAATGTTTGATGTAAAAAGTAAAATGCAAGAGTGGGGGAAAACAACCCACTCGGAACTTTGAAAGAAATAAACCAAATGAAAGTGAAATAGGCCGTTAAGACCATATCATGAGTTAACAGAAAAGTCACAGGCGAGGCTGAGTGGAAGCCGTTGCAGATTCGGGCGGAGGCACGTTTGCGGAGGAACTAGTATGCTGACTCATAAACTGTGTCAGTCTCTGCTGACTCTCCAAAGTTGGCTCGGGCATTGCTGAGAGCTTCTCCACCTTGATGAAGGCTTCGCCGAGAGCGTGAATACCTGTCTCAGTAGGGAGCCGGTGTCTGATCATGTAAAGGAGATTAAACTCCTTTTTGAGGACCGTAACAATTGTACTGGCTTTGAGCTGGGTCGCCTTTCCCATCTGGAGGTCAGTCCGATCTCTTTCCATTTGCAGGCGCGCTGTATATTGGTCTAGGAGTACAAGCACGGCAGGGGCGGTTGGTTCCCAGCAGGAAGGGAGTCCGGCTGTGGTGATCTCATCCCATACCTCGTCAAACTGTTCGACACTGTCGATCACCCGTTGAAGGGCCCTTGAAGCCGCAGCTCGGGCTTCCTCTTTATCGATGATTCTGACATTCGATGACCTTTGTAAATCGGCTGGAGATACCGTGTTTCCCCAAGTCGTTTGCCCTTAATGCGTAAAGGAATGATATGTAATCCCCATCGTGTTGAGCTCTATTAGGCAGATCGGCCCCTGCCTCCTGCAAATTTCTACTGAGATAAGGAATAGTAGACTTGAGCTCCCCTATCATTGTCAAGAACTCCCATTGCTCGGTTACCGCCATGATTATGTCTGACCAGATTATGCTTCTGGCCTCGAGAAGGTTGAGGTTCCCCTTTGCTTGACTTTTCATGTCAGCAATGGTTTTGTGCTGCTCCGCCGTGACCTTTTTCTCTTCCTTGACTTCCCTCTGTAGCCCCTCAACTGTTCTGGCATTTTCGGCCAGGGAGCTCTCCAATTCTGCGATCTTTTGTCTGGCCATGGATGCTTGTTTCTCCAGCACTTCAATCTCAGCTCTGGATGTGGACAGTTGTGCTGACAACGAGCTGGCTCCGCTTGACGCTTCAGCAGTCTGACAGCTGTGCGAATACCACCTGGCTTGCAATTCTGTTGCTCTGTTCTGTAATTCGCTGATCCTTTCGGCCATCTTTCCTTTCTCTTCCCTCTCCTTGAAGAGCCTGGCAGATAGCTCCTTTTTCTCTTCCTCCGCCTGTACCAATTCAGCTATTTGCACATGATGCGAAGCAGGTATGCGAGCCTGTCTCTTTGCGAATGCGATATCCTTCTGCAACTTACTTATAAGTGCTGCTTGTGCACCTTTCCCTCCTTCATCTGAGTTTTTGATTTGGTCCTGGAGATCACGCACCTGGTGTGCGTTGGCACGACAAGAAACTTGTTCCGCTACAAAGGATGCCCTTAGCTGGTCATATTTATGTTCTATCTTCCTTAATGCGAGGGTTAGCTACATTAGTTTATCCTTCATCATGTCACAAACTGTTTGGAACAGGTCACACATGTCATTGGTTGGTACCTTCTGCATGTCAATGGCCAATTCGAGCACTTTATAGCTGGGAACATCAGAATTAGGGTCCAGGATGGCCTCAGCCATAGACAGTACCAGGCTTTCAGTGTCCACATTGATAGAGGCGGAGAGCCTGGTATGGTATTTTTCCACGTACCCCCCTAATTCAGCCTTGTATCTGTCTCGGATTGCTTTATTCGTCTGCTCCCTTTCTCTTGCCTTGGACGAAGTGGGCTCAATGATGGCCTACGTAACCTCTGTGTAATCGGAGGAGGCGGCGCTGTCTCTCAACACTGTTATCCCTGCCTTGCCTTTATCGAATTCACCAAATTTCGTGAAGGGTTCCAGTAATTGCCCTTCTCCTATGACTTCCGCTTCACTGGTGGCCACCCTCTGCCTCTTGGGCGGTGGTGCTGCTCCGGAGGTACCTGCCTCTTCTTCACCGGCGCCCCTATTCACTTCCTCCTCTTCCCCTGTAGCAGATGAGTCTGTCTCCATCTGCAAAAACATGGGCCAAATTTCGAGGTTAGCCCTCCATTCCATAAATGGCCTCGGCTCATGTATGTAGGGCGTAGAACTATTTCTTTTCCTTTTATTTGAATTGATTTCTCGCGGGTCATAAGCCCAGCTTTTCCCCAACATCAGGTCCATATTTTGCAGCATTTTTTCAGCAATTGAGAGGGCATGTCTAGAGTTTACCATGAAGGGGCCGATTTGGGTAGGGAGCCTTAGGATGTAGCCTTTCTTAGCGGGGACAAAATGGAGCTGGTCGGCTTTGAGGGCTTGCCGTATGTACTCAAGGGCGTAAACTCGTCGGATGGGGAAAACTGGCAACCGGTATGGAGCAACTTCGGCTCCATAGACTCGAATTTCAGTGCAATCTTCTGAAAGGAACCAATCTCCGGTACACTGGTATTTCCCAGCTTGCAGCCAGCGTTTCATCTCTGGGAAAACCCTAGGGGAAGGCGAATCATGAATGATGGTATAGGCTATGGACATGAAAGTGTTCACAAAGTTCGCATAGCCCTCTCCCTTAGGTAACTGATGGACGGAGAAATTCCAGTCGAAGACTGGTCTGGGTTGGGAATTCTCAGAATAGACCCTGTCTAACCCCAAATGGTCGAACTTATCTGCATGCTGAAACAAGAAGAGGTAGAACACCATTGAGCAGAAGCGAAACTGGCGGGCTTGTGAAAGCTCTTGGAATTGAGTTAGGATGGTCGAGGAGAGGAAACCAGGAATGTCCAAGACCACCCCATTCTGTGACATGAGCCATAAGAAGCGAATGCATACCATAAAAATATCTTCCGGGCTCTCTATCCCCAAAAGGCCAGCGATGAGAGAGAGAACGGGTCGAACTTCATCGACAAACAGACTTAGTGAGAACGGTTCTAATGTAGGCAGGGAAGTTGTATGGTCGACGGTTATGGAAGATATAAAGGCACGGCGGGCTTCCCTCGACTGTTTAGTGAACTGGGTTGCCAAGGTTTCATCTTTGAAGCTGAAATATGTGTCGCTGGCAGGGAAACGGAGGGCCTGTCTGATAACATCGGGAGAAAGGGAAAAAACCATATTCCCCTGAGGGGAAACGAAAGCACCCCGATGTACATCCAAGGCATCTCTGAGCCAGGTGATGAAATCAATACAAGAATGGACCTGGGGGGTGATTTGGTGGTAGAAACCCGACACTACAACTCGAAAACGGTCTGCGTTCTTGCAATGGCGGCCGAAAAGCAAGGGTTTGATACTGCGTATATCGAAAGGGTATTTTGGGTCGCAGATACCAGATTGCAAGTCATAGAGGGGTTCAAAACCAGGGGGGTTCCTAGACTCATGGACCTGGGGAGTTTCTGGCTCGTTCTTCTTGGGCGTTCCCCTTCCCATGGCTGACATTTCAAGAATTCGAAAAAGAGAAAGGAAACAGAGGGAAAATAGATAATGGAATACCTGAACAGAGGGTGACAGTGCTTGAGAAAGCAACGCGGGGAACCCTGACAGTGATTTGGGGTAGACCAAGCGCTCTTTCCTACCTGGTATTTGCCGTAGATAGTAACCTGTGTCTTTTTTACTGGAGTGAAATACGAGAGTTGTTAGTATTGGAGAAGACTATTCGAGCTAAAAAGCGGATGAGTAGGATGACTGAAGGCAAGTGTCGTAAGGACACTGACAATGAGACACGTGGCGCGTGAGGGTTGGGGGTTGCTAAGGTGTAGGTGTGCGCCTCGTGTCGAGTTTAAGGCTGGTACGGGTCTCAGTACCGGCTGACCTAATAGACTTTACCTTACCTTTTTTCCACGTATGCTGTCCAATTCTTGCCCCGTGTGATTTCCTATGCCGAACCAACACATGACTTTCCCCGCCGTGAGGGTCCGCCTTTGCTCCGCCACGTCATCACGTCACGCGGCCTGTTCTTACTACCCCCTTCCAACTTTGAGTCTCCACCATGCTACGTGTCACCATTCCGCGGGGGTATGGGTCTCGTCCTTTCCCCGCTGCTCAACCCCCTCGGAATTTCCCCACATGCTTCCTCACGTGGCAGCAGCTCCTGTTAATACATCGTTCTTGTGTTTAGTGCTGCGTCCCTTTTACTTTTATACCTGCTATTTTCTTATGGTTTTACACTCCATCCTTTTAGTTATTTACCCATTGGCTTTAATACATGCGAATTTCACTACCTTGTCTCTTTTCGACCCACTTTTTGGAACATTTTTCCCTTTGATATAAAACATTAATGCGTGGCTTGTCCATCTTTTAATACATCCGTGACTAATGCTAAATATTGCACAACATCGGCTCCACCTCGGGACGACACGTTTTTCCCTGAACGTGTCGAGAACTACGCAGACCGCCTGTGTATCTTCTTTGAACACCACTTTTCCAGTTCTTGAGGCTTCTCTCTAGACAGATCATCATGACTCATGCATAAATTGGTAAGAAAAAATGAAAAACAGCAGCTAATGTACAATATAATACAATCAGGCTTTTTCAGCCTGCTTCAGAATTGAAAATATGGTTTAAGGAACTGCCCGTTTACAGGGGTGTCCAACAGATCTCCCTGTAAATTCTCCAGCTTAAAGGTATTATTTCCTCCCTGCTCTGTAATCTTGAAGGGGCCGAACCAAAGGGGTTCAAATTTACCATGCTTACCTTTATCGGCCCTTCGTACATCCCACCTGAGAACTAAGTCTCCCACCTGTAGCTTTCTATCCTTAGTATGCTGATCAAACAACTCTTTCATCTTCTCCTGGTATTCCACAAGCCGCTGGTTTACCTAACCACGCGTTTCTTCGAGTTCTACCAGCTGATTGATTCTTCTGGTCATACCATCCGGTTCTTCCTGAGTCTCCTGCATGAAACGAGCAACAGGTAAAGCTAATTGTATAGGGAATACAGCTGCCCATCCGTATACTAGCTCATAAGGAGATTTTCCAGTCGCCCTTTTACTGGTTATCCTGTTTGCCCACAGAGCGAACTTCAGTTGGGAATCCCAGTTCCTCTGGTTTTCGTTTATTGTCTTCTTTAGGGCTCTGACCAATGTTTTGTTTGATGATTCTGCCAAACCATTTCCTTGTGGGTAGTAAGCTGTAGAGTGGCCTAGAGTAATGTTATATTGCTGACAAAAATTCACAAATTTAGTAGATTTGAAAGCTTGGGCATTGTCAGTTACTATTCTAGCAGGACATCCGAACCTGGAGATAATGTTCTCTTCCATGAATTTGATGATCACCGTGTTTGTAGCGTTTCGTGCAGGTATGGCCTCCACCCACTTCGTGAAGTAATCTGTGGCAGTCAAGATCCATTTGTGCTACCCACTCAAAGGTGGGTGAATCTCGCCTATGAAGTCAATCCCCCATTGTTTGAAAGGTTCATCAACATGCACAGGAATCAAGGGTAGGGCTGCTAACTTCTGCTTCTCAGCAAACTTCTGGCACTTGTCACATGCTCTGACCCAAGCGAAGACATCTCCAAAAAATTTAGGCTAGTAAAAACCAGCCTTCAGAATTTTCTGCGTTGTGCTCCTCCAGCTATAATGTCCTCCACAAATTCCCTCATGGAATTCGGTTATTATGTTCTTCACTTCACCTTCTATGAGGCACAACAGCAGTATGCTTGAAAGATCTCTCCAATACAGCTGACCATTGGCAACTACATACTTCTGCGATTTCAGCCTCAAGGCTCTGTATTTGGATTTATCACAGCTGGGTGGGTAGCTGAGTGTCAGGAGGTACTCAACTATTTCTTTGTACCAGGGACTAGTAAGATACTTCATCTGTATTTTTTGAGTGGCCATTTCCACCTCTCGTCTCCCTGTCAGCTCCTTAGAATCTTCATTTGCAACCATGGATAAGTGGATGCCCAAAGCTTGATGATTTTATTCTGACAAAATCTTTGCTAGCCCCTGTCCTTTAATTAACTTGGTGGGTCTGATGTCCAGATCGTATTCCTGTATCTTTGCATTCCACCTGCCCCTTTTGCCTTCACTGTCGCCTTGAACGAGAATATCCTTAACTGCTGCGATGGGTACGAAAGCAGTAACGTGGGACTGCAGAATGTACATGCAAAATGCCTTGAGGGACTTTACCAGGGCGTAAGCCTGCTTCTCCAGTATGTTGTATTTCAACTCTGCGTCATGAAGCACTTGACTAAAGAAAGCAATGGGTTGCTCATACCCATTTTCGTTCTTCTGTAAGAGAACTCCAGCTACCGTGTGAGGTGATGCAAAAGAGAAAATCATAAAAGGTTCAGTGAAATCTAGCTTTGCCAGCACGGGAGCCTCAGCAAATGCATTCTTTATCCTGGCAAAGGCCTGGCTTGATTATGGTGCCCATTTCACCTCATTATCCTTCTTTAACATATCTGTTATGTGTCTAACAATTTCTGCATAGTTAGGAATAAATCTTCTGAGAAAATTGATACGTCCTAAGAACACCTGGACTTCTTTCTTATTCCTGGGGAGGGAGATACCATTTATAGCTTCCACCCTTTTAGGATCGATTTTGACCCCATCTTTAGTTACTATGTGTCCTAGGAGCTTACCCTCTTCTAATGCAAAGAAATTTTTTTGAGGATTTAGGGAAAGTCCATACCTTCTGCATTTCTCAAAAGTCCTCTGCAGATGCTGAATGTGCTCGGCATCACCTTTTGAAAAGACTGTTATATCATCCAAGTACACCACCAGAAACTTGTCCTGTTCTCCAACAAAGGTTATGTCCATAGCCCTCTGAAATGTGGCTCCAGCATTAATTAGCCCAAACGGCATTCTAGCGTACATAAATGTTCCCCAAGGCGTGGTGAAAGCAGTCTTTTTCTGGTCCTCCAGAAGTACAACCACCTGATTATAGCCCGAGAACCCATCCATCATGGACATCCTAGAGGCCCCCACCACTTTCTGCAGAATGTGGTCCATCTTTGGTAATGGGTAATTATCCTTCAGGGAGGCTTTATTCAAGTTTCTAAAATCCACGCACAGCCTTATTTCTCCATTTTTCTTACAAACAGGGACTAGGTTTGCTACCCATTCGAAATATTTCAACGGTACAATTATCTTAGCCTTTAACAGCTTCTTAATCTCCTTCTCAATGGAGGGGAGTAGTAGGGGATTGATTTGTCTGAGCTTCTGTTTATGGGGCCTCGCATCTGTCTTTAGGGGAATCTCATGCTGCAGAATGCTGATATCAAATGTTTTCAGGTCTTGATAAGACCATGCAAACACATCCCTATAAGTCTGGAACAATTGCAGATACTTCGCCTTGTAGTCATCAGGGACCTTTCTAGACAGCTTCACAACTTTGGGTTCAGTTTCAGTACCCAGATTTAGGTCTTCTACATGGTTTTCATCTGTCATTTTGCTAGGCTGCCTGGAGACATCATTTTTTTCAAACAGCCTTTCCAGGGGTACCAGGCCTCTAGGGATGATGTTTCCTTTCAACTGCAGAATTTTACTCCCAGCCATCTTTTCTTCCCACTGGCTTTCTGATTTATCCTCAGCATCATCTTCATTACCACAGTCGATTTCCATATTAGAGAATTCCCCCACTGTCTCTAGAAATATTTTCACTTGTTCATCATCCTCAAACACTTGCCAGTGTTTGACATTGTCTGGGATCGATGGTCTGTACCTTACTTATATCTCATACCTGAGAAGAGGGTTCTGCGGTGGGTGGAAGGTACTAGCAGCCACGGCCAAGGAATTTGCCATTCTGTTCTATTCTCGGGGCATGAATTGAATGTTAAATGCCAAGAAAGAGTTCTCTACAAGATCCCAAACCTCATTTCTATAGGCCTTTAGCCTAGGATGTTTGGCTTGACACTGATTTCTCACTTGCCTAACCACCAACTCAGAGTCTCCCATCACCTTTAGATTCTATATTTTCATACTCCTTGCTGTCTGCAGACCCAATATGAGTGGTTCATATTCATCCACATTGTTTGTGGCCTCATATTCCAATTTGAAAGACAACGGGACCCATTGACCCATAGGTGAAATTAGCAACACTCCAGCCCCATTTCCTTCCCTGGAATTTGCTCCATCAAAGTGGAGTGTCCAGATTTCAGATCCACAGTCCTGCACTGATGATTCAGTCTTTATCTGATAGAATGAGGGCTCATGGGCATATTCCTGATCTTCTTCCAACATCAGACAGGAGAAATCCCCACCTCGGCTGTAGACTGGAGAATTAACTGAATCACCTGCCTTGGTGACTGTTTCAACAAATATGGTCTCTCGGTACAATCTCCTCTCTTGGCCACCAAAGACAGGGATAGTGGCATAGGACAGGTCCAGCTTAATTGATCCTCCGATTCTGGTCCCCCAAGACCTTGACAGTAGCATACCGAAGCGGGCTGGGATGTCAGCCACTACGATATCCATCACCACACTTTTGGCAGGGATCTGAGCCAGAGTAACTGCTAGATCTTTAATCATGCCCAAACATTTCACTCTCTTGGAATAAAAGAATAGAGGTCTTTATATGGGCGAGTGATTTGAAGTCCCAATTGCTCCATGACAGATAGGGGCATGAGGTTGTGAGACGCTCCTGAGTCTAACATACAATTATGCAACAATAGATCATGGATCACTAAGGATACATAAAAGGGAGGGGTGGAGGGATCTAACTCTTCGACGTGTGGACCGAACACTACCATAGGTCTTTCTTCTTGCAGGTTAAGACTGTCTGGAATGTGTGGTACATCAGGAGGGGAGATGAAGGAAGAGACCTGTGACTGATAGGCAGGCTGTTTCAATAACTCAGACAGAGGGACTGGTATTTTTACTTTTTCAAGCTCTTTTTGTAAACATAAGACAGATGAAGGCTTATCTATTGACACTTCTTTTTCTTTTGACTCTTTACTTTGCAGAGGAGGCTTAACTTCTTTTACTGGAGGTTTATTATAAGGGGGTACAGCTACTTGTGAAGACGAAGGCATTTGAATATCAGATTGCAGAGATTGGTTAAGGGGCCTCTTACCTTTTTCTGGGGGTTCTTGAGTATTGGCCTCCTTCTGTGCAGATGCTGACTTTTGGGGTGTGTCCTCCTCTTCATCTTGAGTGCGGGTTCTCTTTCTGGATGACCTGAGGTCATATTTTCTATTAAACTGGGCTTGCATGAAGTCAACGAACTGTTTACAGTAGTCATCGATCTCGGGCTCTTTAGTATCCTCGTTGTTCCTCATTTCTGAGTGAGCTTGTAGCTCCCCTTCCTCACTTTCTTGTACAGGGTATTCTATGTCATCACTGTCCGAAAAGACGGGGCATGCCTCCTCTTGTTCATAGGCAGGATCTTCAGGACAAGCCTCCACTTAGCCCTCCAAGTATAAAGGATGCGGTACCTGATCTTGTTGCTCCTTCTGCCCCTCTGCAGTATCTGCAAGGGTGGTTTCCTGTATTGAGGATTGAATCCCCTGTTTGGAGAATTCTGGTAGTTCTTTGGGGGTGAATTCTTGGCCTCCATCTCCAGCTTGACCAGCTTATTTGAGAGGTTCTTGATCATTCTATTCATCTCTTCAATCTTGTCATTTGCCGAATCTCTATCTTGGCTTGAAGTGGATACCTCTTCTTTGCCCCTTCTTCTAGTATCATGTTCTTGTTTCCCTTTGGACTTTCCAGTTGAGACAAAATTTGCTTCTATCTCCAACGCATCTGTCTGTGCGTCGTCCAGAGTGGTTGGCTTTCTCTCTCTCAGTGAGAAACCAAACTCAGAATCAAATGCTGCCACAAAAACGACCTTGGCAGCGGTCTGATGAGGCTTCATCTCAGTTGGGAGGCTCAGGTACAATTTGTTAAATCTTCTGATAAACTCTGATACCCCTTCATTGTGCTTCTTTTTCAGAGTGTTAAACTCGGTAAGGACATCCCCGTGATCCTTCCTTTCCCCCCACTTTTTGATGAAAGCATCCTCCATAGCCTCCCAACTGTTGATGGAATTAGCTCCAAGGGTTTTAAACCATTTTCTGGCTTCCCCATCTAGGGATTGCATGAACAACTTTAGAACTACGTCCAAATGCTCAACATTAAAATTCTCTGCGAAAGAGCAGAAAATTTTGACATGCTTCTGTGCTTCAATGTCATTCTCACTGCTAAATCTGGGGAGAATCTTTAAATAATCCTGTGGCATGTCATTTAGTACTGCAGGTAGCTGTAAAGGAGCGTATCTGTTTTGCAAGAAGCCAGGGACATTTGCCATTGGGGGAGGTGGTGGAGGTAATGCAAGAATCTGAGCTGTAAGAGGGGGAGGAGGGAGTGGAAGTGAAGTATGGATAATGATGGGGATGTAGTGAACAACGGCTTGAGGAGTTGACGAGAATGTTGGACTGTGAATAGCAGACACTTCAGTAACTTCCTTGATTTCCTCAACTTCAGGGGTGGGGTGGAAAGAGTAATGCGGAGTATAGCTAGACTCGGCTTCGTCTTTGATATGGGTGCCTCCCCGAGGTGGGCTCTCAGAATAGTAACCAGTATTTATTATGATAGGGTTAGGGCCTTGTATTTGGGCATTTTGAGAAGAAGAGGTCGAGAGATATGGGAAATTTTCTAGGGAGAATTCAGGAATATCGGTATGAACTGATTGCCTTTCCCTCCAGCCTCTTCTATGTAGGATTCTCTCTGGGTCAGACACGGAGGGTGTCACTGACTGAGATGTATCTGACCTTAGGTGTGGCTTACGAGGAGCCAGGACTGCAAACAATTTTGACAGTAATATGATCGTGGAGTTGCCAAGGTGAGGGGTGCACAACTCTCAACTCTTCAATCTCACCTAGCTGAAGAGTGGATAGGTTTTGTCGAGGCCCAGGGATTCAAATTTCTTCAACTTCGTTCCCTGGCAACGACGCCAAAAAGATGTTGTAACTCCTAGAGACAGCCTAGAGTTGATATAGACCAGTGCCTAGGACATCTTATATAGCAGAGAGACACGATTATGCAATGGGAAGGATCTTAGCAAGACCGAGCTCTCGGACTATTTCTTTTCAAATGAGAAAACTAGAATTTCAGTGGTATCCAATAGTTCAGAAGCTTAAAGCTGAAGAGACAATTCTGAATAAGCAAGATGTTAAGCCCCAACATAAATGCACAAGACAATTCCAAGACAGTTTGATGTAGCAAGGGCTGGATTCCCGAATAGTTCACAGAGAAGGATGATATAAAGGTATCTACTGAGAATGTAGAAAGAAGGAGACATTGATTGCTATAAAGACAGTATTCAGAAACATGTGTTAACATGTGATGGGATTAAACATTAAGAATCCATACATGACAACCACATTCGTAAATAATATTTCATAACATTCAACGTAGCGGAAATGTGAATGAGGTGAAAATGGAACAACATATTACACCTGAGCCATATTTAAAGTGCTGAGAAGCTAATGAAATAAGTATCCACAGGGATAAATTCATAACAGAAAGCAGCCAGCAACTCACATTCCAGAATGTAAGACCAGATATATGGATATAAGCAAAATGAATAACAACACTACAGCACTCCAGAGAGAATAACACACTATGAAGAAACGAGACCAGAATCCTTATCCGAAAAAAAACTTCTTTTCATTGAGGCCCTACGGGCTCTTTACATTCATATTGAGACGTTCACAAAATGTTAAACAAGAAGATACTACACAGTTATTTCCTCCAAAATTTTGGAACCTTTCTTTCTCCTTTGATTTACCTTATATAGGATTCCTTCCCTTTCAGCGAGAAGATATTTTGGGAAAATATCTTCTTCGCATGAGCAAAATTGGTTAAATGTCACTTTCATAACAACAAAATTTCATGATGGGGAATCAAGCCTCCCATCATGTGTAAATAGGACCTCAGCCATTTTCAAAACAGAAATTTAAACAACTGTCTGGTGTAAAAAGTAAAATGCAAGAGTGGGGAAAACAACCCACTCGGAACTCTAAAAGAAATAAACTAAGTAAAAGTGAAATAGACCATTAAGACCATATCATGAGTTGATAGAAAGATCACAGGCGAGGCTGAGTGGAAGCAGTTGCTGATTCAGGCGGAGTTATGTTAGCAGACGAACTGGTATGCTGACTCATAAACTGTGTCAGTCTCTGCTGACTCTCCACAGTTGGCTCGGGCATCGCTGAGAGCCCCTCCACCTCGATGAAGGCTTCGCCGAGAGCATGAAAACCTGCCTTGGTAGGGAGCTGGTGCCTGATCATGTAAAGGATATTAAACTCCTTTTGGAGGACCGTAACAATTGTGTCAGCTTTGAGTTGAGTCGCTTTTCCCATCTAGAGTTCAGTCCGATCTCTTTCCGTTTGCAAGCGCGCTGTGTATTGGTCCAGAGGCAAAAGCACGACGGGGGCGGTCGGTTCCCAGCAGGAAGGGAGTCCGGCTGTCATGATTTCATCCCATACCTTGTCAAACCGTTCAACGCTATCGATCACCTGTTGAAGGGCTCTTGAAGCTGCTGCTCGGGCCTTCTCTTTGTTGACAATCTTATGACATTCGATGACCTCTGTAAATCGGCTGGAGACATCGTGTTTCCCCTAGTCGTTTGCCCTTAGCTCGTAAAGAAATGAGATGTACTCCCTCGCATGTTGAGCTCTGTTAGGCAGATCAACCCCTGCCTCCTGCAACCTTCTACTGAGATAGGGAATAGTAGACTTGAGCTCGCCTATCATTGTCAAAAACTCCCATTGCTCGGTTAACTCCGTGATTATGTCTAACTAGATTATGCTTCTAGCCTCGAGAAGGGTGAGGTTCCCCTTTGCTCGACTTCTCATGTCAGCAATGGTTTTCTGCTACTCTGCCGTGACCTTTTTCTCTTACTCAACTTCCTTCTGGAGCCCCTCGACTGTTCTGGCATTTTCAGCCAGGGAGCTCTCCAATTCTGCGATTTTTTGTCTGGCCGTGGATGCTTGTTTCTCCAGTACTTCAATCTCAGCTCTGGCTGTGGACAGTTGTGCTGGAAATGAGCTGACTCCAATTGACGCTTCAGCTGGCTGATAGCTATGTGAATCCCACCTGGCCTGTAGCTCTGTTGCTTTGTTCTGTAACTCGCTGATCTTTTCTGTCTTCTTTTCATTCTCTTCCTTCTCCTTGGATAACCTGGCAGACAACTCTTCTTTCTCTTCCTCCGCCAGTACCAATTCAGCTGTCTGAACATGATGAGAGGCAGGAATACGAGCCTGTCTTTTTGTGGATGCAACTTCCTTCTGCAACTGCTTTATGAGCGCCGCCTGTGAACCTTTTCCTCCATCATCTAAGTTCTTGATTTGGTCCTGGAGATCACGCACCTGGTGTGCGTTGGCACGGCATGAAACTTGTTCAGCTACTAAGGATGCCCTCAGCTGGTCATGTTTCTGTTCTAGCTTCCTTAATGCGAGAGTGAGCTGCATTAGTTTATCCTTCATCATGTCGCAAACTGTTTGAAACAGGTCGCACATGTCATCGGTCGGCACCTTCTTCATGTTGATGGCCAATTCAAGCACTTTATAGCTGGGAACATCAGAATTGGGGTCCAGGATGGCCTCTGTCATAGACAATACCAGGCTTTCAGTGTCCGCGTTGATAGAGGCAGAGAGTCTGGTATGATACTTTTCTACATACCCCCCTAATTCAGCCTTGTACCTATCTCAGATTACTTTATTCGTCTGCTCCCTTTCGCTTGGCCTGGACGAAGGGTGCCCAATGATGGCCTGCGTAACCTCTGTGTAATCGGAGGAGGCGGTGCTGTCTCTCAACACTGTTATCCCTACCTTGCCTTTATCGAATTCACCAAACTTCGTGAAGGGTTCCAGTAATTGCCCTTCTCCTATGACTTCCGCTTCACTGGTGGCTGTCCTTTGCCTCTTAGGCGGTGGTGCTGCTCCGGAGGTACCTGCCTCTTCTTTACCGGCGCCCCTGTTCACTTCCTCCTCTTCCCCTGTAGCAGATGAATCTGTCTCCATCTGCGAAAACAAGGGCCAAATTTCGAGGTTAGCCCTCCATTCCATAAATGGCCTCGGCTCATGTATGTAGGGCGTAGACCTGTTCCTTGTCCTTTTATTTGAAATTATTTCTCGCGGGTCATAAGCCCAACTTTTCCCCAACCTCAGGTCCATATTTTGCAGCATTTTTTCAGCAATTGGGAGGGCATGTCTCGAGTTTACCACGAAGGGGCCAATTTGGGTAGGAAGCCTTAGGATGTAGCCTTTCTTAGCGGGGATAAAATGGAGCTGGTCGGCTTTGAGGGCTTGCCGGATGTACTCGAGGGCGTAAACTCGTCGGACGGGGAAAACTGGTAACTGGTATGGAGCAACTTCGGCTCCATAGACCCAAATTTCAGTGCAATCTTCAGAAAGAAACCAATCTCCGGTACACTGGTATTTCCCGGCTTGCAGCCAGCATTTCATTTCTGGGAAAACCGTAGGGGAAGGTGAGTCGTGAATGATGGTGTAGGCGATGGACATGAAAGTGTTCACGAAGTTCGCATAGCCCTCTCCCTTAGGTAATTGACGGACAGAGAAATTCTATTCGAAGACTGGTCTGGGTTGGGAATTCTCAGAATAGACCCTGTCTAACCCCAAATGGTCGAACTTATCTGCATGCTGAAACAAGAAGAGGTAGAACACCATTGAGCAGAAGCGAAACTGGCGGGCTTGTGAAAGCTCCTAGAATTGAGTTAGGATGGTCGAGGAGAGGAAACCAGGAATGTCCAAGACCACCCCATTCTGTGACATGAGCCATAAGAAGCGAATGCATACCATAAAAATATCTTCCGGGCTCCCTATCCCCAAAAGGCCAGCGATGAGAGAGAGAACGGGTCGAACTTCATCGACGAACAGACTTAGTGAGAATGGTTCTAATGTAGGCAGGGAAGTTGTATGGTCGACGGTTATGGAAGATATAAAGGCACGGCGGGCTTCCCTCGACTGTTTAGTGAACTGGGTTGCCAAGGTTTCGTCTTTGAAGCTGAAATATGTGTCGCTGGCAGGGAAACAGAGGGCCTGTCTGATAACATCGGGAGAAAGGGAAAAAACCATATTCCCCTGAGGGAAAACGAAAGCGCCCCGATGTACATCCAAGGCATCTCTGAGCCAGGTGATGAAATCAATACAAGAATGGACCTGGGGGGTGATTTGGTGGTAGAAACCCGACACTACAACTCGAAAACAGTCTGCGTTCTTGCAATGGTGGCCGAAAAGCAGGGGTTTGATACTGCGTATATCGAAAGGGTATTTTGGGTCGCAGATACCAGATTGCAAGTCATAGAGGGGTTCAAAACCAGGGGGGTTCCTAGACTCACGGACCTGGGGAGTTTCTGGCTCGTTCTTCTTGGGCGTTCCCCTTCCCATGGCTGACATTTCAAGAATTCGAAAAAGAGAAAGGAAACAAAGGGAAAATAGATAATGGAATACCTGAATAGAGGGTGACAGTGCTTGAGAAAGCGACGCGGGGAACCCTGACAGTGATTTGGGGTAGACCAAGCGCTCTTTCCTACCTGGTATTTGCCGTAGATAGTAACCTATGTCTTTTTTACTGGAGTGAAATACGAGAGTTGTTAGTATTGGAGAAGACTATTCGAGCTAAAAGGAGGATGAGTAGGATGACTGAAGGCAAGTGTCGTAAGGACACTGACAATGAGACACGTGGCGCGTGAGGGTTGGGGGTTGCTAAGGTGTAGGTGTGTGCCTCGTGTCGGGTTTAAGGCTGGTACGGGTCTCAGTACCGGCTGACCTAATAGACTTTACCTTACCTTTTTTCCACATATGTTGTCCAATTCTTGCCGTGTGTGATTTCCTATGCCGAACCAACACATGACTTTCCCCGCCGTGAGGGTCCGCCTTTGCTCTTCCACGTCATCATGTCACGCGGCCTGTTCTTACTACCCCCTTCCAACTTTAAGTCTCCACCATGCTACGTGTCACCATTCCGCAGGGGTATGGGTCTCTTCCTTTCCCCGCTACTCGACCCCCTCAAAATTTCCCCACGTGCTTCCTCACATGGCAGCAGCTCCTGTTAATACATCGTTCTTGTGTTTAGTGCTGCGTCCCTTTTACTTTTATACCTGTTGTTTTCTTATGGTTTTACACTCCATCCTTTTAGTTATTTACCCATTGGCTTTAATACATGCGAATTTCACTACCTTGTCTCTTTTCGACCCACTTTTTGGAACATTTTTCCCTTTGATATAAAACATTAATGCCTGGCTTGTCCATCCTTTAATACATCCGTGACTAATGCTAAAGATTGCACAACAGGGTCCTTTGAACTCTTAAGACATTCTGGCCATCATGAATGCATAATTTTGAAGTCCTTTTGCTGTTATAAACTGAAGTAACACCTTCCAAAATCCTCCCTAAGCTCCAGCTGTCCAAAACCATCTCAAACTCTCCAAAATTCATATGAAAAAGTGCAAAAAGACATCTTCAGTAGTTTCGTAGCGCGCTATGAAACTGTTGTATAAGCTTATTTCAAAACAGTCTTCAGAATTTTTTAAGTTGAGGATATTTATACTTCACAAGGACTAATACTATTTCAAAACATATAAATTATCCTCAAAAACATGATCTTCATCAACATTTTTCTTCAACTTAATGAAAAAATGACTTATAGATTTTACCATTTTTCTGCACTGTTTTTATCTGAAAAATAGGTGTCGAGACAGAGCTTGTATCTCCTCATCCAAAATTTATTTTGAGAAACTTAAGGAGGATTTTGGAGACCAATCTGTCTTGAGCAAAAACCTCTCTTGGTTTTTTGAAATAACTCTCCTACTGCCCAGAAACTGTCTTTGAACAACCTGTGTAAAACTGGAAAATTCTGATTTTTGAAAATATGGCTTCAAAGAAAACCTTTTATCTCCCAACTGGTAACACTTCTGAGAAACGTGAGATAGGTTATTGTAGCTGGAGATTTTATGAAAATAAAACTCTTTCTGAATTCCAAAATAACTTTTCTTGTGGCCAGAAATTGATCTTGAAGTGAACCACTAAAACCAGAAAGTAGAGTTTTTCTCTCAATGACTTTCAGCAGTTTCGTAGCGTAAGTTGAGTCATCAATTTCTCCCACGTCATAATTAATTTGAAGAAACTGAGAGATTTTTTTGTAGTTAAGTATGTTAGGAAGAAAAACCTCTTTCAGTTTTCAAAAATGAGTTTTCAGTTGCTCAAGAACCCCTTTGAAAGTTTACTACTAAAATCAGAAAAACAAAGTTTTTGATGAAAAAAGGGTTGCTTCAGTGGTTTCGTAGCGCGCTATTAAAATAGCAGCGTTTTCGTAGTGCAAAACAAGATTTTTACACTGTCTACACTGCGAAAACGTGGTTTCATGGCTAATTCCAATATGATTTCAAAAATTTGACCTTAAACTTAATGGAATGACTTCTAAATGGATGATGGGACTTTTTAAGCATGAAATGAGACTTAAAAGACTTTATTTGGGAATGAAAAATGACATCTTAAGACCTTTAACTTATCACTTACCCAATTCATAAATGAAATGACTCAAGACCTACTTGAAACCATGACCAAAAGCAGAGTTGACACAATGATGTTTTTTGAAAATTTAGGGTGTGATAACAGTGGCTCCACTAGGGATAGTGTGCCCCTGTGGTACACTAAGAACTGGTAGCTCTAGTGTTGCTCTCCATCCTTTAGAGTAAAATTATGAAATTTTTCCAAGCTTCTCCTCAAGCTTTAATGATTTCTGCAAGAAGGACTCAAACTGCACCTACTAAAAAATGCTTTGCTCAACCTACCTTGAGCTTATTTGCACATTCCTACCTACCCTATCAGCTGCAATTTCCACTTTAGCTCAGGCAACATGATATTTCCAATAAAGCCAATCAATTGTCTTTTCTGATATATGAGGTTCTTGACTGCATTCGATCTCAAAATAACCATGATAGTGAGATGACCACAACAACTTATAATGTATCTGATTTTCATAATGCAAATGAAAATGAAATACTGGTGTGCAAAGATTTGCCATGTATTCAGCTATAGGGTCAAAGAAGATATGGTTAGTTTGATGATCATCACAACATTCTATATCTTTGGACAACTGATCTCAGCCACACAAGATTCCTTTGATATGCTATCCAACTACTTTTCTGAATGATTCCCATAAACAATGTAATTTTCCTCATTATTATGATCATTCTTAGATGTAAGCTACTGCAAAGCATGACATAAAAAATTAGCCTTTTCCTCTGGCTGAGGGTTATAAAAGCTATCTTCTAGTATTTCTTCTTGGTGTTTGCAATGATTTTCATACCCTTTATGATCAAAAGACTGGCAAGTTTGCTGCATCTTTACATCAATCTCATAGGATGTAACATGGTTTTCATAAGTAAACCCCTGCTGATTTTCATGTTGCATTTTATGGGATGTTGTCCTTTCTTCTTGATGTTGAAATGTATTGTTGAGAAGAGCCTCTAAAATTTCTTCATCCATGAATTCATCATCATCATAACAATCCTCCAAATATTGAATAAAACTCACAAAATGTTTACAACAATCTTTAACCAACAATAAGGAGGGATGACACTCTTTATACATCTCATAGAATACATCATGGAAACTAGCAAGAGAATATAATGAACCATTTTCCAAACCTTTATACCAAGACCATGCTTTTCCTTCTAAAGTGGTCATAAACATCTTCATGAGACAATCTTCAGGGAACTGAACCTTAATACTGTGTACATGCATGTGGAACCTAACCAAATGAAGAGCAACATTGTCTTTCTTTTCATCTTTGAATATTGGAAGATCATCTAACCATTCAACATTTGGCATAGGATTTGGAAAACCAGGGATATGAGACCGATTCATAGGGGCATACCTGGCATTCATTCTTGCAATGGAACTCATCTTGAACCTTCATCAAGCTACTGATCTTCTAGTAGTGGAGTCACCTTCCAATTTGTTATGTGATGTGTGGAGTCGCCAAGGTAGTGTTGTAGCCTCTAACATATTCTGAGCTCCTGCTGCCTTCATAAATTCAGCTTCTTGATTTCGGGAAGGAATAATCTTCAGACTCCCGGAAAACACACCAGAATGTTATCACAAAATCTAACCCTGATAGGCTGCTGATCAAGTAGACTCTGAGTAACTCTTTCAAACCAATATTTTGGTTGAGGCTTAGCCTCCTCAACCTGAGAGGGCCCTCTCAACAAGTTTAAGATTTTTTATTAAGGATTAGATGGCTAACTCTAGGAATAAAATGGATAAAAGTGTATAACTGGTTGGCATTTTTCATTAGCAAGCAAACTGTGTATTTTCAGCTTAATACAGATTGGATTTACTACTCAAGATTCACAAAGAGCTTTTTTGGTGTTTGATCTCTCTATGGTTTTCCTCATCTACCTATTTACAATGGTATGAACATGTGTTACTTAGAATTCATTGGAAAACGCTCTAATTTCCTTCACATGTTTGTAGACTGTGTTTTATTCACTATATTACTTTTTTGTTTATAAACCTAAAAATCTAAGTGCCCTGACTTCCATGTTAAGCTAATGTTTATGTTTTGTTGAAACATATCTTGACTCCATAGCCCAATAGATGTTTGTTAATTAGTAATTCAGCTAGTTATACACTTTTATCCAGTTTATTCCTAGAGTTAGCAATCTAATCCTTAATAAAAATCTTAAACCTGTTGAGAGAGCCCTCTCAAGTTGAGGAGGCTAAGCCTCAACCAAAAGATTGGTTTCAAAGAGTTACTTAGAGTCTACTTGATCAGCAGCCTATCAGGGTCATATTTTTTGATAATAGATTCAATGCCTTTGAGTCCGATCAAGATTGATTATTGTGAACTCATCGCTGCTTCGGAACATCCGTCTTCTGATTGTGCTTCTTTGAGCATGGCTCTGGACATTTACTCTTAATCCCCCTGGCTTGGCAATTTAGATTCGCCAGATCCTTTAAAGGAAGTGTTTCCCTCCAATGAAGCGATCGTGGAAACCATGTCTCTTGAGGATCTGTCGTGGAATGATGGTCATCATCATTCCTCATTTATGCTTGGTCTCGGGGCCATGTCCACTTGTCTCAAGAATTTTGTATGTCAGGTTCCTTCTCCTCCGCTTCAATTGCCTGTTTTGACACATGACGTCTTTACGGAAGGTAACTTGAGTAACATTACATAGATGATGCCTATCAACATTTCCGTTAAACTGGGAATCGTCGAGAACATCCATATTGGGGTTACTTGTTCCTCTGATGAAGTACAGGTTTATACTAGCCTTTTTCACAATTTCTGTGATGTCTTTGCATGGTCCTACGAAGAAATGCCCAACATTGATCCTAGTATAGTGGTGCATAAAATTCCTACTTATCCCAGTTCGAAACCTGTTCGCCAGCATCTTCATCCGGTGCACCCTAGAAAAGCTACCGCCATCAAGAGTGAAGTTGAAAAACTTCTTAGAGCTGGTTTTATTTATCTAATTCCTTTGACAGAATGGGTCTCCAATATTGTTCCCGTAGATAAGAAACAAGGAACTATTCGTGTCTGTGTTGATTATCATGATATTAATCGAGCTTGTCCCAATGATAATTATCCTACTCCCTTTATCGATCAAATCATTGATGACTGTGCTGGGAGTGAGATTTTTTCATTAATGGATGGTTTTTCTGGTTACAATTAGATTAACATTCTCCCGGCTAATCAACATAAGACTGCCTTTATCTGTCCTTGGGGTACTTTCTCATATAAGAAGCTCCCTTTTGGCTTAAAGAATGTTGGGGCTACATTTCAACAAGTGATGTCGTATGCTTTTCACGATATTCGTCACATCGTTCAACCTTATCTGGATGATCTTCGCGCTCATTTAGCTAAGCTTCCAAACCATCCTGACCATCTTCATCTAATTTTTCTTTGTTGTCGACGTTACAGCATTAGGCTTAATCCGCACAAGTGCGTCTTCTCCATTGATTCCGGTAGACTCTTAGGGTTTATCGTATCCAAACAGAAAATTTGCTTGAATCCACTCAAGGTTGAGGCTATTATCAATCTCCCCTCTCCCTCCTCATTACATCAGTTGCAGAGTTTGCAAGGTAAGGCTAATTGTTTACGTCGTTTTATACCTAACTATGTGGAAGTGGCTAGAGGATATACACAACTATTAAAGCAGGGCATCCCTTTCTGTTGGGATGAGATTGCTCAAAAGCCTTTTGAGGCCCTGAAGACGTTGCTTGTCAACGCTCCTCTGTTACGTCCTCCTAACTATCATCATGATTTTTCCCTTTATTTAGCCGCTGCTTTCAGTACGATTGCCATGGTTCTGGTACAAGACGATGATGATGGTAACAAGCATGTTATTTATTACTTGTCTCGTAACCTTCTTGATCCTGAGAAGTGCTATGCACACATCAAGAAGTTAGCGTTAGTTGCGGTTCAAGCGGTTCAACGTTTTCGTCATTATATTATTTTGCGTACAGTGACTGTGATTTCTGATTGCAACCCCATGACCTATATATTGTCTCGAAAATTGCTAGGGGGCAAATACTCAAAGTGGATTGTCATCCTCCAAGAGTTCAATTTGGAATTTACTGCCGCCAAGTCGAAGAAGTCACTAGTATTTGCTGATTTGATTTGTTCCCCCCCTTTAGACTCTCCTCCGTTTTTTTCTGAGGAATAAATTCCAGACGATACGCTTTTCTTGATTAGTACCCTCAATCCATGGTATAGTGATATCATTTTTTATCTCCAGACTTCTACTTTTAGATCTGAGTTGACGAAGGATGCCCGTCGATGCATCCGTCATCAGTCGCAACCTTATCGTATAGTCGGGGATACTCTCTATCATGTCGGAATGGATTCCATTCTCCGTCGATGTTTGACCCTCGAGGAAGCTGAGAAATTCCTCAATGATTGTCACAGTGGTGCCTATGGCAGTCACATGTCTGGTTATGCCACTTCACAAAAAATTATTCGTGCTGGTTATTTCTGGCTTTCTATCTTCAAAGATTGCATTATCACCGTTCATAAATGTCATGATTGCTAGGCTTATAAACGCAAGATGCATGCGCTGCCTACACCTCTTCATCCTATCATTATCGTTAGTCCCTTTGCGAAGTGGGGCATTGATTTTATGATGTGTAACCTGTTAGTCATCAGTAATTTTTACTTGTTTAGATGACTAAATGCTTTGTCCTAGATTTCTAAGAAACAGAATTCAAGAATCATGTGAGTTTTAGAAATCTCCTCAAAGAGAAATTTACTGTTTAATATCCCATTTCCTTGTCAAAGCATGACCAATCTATTGCCCAGACAAGACCAATGTCCCTCACTCTCACTATGTTTGTCGCCTCTGCCTATAACACTATGTCTCTGTTTGCCTAAACCCTCTATTTTTCATACCTTATTTCGCTAAGTAAGCCAAACTTTTCTCCTTTCTCACAAAGTGCTTAAGGCAATGGTGTTTTCAAAACTCCCTGTCTAAAAGCTCTTTGAAGTAAAAACAAGGTCTTCTAGTTGTCTAGGATGGTAGTGCATAATAGAGTGTCAAAAACCCTGTCTCCTCATCCAAACCTTGATTCAATTTTTCAGCCAAAAACCTATTCCAAGGACATTACAATAAGTCAAATAGGGTCACCTAGGTTATGCACTATCATGTTTCTAAATTCAGTATCTCCACAAGTATTCAAAGGTGAAATCAAGGGAACACAAGGATGAGGCTTGTCATTAGCCAAAGAACATAAAAATACCTCCAAAGGTATCCTCTTGATCAAGCAGTAAGCCTGCAAAGGAGCAATTTACCATGTCAAAGCATTTCTGTAGAAATGTTTTTGTAAATGATCAACAACAGAACAAAGTCAAAGAAGGATGCCTAAAAAATCTCATATAGGCATCCACAGCTGGTAGCAAGATACATACAGGCTTAAAGTTTACAAGGAAGAACATGATCTCATGAGAAAGTGTTATGAAGTGCTCCCCATCAAAAGGTCCATGCAGGTCGTAAAAGACAGTGGCACATAAGAAGCACTGTACATCAATCAAAAAGATCCTTAAAGGGTTATTTGGCTTCAAACATGAAACTTGTAGAGGGACAACTACCCTTTTCTTGCATTCTTGTAAAGAAGACCAAAAAGCCATCATATTAGCCATGAGGTAAGGTAAAAAAGATGGGTCATCATGAGAAGGCCATTCACAACCTAGAAGAAAGCAGCAAGGTATTTGTTTGTTGAGAATCAAGATTCATGGCTGTTTCGGCTTTAGACATAAAACCCTTCAAAAGATCATTGAAGGCTTTAGACATAAAATAGTGAGTTAGATAAGTGTATTTTGACAACGCAAGAGATAGCATTGTTTGTTTTTCTGAAGTATCCCTAAAGACTCAGAAGCTTGGGAAGATAGGAAAAGAAGGTCAAAGTAGTGACCAAGAAACCTCCTTCATCACAATAGATGGTTTCAAGGGTTTTTCCAGCTACCTTGTATGGTTTGGCAAACAAGCGCTATCCTCCTCAAGGTCAAAAGGAAGAATGTTTTCAAAAACAGAAATGTCAGATTCAAAGGCCCCTTTCTCTAAAGAACAATTAGAGACATATTCTAGTGGCCAAGAGAGACAAACATGGGTCATCATTGACAATGGGAGTTGTCCAAACTTCAAAAAGAAACATTGACCTAAAAACAAACAGATATACCCCTGGATTATAGCAGAACAGTGAAACTCCCAACAAGGACCTCTTTGTTAAAAGACTATTATGCAAAAATGTGACTAAGATATAAACAACACTTCACAGAGCTGGCAAAGGTGTTTTTCCATAGAAAGAATGACAAGGTCAAAGGAAAGAATGTTTCAAACACAGAATATCAGTCAAAGGAGAAATGGCAAAAAAGGGATGAGTTTTCTGTGTGTAGGTGTTAAAAGTTCAAAACAGTTATTGTTCCAAAGTATAAGTTGAGAGGCATGGGCTTAGTGTCTTCAAGAAGATTGTCAAAATAAGGAGAACCTTAAGAAGCCTCCAACAATGAAAAAAGAACCATATTTTCATCAAATTGTCCACCTACATGACCAAAATAGTCAAAGACACAGTGAGAAAAAGCAAGCAAACAAGAACATTACAAAAGTGGGTTTTGACTTCTAATTTATTTTCAAAAGGGTTATAAAGGCCTTTTTGGTATTCCCCCCACACCATTTTTCATCTCCAAGCCAAAGGAAATTGTTCAGAGAATTTTTCGAAAGTTTATGTGCAAATCAATGATAGTTTGCAGGTGCTACGCTCCTGGGCCGGTGTTATGCACCTGTCTCTCAGTGTTACACATAGGAGGGGTGGTCGCAGTGTTAGTTAAAACTGCATTACACATCCAGGGCCCGGTGCTACGCACTTGGGCCAGTGTTACTCGTATCATATAAGGTTACTAATGCACTTCACCAAAGTCAAAATAATGAACCTACCATACTACCTTTTCCAGAGCATTGACAAGATGGCCTCACTTTTCAAGAAAAGAAGCTATGACCGCCAAATGCCGAGCCTTTTCCACCACTCCTTGATCAAAATGATTGTCTTACATCAACTGCAGCAGTAAGGAATCCCTTGGGAAGTCTTCATCTCACATGATGTGTTTTCAAACGCCCAAGCCTTCATTCAGCAGAATTTACCCTCCACTTCACAACCACCTACCTCCACTCCTCCATCATCTCTCCATGGGCCTTCTCCACAAAGAAATTCACCCCCTATCCCTTCTCCTAATGTACCAAGTGAAGAAGCTGACAGTGGCTCTAATGATGAGAAAACCGATGATAATAATGAGGAAGAGGACAGTGAGGTAGAAACTGAGATAGATGAAGATAATGAGGAAGAGGACAGTGAGGTAGAAGCTGAGGGAGATGAAGAAGACAAGGAAGAGGACAGTAGTGAGCATGAAAGTGATAATAGCCACAACAAACAGCAGAAATCAAGAGAAATATGAAAGTGAAGCAAAGGTTGAAAACATTGAAGTAAATGCAGAGCTTGATAAAGATGATGAAAGTGGCGAAAATAATGAAGAATATGGGACATAAATAGAGTATGAAGGAGAGGAACAACAGAATGATGATGACCAAGAAGAGGCAGCGTTTCAAGAAATAATCAATAAGCCAGAAAACAAAATTGACATCAGTGAGCCTGATGATGAGAAAAAGGGCCAAAACAGTGAGTCTTATGATGAAGAAGATGACAAGGCTTGTGGCACCTCCAAAGGTAGAGACACCATCATAAAACCTCTCACATGCACCTATCACAGAGGTAGAAGAGATGTGTTTGATGCCTCAAAAAGGCAAGGGGCCATCTCTCCTCCAGTGATCAAGCATCAAGACAAGGGAAAAGGAAATGTGGAAAAAGGTGAGCAAAAGGTATAGGTAAGAAGGAGCAAAAGTATCAAGAAGACTTCTCAAGGATCTCATTTCATTGATCTAGACAATGACAATGAGGACCAAGAGATGAAAACTAGGTTCCTCCTCTTGGAAAAAGATGCACAGCTTCAGGAGTGGGAAAGGGATTTTAATATGGCTCAAAGTGTCATCTACTACTACAAAGAGGAACATAAGCATTTCAAGGAGGTCAAGAGGGGCCTTGCCCTACAGAAGAAATTGACCAGACATTATGCAAGGAAAAGCATGCTTGCTAATGCCAAGCTAAAGAAGGCCCTCATTGAATTAGAAAACCTAAAAAGATCCAAAGTGCATGACATCCTTGGAGTCTTCGCTGAGGCTTCTTAATAGGTGTCCAAAACCTCTTGAGGGGCCTATGCACCAATTTTGAGGCAAATTGGACAACTTTTTGTTTTTTCCAAATTTTGACCCCTAGGAGCGCAACACCCTAGGTGTTACGCAAAAAATTGGTGCATCCTAAGATATCAAAGTTTACATTTTGGGATTTTTCACATCACCAATAGTCTACTCACCAATTTTTAGATCATTTGAAGCAGTTTTACCCCCTCAAAAGGTCAAAAAACATCAAAAATTTGACCTTTCTGCCTCCTTTTCAGACCAGGTATTACGCACAGAGAAGTGTTGGAGATTTGATTTTTGAATAGGTAAATGGCATCCATTCAGCACAACACAAACATTTTTGGAAAGTAGACTCATCAGTCTTTCCAACGAGCCATCACGGAGCCAAATCCGGTGTCGGGAAGGCCTCGAAAGGACTGCTGCAACAGGGCATATTTCTGTGTTACGCACCTGGAAAATTTTCACTGTTTGACACATGTGTTACGCTCCTGTGGCTGAGTGGGAAAAATGTGCGTTTGACAAGTTTTCTTAGGCATGTCAGGCCTAAAAGTCAATTTTATTTCCATTTATAGTCGGAAATGATATTTATTTAGATATTTTTGTTGTAGGTTTTAACCCTGAACATAAATTATCTACACACGAATCTTATAATAGAAAATAAACAATAGTGAGAGCATAAAACATAAAATAGATAAACACAGAGATTTTCCCCTGGATCCCAAATCGGGACGACCAGCTTGATTTTTCATTATATTGCTTTTAGTGTTACAACACATATATATACATGCCGAAGCATACATAAACCCCAATCCATTAACCCTGGATTAGAACATAACTGTAGTTCCCTTGACCGGATCTACAAAATACCAGGGGCCGAAAACCATTGTACCCCAAAACCATGTGCAAACTCATGCACAAAACATGGGTGGGTCCGCATATGAGTGGGACCGCATACTAAAAAAAAATTCGACGGGGCGCTGCCACGAACCCCGACAAGGGGGGCTGTCGCCCCCCCTGTGACCCCCCTGCTGCGCCCGGCGCAACGTATAGCTCGTGGGGCTAGTCATGGAAAGAATATAACACATACCCAACATTTGTGCCTTGGGCTCTGCAAAGCCTCAAGGACAAGTTAGGATATTTCTCTTTGGCCAATAGGCTTCTAGATGCTCTAGTAGGCTCTCCTCTCCTCATTTGTTATATAAGACATAAGGATTTATTGTAATCATTTGGGACTTGTTGTGTTTAAGAGCAATACATGGTTTTATGAGCTTGGACAAGATATTGGTTTTATGAAGTGAATGAATGGCTTGTGTGGCTTGATGTTGGAGAAGCTTGCTTGCAGGATTCCATAGCTTGGTGAATGGTGATGTTTTTCTAACTTGTTAATGTTTTCTTGTCCCATTTTGTTTCAATCTGCTTATTTGCTATAGATCAGAAAAGTATAGGTTGAGATATGCTCATGAAAGCACCTCAAACCTCCTGTTTGCTATAGTTTTGATGTTTTCTTCTTTTATTCATCTTAAGGAATTATTGACTACTCCTTAGGCCCACTAAAACTTGTTTTTGTGTCATGAATGATTAGTATGTTAGCTTATAAATATGATGTTAAAAATGACTATAAGAGGGGTGAATCGCATTTAGGGCATACTCAAACCTTTTTACTTTTTCTTACTTCTAAAACCCATACGCTACTTTCCTGATACAGACTCGCGTATATAAGCGGATACCCTTTATTAAACTCGCGTATGCACAGAGATCTAATTATGCCATTAATTCTTCACTTATATCATTCCATCATTCATTCATCAGATGTTCAATAAACAGTAAACAAGTGCAGTAGAACAGAATAAACCATCACACATAAGCATCACACATGAACACCAGGATTTTAGGTGGAAACCCAAGTCGGGAGAAAACCACCGCTGCCGTTGCTCAGCCTTCAATATTTTATTATAGAGAAAACATCTTACAACTTATGTACTAGCGCAGACTCATACCAGTACGCAGGCACCCACCTGCACTCGTTTACCAGCCTCTCCTGGAAGGGAGCTACAACCCCCTGACTCGTTTACCAGCCTCTCCTAGAAGGGAGCTATGACCCCCTGATCGCGTTTACCAGCCTCACCTGGAAGGGAGCTACAACCCCCTGACTGAAGGCTACAACCCTCAGCACCCCTTTGGACCACGTTTCATCAATTTTCACACTGGATCCTACAACTTCAATAGAGCACAACTTGCAGGCCACTTTTCATCATATTTTCAGACTGGACCCACTCCATACATTTAAGCACAGTCAAACATCATCAACAGATAACAGTAACACAGCAGAACAGATCAGACATTTCTTACCACATTCTTCAGCAAACCCTAGTTTTCATACGCGCTTTACTTTCACTGATATCACGTATATACGCGCCTTCATGCATATAAACCCGCGTATACCTCTGTGCAAATTACAGAGTTAATTCTTCTGCCCACACGCGCATTCTTTTCAGCAAACATGCGTATGTACGCGCTTCCTCTGCAGAGAACTAGCGTATATATCTTCATACATCATCAGATCATATATTCATTTCAGATTCAACCCTTCACTTCAGACAAATGTTCACCTCATCTCAGATTTATACATTCCACCAACAGATCTAGAAGATACAAATACGTTTCAGATCTAGATTCCTTTCTTCATCATTTTCTTCATAGGTGCATCACAGATTCAGATCTATCTTCAAATTGTTACCCTTTCATTCAGATATACTTCAGAGAGAAGTATTCATTCAGACTTAGACAGACTTCAACAAACCCTAGTTTTGAATACGCTCTTTTCTTTCACTGATACCGCATATATACGCGCTTCCATGTACATAAACTCGCGTATACATCTACACATTTACAGAACTAGCTTCACAACCCATACGCGCTTTTACTTCATCAAACTCGCGTATATACGCGCTTATTCTGCGGCGAACTAGCGTATAGTTCTTCAAACATTTAGGTCATTGCAATTCTTCAGAACAGATACATCATACAGATTTTTCCCTTTCCTTCAGACAGATGTTCTCCTCATTTCAGATCTAATCATTCCATAAACAGATCTAGCAAATACAGATACATTTCAGATCTAGAGATCCTTCTTCATCACTCCTTCATAGGTGCATCATAGATTTAGATTTCTCATCAAACCTTTACCCTTTCCATATAGATATACTTCACAGATAAGTATTCATTCAAGCTCAGACTCATGCACTCACTCTTGCCTTTTTCACAATGAATTTCTTCTCCTTATATAGGTTTACCCTTTTTCAATACCATGAGCCAAAACCACATTACTTCCGATGGTATTCCTAGACAGGGTCACATAGACGAATCAATACGAAATATAATGGGTCAATACCATGGTGGTTACCCTTGGTTTTACATATTTAGAATGCTTTTGCCCATACGCGACTTGTCACGTTGTTTCCCGCGTGCATACGCGCCTTCTCCTAGACATATCTGCGTATGCCTTGAGACATACTCTTTTCATCATGCTCTAGCACATACTGAGATTCCTTTCATCATTACATTCTGTACTCACTGTAGATACACCAGATTTACATCATTTAACAAGTTCATTCTATCAAGCACAACTTCATCAAGTAGGTTGCCATTCAAGGACTACTTGCCATTCAAGGACAACACTCTATCAAGTGGGTTGTCATCAAGGACAACACTCAGCGTCATATTGCCAACAATCATCATATCACATCAGATTTGCATCATTTACCAAGTCCATCAAGTCAAGAATAACTTCATCAGGTGGATTGCCATCATGGACAACACATGTCAACAATCGCATGTCTTCATCTTCATTTAGTGGGTTGTCATCAAGGACAACACTCTGCATCATATTGCCAACATATGATTCATGGTATGTCCTACTTATTTAAAGTTTTCAAAACCCTATTGTGAAGCTTTTCTATGGAATACTGATTGATTAGGTTAAGACAAAGAGGTCTCGTTTCGATCTTGCCCTTTGCCCATGCTTACCAACTTGTTTCAGAGTTCCTGATAGTTTGATATATTGTTTTTAGGAGTTCCCTCTCCATATATTGAGTTGTTTGTTTATCTTATGTGTTTTCTCAAAAAGCTGAAGGTGAATTTCTAAAGTTAGGAGTTCTAATTCTTCTATGTATCACCGGAATGTTCATCTTACATGTTTATCAGTTTGAGTATTGTTCATAGAGATTAATGGTTTGCCCTACCTCATGAGTTATTTCTTTCAGACTATATATGCTTAAGACCTCTTAGTTTTTCCCAAACTTAATGTTCATTACACCTCATACATCACCTAAGGATCCATTAACCTTGCTAAATCGGCCCTGCAGTACACTCTGCTTCATCATTTAGACACCCTCGACTTCATCTGACCCCATAGCCCTACTGATTTGACGGCCTCTCATTCCACCTATCCTACTTAGTCATCTTACCCCAACCCAAAACAAACAAACAAATTACTCTTAACAACTAGCCTAAAATCAATCATCCGAAGTGAACAAGTTCACATCCTTCACACAATAGAGAGAGCCTTCTCTGAGTCCTAGAAGGCTAGATCCTAGGACTCCAAAGACTGGTCTGATGTTACCCTGTCATTTGGTTTAGCCAATCTGCCAAATCACGGGACCCTAACATAATGGTAATCACAGTGGGAACTTCTGAGTTCATAACAATCTAAATACCCCTTAGAACTCTAGAATCCCTGCATCAAACAGTATCTTATGATTTATAGCTACCTCATCACTACCACTAACACAATGGTGATTATGATGCAACCTCTGATGTCAATGACAAACTAAGTATCCATTACGACTTCAGAAACCTTCGTCAAATCATAGAGAGCTTAACTAATAGCCTAAGAGTAGAATCTAGCTTTTTCACCATCTTAGCAAATTGATGATTCAGCTATAGGACGCTCTTACAAACCTTCGGGCTACATATAGAAACTTAGAAAACCCCAAAACATTTCTATATTGTCTTTTTGTCATTATTGGTGGTGGACCCTAGACTACATATCTTCAAAACAACTAAAAATATCCACCTGGCGACTCCACTAGCCTCCAGTAGGCCTTCTAAATTTTTCTAAGTATCTATAGACCCCTGTAGGACTGCATCAAACTAGCCCTTAGGAAATCTAGAACCTTAGTCACACACTGTGCGAGTTTGATAGCACCTAGAGAGGTCAGCCTTCCGAAAGCAGTCATAAACTTTCAGCCTCTCTAAATTTTGAATTTGAAATATGTCTCCATGAAGAATCAATACCAGATCTCATCCAGACCCAAACCCTCCTATAGTTGACGACCCAAAAAAAATTTTGTGGCAAACTTCTGAAACTGGAAAATTAGCTACTAATAGGACGATTCATAGAGCAAGCTTTGTACCTAAACAGCTTACAGCCTTACAAAATCCCCAGTTTGACTTGCGCCATACCAAAAACTTTTTTAGAGCCAAGTCACAAAGTAGAATCGAACATACTGATCTTGAGCCCATAGACTTGCAGCAGAGTCTTAGTAGAGAAGTTTCTCCTTCCACACCACCTGATTTCCAACTTCTCCACCACTTTTGCTCTTTCCACCCCAAGTCTTCTCAGAATCAGTTTACTGGTCCAAGTACTTCCGCCACACCCATTCACACCACCGCTATGCAAACCACTCCATCTCATAGCACAAATCCTCCACTTGTAAATCCACCATTAGTTCCCACCATGGCAGCATGGTATGCGCCCCTATTACCGCAACCATTGGTACCTTTTCCAAATGATTACTAATCCAGAATCCCACACTTCACCGAGGTTGAATCCACTACTACCCAGCAACATGTAGATGGAATGAATGATTATTTTGACTACATGGAATTAGAAGAGGAAACCATGAAAATGAGAATTTTTGCCCAAAGCCTAGGAGGAGAAGCTAAGAAATGGTTCAAGAGCCTAACTCCTAACAACATACACAATCTCCCTTCCCTTTACCACACTTTCATAAATAAATGGGAAATCAAGAAAAACCCTCTTCAGATCCTCTCGGAATATAGCAACCTTAAAAGAAACATGGGGGAAAGTGTCTAAGACTATTGCACAAGGTTCAATAGTGTTTACAATGCACTACTGCCAAACATGAAACCCCCATTATGCCTAGCCTTAGCTAAATTCCTGGAGGGTTTTGACCCCGACATGGCCTACCAACTAAGAGAAAGAGAGCCCCTAACTTTAGAAGACATGCAAAAAGGAGCTATAAGTTTAGAGGCCAACTTAATTGAAAAAAGAGCTAGGCTAAGATCAGAAAAGAGGGTAACATAAAAGGATGACACCATGCCCACCACCTCCTCATCTGATTCCAAGATGGACAAACTTCTTAGGACCATGGAAATAATGATGGAAATAATAAGCATAAACGAAAGAATACCCCCTAGGGACAACCAAACAAATCCCCAAAATAGAAACTGGAAATCAAAACTTTAGAAGAGATCCGCCCCAAAATAGACCAAGGGAAAATGATCAACAAATCAAGCCACCCTTCCAAGATAAGTATGTCGATGAAGGGGAAAGAGATATTGAGCAACCAGATGAGAATCATCTAAACTTAATAGGCTCTGATAGTGAGGGTGAGGTTTTTCTCACAGAAGAAGAACAAGGTTTTTTCTCCTCAAACCAAGATGAAACAAGCTATGAAGATTCTGAAGACCACGAATTGGGATTAGAAAATTCCATAATGGAAGTCCATAGGCAATATGATCTTAGGAGTAAGAAAAACCAAGACAACTCCAATAAAAAAAACTCATACACTGCTATTAATAAAAGTCCCGAAAACATTCTTAAAAGAACAACAGACAATAACAATACCATGGCTAAGAAAGCTGATCCTAACATAGACAAAACAAGCCAACCAAGTATTGGCACAAGCTGTCCTAGTACCTCTGCAAGTGGCCCTGAGAAAACTCTATTGACCAAAGCCCCAAATCAGAATCAGAAAATTAAAAATGTGGAAAATTTTATGGCTGATAAAACTAATGTAAATATGTCTAAAACTCAAGTACCTTTCAGTTTTGAAGGAGATATCGCTAAAATCAAAATAACCATCCCTCTCACTGAACTGGTAGCTCAGGATATGTACAAATCTCGAGTTCTGAAAGTTATAAACATAGAAAATGATAGCAATAATCTGAATCTGATGGATGATAAACCAGAGCTGTTGTTTGGACCTAAAGTAGATGGAAAATACCAAGAAGGAGCCATTCCCCCATTCTATGTTAGCCTAAATATACACGAAAAAATCCTACATAATGCCATGCTAGAATCTGGTGCCTCTCACAACCTCATGCCAAAGGTAGTGATGGAAAGATTAGGCCTAGAAAAAACCAGGCCCTACAAAGATCTGTGTTCTTTCGATTCAAGCAGGTTTAAATGCTTGGGCCTGATCAAGGACTTATGTGTCAATCTGACACAAATCCCCACTAAGAGCCTAGTCATGGACATAGTCGTGGTTGACATTCCCCCCAATTATGGCATGCTCTTGTCCCGATCTTGGGGAGCTAAACTTTTGAGAAACCTCCAACTTGACATGTCTTATGCTACCATCCCGATTTTTAACCAAACAAGAAGACTCTACCAGGAATCTCACATGAAGTATATGGTAAGTAGCCTAGATAGACCCAACAACACCCCTATCTATTCAATTCATTCAAACTTGGACTCATTCATCTTGTATAATGAAAATGACCTTGTTGAGCAAGTAAATGAAAATTGTGAAGATCTAGGCACATTAAAACAATTAGATCACTTCCTCTATGATGATTTCGACAGTCAAAACTATCACGATCCTGAAACACCACAAGATAATAAAACTGAAATTGATTTCCTGCAAATTGAAAATGAAATGTCAGAAACAAAAATCAGTTTAGAAAAGGGAACATGTTGCTCAAAAGAAAAGAAAATCACAAGAACACAACCTCTTCCTTTTTCTAATCCAAAAAAAATGAAACACCCCCACAAAACACAAATCTTTGGGAATCTAGAACAAGACAGTCTGATGTTTCTACCTTACCTAGATACTTCATCATCCAAGAAATTTTCCCTTTCAAAAAAATTATCAGTTTTCACAAATATTGCTACAAATCCCAAAGAAATTTTTTCTGAAGCTGATATAGAGGAAGATAGCATGGGTAAACTTAAGAAGCCTGAAATAATTAAGTTATCTAAAATTTTATCACTACACACAAAACAAAGGAATACAAGATTGTGCAAAAAATTTCAGAATACTTATGTGTGTAGGCAGGCTAGTCTAAAACCTTGTAACACAACCATTGGTCTAAAAATCCTTCCTTTCAAAAAGAATCAGAAAAATTTTGAACAGTTGAGTTCACTTAGAAACAAGGCAAAAGGACATAGGATTTGTATAGATTTTAGGTACCAGGAGCAACCCTTCCAAAATAACAAATACCTTTTTACCAAAAAATATCATCCTTTACAAAGGGTATGGTTTTCTAACCAAATCTCATTGCATGATAGTTTTTCAGGTTACCATCAGATGATACCACTTTAGATCAATCAACTCAAATATTTTTTCAAATTTCCATGGGACAGTTGCATACTTGAACAAATACCTCCCGGGCTGAAAGACACTGGAGACACCTTCCAAAGAAATATGTTTCCAGTTTTCAATATCTTCACTATGGTATACATTGATGACATCATCATTTGTTTTAAAAATGATAAAGAGTACCTTTTTGACCTAAAGAAAATCTTTAACAAAAACAGGTATGGGAATCAAGGATCAAAGATGAAGCATCAAGGATGGAAAAATCCTTATACCATATTTGCAAATGAAAATAGCTATCATCTCGATTACAAAAAACTGAATGGACAAAAAGTGTTAGGAGATCCTTTTGAAGATAGGATGCTCAAGTACCACTGCTGCAAAGATTCCTAGCTTTAATTTTTTACTCGTTGTACATACCATGGTTTGAAGAAAAGGTCAAAAAGAGAATAAACACAAAAAACATAGAAAAAATAGAAAAGAGGGCAGATTCTAAAAGAAATGGTACAGCCCCATACCCCAAAAAATAGTAATATTGAAAGTGTGCAAGTCTAAATGCCACTACTGGTGCAAAAAGAATGTCTTGTTTAGCTATATAGCCTAACCATGACTGAGCATGTTTTAAATTTATTGTTGATAAGTTAGTGAAAAGTATGTTGGTCAAAACATTGAAGCTTGACTTGTCGAAGAAAATAGATTAGGAAAGAAAGATATTGGTTCCACATGCTCAAAACAGAACCAAGGAGAAAAATAGGGATGAATAGAAAACTATGTATCTTATACCTGATTTTTCTAAGTCTTATTTTGTACAAAAATAACATTTTTGTGCAGCTTGTTTTTATGCCACAAACCCATGATAAATCAGATTGTCTAATCCCGATTTAGTTATGTTTTCAATTTCATGTTTTTAGCTTAGTGAATAAATCCTGTCAAACAGTTTAACCTTGATAGTTGAGTAGAATAGATAGAGAATCAAAGGGGTTCAATAGCCTAATCTGAACTCCCAGAAGAGATAAGTGTAGAAGTAGATAGTTTTCTTTCGCATTCAAAATAAAATGTCAATGGGTTTGCCAATTCAAGTGCACCCAAGGAAGAAAAAATGTTAGGAAAGTAGGTTGGGTAGGTAAAAGTGAAGTTGAGCTAATCATGCTTTCATATTTTCAAAATTACTACTTCGGGGAAAGAAACAGCAAAAGAAAAGATAAAATCTGCCCAATGGATGAGGCATTGGTCTTCATAAACCAAGAGATCTAAAATTCTGGACACCTCCTGAAAAGGAGCTGCCCTCCCCAAGTGGAGCCATTGTTAGTCATCAGTAATTTTTACCTGTTTAGATGGCTAAATGCTTTGTCCTAGATTTCTAAGAAACAGAATTCAAGAATCATGTGAGTTCTAGAAATCTCCTCAAAGAGAAATTTACTGTTTATCCATTTCCTTGTCAAAGCATGGACAATATATTGCCCAGACAAGACCAATGTCCCTCCCTCTCACTATGTTTGCCGCCTATTCCTATAACACTATGTCTCTGTTTGCCTAAACCCTCTATTTTGCATACCTTATTTCACCAAGTAAGCCAAACTTTTCTCCTTGCTCACCAAGTGCCTCAAGCAATGGTGTTGTCAAAACTCCCTGTCTAAAAGATCTTTGAAGTAAAAACAAGGTCTTCTAGTTGTCTAGGATGCTAGTGCATAATAGAGTGTCAAAAACCCTATCTCCTCATCCAAACACTGATTCAAGTTTTTAGTCAAAAACCTATTCCAAGGACATTACAATAAGTCAAATAGGGTCACCTAGGTTATGCACTATCATGTTTCTAAATTCACTGTTTCCACAAGTATTCGAAGGTGAAATCAAGAGAACACAAGGATGAGGCTTGTCATTATCCAAATAACATCAAAGGACCTCCAAAGGTATCCTCTTGATCAAGCAGTAAACCTTCAAAGGAGCAGTTTACCATGTCAAAGAATTTATGTAGAAATGTTTTCGTAAATGATCAACAACAGAACAGAGTCAAAGAAGGAGGCCTAAAAAAACTCATAAAGGCATCCACAGCTGGTAGCAAGATACAGACAGTCTTAAAGTTTACAAGGAAGAATGTGATATCATGAGAGAGTGTTATGAAGTGTTTCCCATCAAAAGGTCCATGTAGGTCATAAAAGATAGTGGCACATAAGCAACACTGTACATCAATCAAAAAGATCATTACAGGGTTATTTGGCTTCAAACATGAAACTTGTAGAGGGAAATCTACCCTTTTCTTGCATTCCTACAAAGAAGAACAAAAAGCCATCAGATTAGCCATGAGGTAAGGTAAGAAAGGTGGGTCATCATGAGAAGGCTATTCACAACATAGAAGAAAGCAGCAAGGTATGTGTTTGTTGAGAATCAAGATTCATGGTTTTTTCGGCCAAGTAATAGAGCGATGCTAAGGCTACAAAGGCAAAGAACACCTAAAACCCTTCAAAATATCATTGAAGGCTTTAGACATAAAATAGTGAGTAAGATAAGTGTCTTTTGACAACTCAGGAGATAACATTGTTTGTTTTAGTATCCCTAAAAACTCATAAGCTTGGGAAGATAGGAAAAGAAGGTCAAAGTAGTGACCAAGAAACCTCCTTCATCACAACAGATGGTTTCAAAGGTTTTTCCAGCTACCTTGTATGGTTTGGCAGACAAGCGCTATACTCCTCAAGGTCAAAAGGAAGAATGTTTTCAAAAACAGAAATGTCAGATTCAAAGGCCCCTTTCTCTAAAGAACAACTAGAGACATATTCCAGTGGCCAAGAGAGACAAACATGGGTCATCATTGACAAGGGGAGTTGTCCAAACTTCAAAGAGAAACAATGACCTAAAAACAAACAGATATACCCCTGGTTTATAGCAGAACAGTGAAACTTCCAACAAGGACCTCTTTGTCAAAAGACTAGTTTGCAAAAATGTGATTAAGTTATAAACAACACTTCACAGAGCTGGGAAAGGTGTTTTTCCACAGAAAGAATGACTTTGTCAAAGGAAAGAATGTTTCAAACACAGAATATTAGTCAAAGGAGAAATGGCAAAAAAGGGATGATTTTTCTGTGTGTAGGTGTTAAAAGTTCAAAACAGTTCTTTTTCCAAAGTATAAGCTGAGAGGCATCGACTTAGTGTTTTTAGGAAGATTGTCAAAATAAGGAGAAACTTAAGAAACCTCCAGCAATGAAAAAAGAACCATGTTTTCATCAAATTGTCCACCTACAGGACCAAAACAGTCAAAGACACAGTGAGAAAAAGTAAGCAAACAAGAACATTACAAAAGTGGGTTTTGACTTCTAATTTATTTTCAAAAGGGTTATAAAGGCCTTTTTGGTATTCCCCCCGCACCATTTGTCATCGTCAAGCCAAAGGAAGCTGTTGAGAGATGTTTTCGAAATTTTTTGTGCAAATCACTGAGACTTTGTAGGCGCTACGCTCCTGTTTCGGTGTTACGCACATAGCTCTCAGTGTTACACATAGGAGGGGTGGCCACAGTGTTATTTAACACTGTGTTATGCACCCAGGGCCTGGTGCTATGCACCTAGGCCAGTTTTATGTACAGACACAATAGAGTGTCCACAAACTGCCTGTTATGCGCCTATGCTATGCTCCTGAAGCCCGACTGGCCCGTCTCCTGCTTGTTACGCACCTGCGCTACGCACCGGTGTTACGCACAGACATAGTTTATCTAAAATTTATTAAAGGAGCCAAAATTTCAGCTTTTCACCTTCAAATCTTCTGCAAAAGTCAAGACACAAGGTTGGTGATTTGTTTTCTTGCCTCCAAAGTTTTCATTCACCTAGGTAAAGTCATACTTTAAAGGCTTAATTAAACCAAACCCTAGGCTGCAAGAAATCAGTTTTAAATACCTTTGGTTAGGGTTTGAAGGAGAAAATTGTTATATGTGCCAGAGGAGGCTGAGTGACATCAAAAAAACCTCTAAAACACTGAGTGAAATCCTGGAGAGTTTCATCTTGCCTTCATTTGCACAACCTTGCCCTCACTTCACTCATTGCAACCTTTTAACCCAAAGGCCCTCAAACAGTTTTCAAAAAGCCTTCTGTGCTAAAGAACCAACCACCATGTTTGAAGCAGAGATTCACACAAGAAGTGATGAAAAACAAAAACCTATCGAGCCTCAGCAAAAATATAAGGGAGGAAGGGAAAATAGGTTTGAACCCTTACACACAGTTCAGATTACTTCCTCTCCCATGATCCTTTCATGCTTTCTGGATGTTGGGTGTTATCAATTTTGTGAAAAGGTCAAACAAGTCAAAAGCCACTCTGACTTGACTAGATTGTTTGTCATTGGCTTGCAAAATCACCGAGTTAGCCTAGCAGGAGTGGAGTTTGAACTCTCATCTGAATCCATTTCCAAAGCAACAAGTATACCAAACATTAGCGAGATATGGTTTAAACAAAAGAATTTGGAGTTGTGCTATTATGAAACCTACCTAAAACCAAGTTGTTAACAAGGCTACAAGGCTTTTTTTTCCTTTTTCCCACTTGCTAGAGAGGTATGCCTTGCTGATGAAGCAAATTATTAGATATTTCACCTGTGAGGGGAGATACTCCAGGATTTACTCATGTCATATAAGGTTACTAATGCACTTCACCAAAGTCAAAATAATGAACCTACCATACTACCTTTTCTGGAGCATTGACAAGATGGCCTCAATTTTCAAGAAAAGAAGCTATGACTTCCAAATGCCGAGCCTTTTCCACCACTCCTTAATCAAAATGATTGTCTTGCATCAAATACAGCAACAAGGAATCCCTTGGGAAGTCTTCATCTCACATGATGTGTTTTCAAAACCCCAAGCCTTCATTCAGCAGAATTTACCCTCCACTTCACAACCACCTACCTCCACTCCTCCATCATCTCTCCATGGGCCTTCTCCACAAAGAAATTCACCCCCTATCCCTTCTCCTAATGTACCAAGTGAAGAAGCTGACAGTGGCTCTAATGATGAGAAAACTGATGATAATAATGAGGAAGAGGAAAATGAGGTAGAAATTGAGATAGATGAAGCTAATGAGGAAGAGGACAATGAGGTAGAAGCTGAGGGAGATGAAGAAGACAAGGAAGAGGACAGTAGTGAGCATGAAAGTGATAATAGCCACAAAAAACAACAAAATGATGACAACATAAATCAAGAGAAAGATGCAAGTGAAGCAAAGGTTGAAAACATTGAAGCAAATGCAGAGCTTGATAAAGATGATGAAAGTGGTGAAAATAATGAATAATATGGGACAGAAACAGAGTCCGAAGGAGAGGAACAACAAAGTGATGATGACCAAGAAGAGGCAGCCTCTCAAGAAATAAACAGTAAGCAAGAAAACAAAGTTAAAATTAGTGAGCCTCATGATGAGCAAAAGGGCCAAAACAGTGAGTCTTATGATGAAGAAGGTGATAAGGCTTGTGTCACCTCCAAAGGTAGAGACACCATCATAAAATCTCTCACATGCACCTATCATAGAGGCAGAAGAGATGTGTTTGCTGCGTCAAAAAGGCAAGGGGCCATCTCTCCTCCAGCGATCAAGCATCAGGACAAGGGAAAAGGAAAGGTGGACAAAGGTGAGTAGAAGGTACAGGTAAGAAGGAGCAAAAAGGATCAAGAAGACTTCTCAAGGATCTCAATTCGTTGATCTAGACAGTGACAATGAGGACCAAGAGATGAAAACTAGGTTGCTCCTCTTGGAAAAATATGCGCCACTTCAGGAGTGGGAAAGGGATTTCAATATGGCTCAAAGTGACATCTACTACTACAAAGAGGAACATAAGCATTTCAAGGAGGTCAACAGGGGCCTTGCCCTATAGAAGAAATTGACCAAACATTATGCAAGGAAAATCATGATTGCTAATGCCAAGCTAAAGAAGGCCCTCATTGAACTAGAAAACCTAAAAAGAGCCAAAGTGCACGAGAGCCTTGGATTCTTGGTTGAGGCTTCTCAACAGGTGTCCAAAACCTCTTGAGGGGTCTATCCACCAATTTTGAGGCAAATTGGACAACTTTTGTTTTTTTCCAAATTTGACCCCTAGGAGTGCAACACCCTAGGTGTTACACACAAAATTGGTACATCCTCAGCTCTCAAAGTTTACATTTTTGGATTTCTAACATCACCAACAGTCTACTCACCAATTTTCAGATCATTTGGAGCAATTTTACCCCCTCAAAAGGTCAAAAAACATCAAAACTTTGACCTTTCTGCCTCCTTTTCAGACCAGGTGTTACGCACAGAGCAGTGTTGGGAGATTTGATTTTTGAGCTAGTACATGGCATTCATTTAGAACAACTCAAAGATTTTTGGAAATTAGACTCATCAGGCTTTCCAACGAGCCATCACGGAGCCAAATCTGGTGTCAGGAAGGCCTCCAAAGGACTGCTGCAACAGGGCCTATTTCTCTGTTACGCACCTGGAAATTTTGCACTGTTTGACACGTGTTACACTCCTGTGGCTGAGTGGGAAAAATGTGCGTTTGACAAGTTTTCTTAGGCATGTCAGGCCTAAAAGTCAATTTTATTTCCATTTATAGTCAGAAAAGGTATTTATTTAGATATTTTTGTGCCTTGGGCTTTGCAAAGCGTCAAGGACAAGTTAGGATATCTCTCTTTGGCCAATAGGCTTCTAGATGATCTAGTAGGCTCTCCTCTCCTAATTTGTTATATAAGACACAAGGATTCATTGTAATCAGTTGGGACTTGATGTGTTTAAGAGAAATACATGGTTTTATGAGCTTGGGCAAGATATTGGTTTTATGAAGTGAATTAATGGATTGTGTGGCTTGATGTTGGAGAAGCTTGCTTGCAAGATTCCATAGCTTGGTGAATGGTGATGCTTTTCTAACTTGTTAATGTTTTCTTGTCCTCATTTTTTTCAGTCTACTTGTTTGCTATAGATCAGAAAAATATAGGTTGAGATATGCTCATGGAAGCACCTCAAACCTCCTGTTTGCTATAGTTTTGATGTTTTCTTCATTTAGTCATCTTAAGGAATTCTTGACTGCTCCTTGGGCCCACTAAAGCTTGTTTTTGTTTCATGAATGATTAGTATGTTAGCTTATAAATATGATTCATGGTATGCCCTACTTATTTAAAGTTTTCAAAACCCTATTATGAAGCTTTTCTATGGAATACTGATTGATTAGGTTAAGACAAAGAGGTCTCATTTCGATCTTGCCCTTTTCCCATGCTTACCAACTTGTTTTAGAGTTCCCGATAGTTTGATATATGTTGTTTATGATTTCTCTCTCCATATATTGAGTTGTTTTTTTATCTTATGTGTTTTCTCAAAAAGCTAAAAGTGAATTTCTAAAGTTAGGAGTTCTAATGCTTCTATGTATCACTGGAATGTTCATCTTACATGTTTATCAATTTGGGTATTGTTCATAGAGATTAATGGTTTGCCCTACCTCATGAGTTATTGCTTTCAGACTATATATGTTTAAGACCTCTTATTTTTTCCCAAACTTAATGTTCATTACACCTCATACATCACCTAAGGATCCATTAACCCTACTATACACTCTGCTTCATCATTTAGACACCCTCGACTTCATCTGACCCCATAGCCCTATTGATTTGATAGCCTCTCATTCCACCTATCCTACTTAGTCATATTACCCCAACCCAAAACAAACAAACAAATTACACTTAACAACAAGTCTAAAATCAATCATCCGAAGCGAACAAGTTCACATCCTTTGCACAATAGAGAGAGCCCTCTCTGAGTCCAGGAAGGCTAAGTCCTAGGACTCCAAAGATTGGTCTGATGTTACCCTGTCATTTGGTTTAGCCAATCTGCCAAATCACTGGACCCTAACATAACCCTCACTCAACTAGGGGGTATGCTTATATCATCGTAGCCGTGGACTACTTGACTAAATGGGCCAAAGCAATGCCTACACTTGCCACTGACGTAAGACAACTGTGCAATTCATGTTCAATCACATTATTACTTGGTTTGGTGTCCCTCAAGCCATCGTTACCAATCATGGTTCACATTTTCGGCACTATATCGTGGTGGAGTTGACTTCGAATTTGGGTTTGCGTCACGACATATCAACACCATATTATCCTCAGGCCAATGGCCAGGTCAAAGCCGTAAACAAAGTTCTTGTTACCATGCTTCAATGTATGATTGGGATCCATAAATCCAATTGGCATCTCATGCTATTTTCAGCTCTTTGGGCATAACAAACCTCCATTAAGAGTGCAACTAGATTCACCACTTTTCAGTTAGTTTATGGTATAGTAGCTACTCTTCCAATTGAATGTGAAATACGTTCGCTCAAGTTGGATGTTGAATTACTGCCAAACACTTCACCAGAAGAAGAGTGTCTCCTTTATCTCAAAAGGTTAGATGAAACCTGTCACTTTGCTGCTCTGGTTATTGAAGCACAGAAAAATCGGGTCAAATCTCATTTTGACCAATCAGTTTCCCCTTGTTCTTTCGTTGAAGGAGATCTCGTCCTCCTGTACAACCAAGCTCATAATAAGCTTGGGGCAGGTAAATTTCAACCCATGTGGCATGGGCCTTACATTGTTAAACATGTATTTCAAAATGGGGCTTATGAGCTCATTGATTATGAAGGTCATCCTTTGGAACAACCCAGGAATGGGTTGTATCTCAAAAAGTATTATGCGTGAGTCATTCATGCATGATTTGTGTACATAGGTGTTTTTTCATTTTTGTACATGTTTTGATTTGGCGTGCTTTGCAAGAATTTTCCTGCTTATTTGGGTCTTTCTTATTTGTGCAGATGTCTATTACCCCTTATGTCCGTTTTGCGGATGGTTCTTCTCGCAGTACTAGGAACTTGTCTTCAGCAGCCTGGGTAATCTATGATCCTGCTGGTGAGTTGATAGAACTGCAAGGTATTTGTCTAGGATGAACTATAAACAATGTCATTGAATATAGTGCTATCCTTGAACTATTAACCGAGGCAATGAATCTCGACATATGCACATTTCTTGTAAATCTAGATTCACAGCTTGTTGTTCTGCAACTCAATGGTCATTATTCCGTCAGAAACCCATACATTTTGAGATTACTTAATATTCTATGAAATAGAGAGACTTGATTTACCATCAATATATTCTATTATCAACATTGTATTAGATAGACATTTATGACTTAGAAAAATCATCATCATACGAAAAAGGTCCATGTAGGAAAATCAATGTGTGTGTGTGTATGTATATATACATACATATATGTATATATACATACATATATATATATACATACATATATATATATATATATATCGAATGTTTGCATCAGTGTGCATCATAAGTACAAAAATTATGTGTGTTTCTGTTACATCTTGAGACACCATGTCTCTCAAATGTGCAGATATAAAGCGTAGGTGTCTAATCGGCATGATGCTCATGATAGCATGTCACCGCCTGTACAAGACGCCTCAGCAAGCGGTGAACGCGACTTGGCACCCCTATAGTATGTCTCTGGTAGGCACAAGGAACGTCATCAAATCATGCGTAGTCTGGGATTCTGCATGTAATCCCCTCTAAGTTCCACACGATCTCCTCTTCCTTGCCTTCCTCGCCATGAGGTTCGAAATCACGAGGGATTCGTCTCGCCATCGGAGACATGCCCGCAAGTCTCTTTGGGCCAACATCTGTAAACACATAGATATAATGTCAGAACATACATAACTAAAAATAAAAATTCATAATAATCATGAAAATTAAAAATGAGTCTTACCCAAATCGTCATCCCAAACCTCTCCCTCTGGGAGATGGAGGTCCAAATCACCATTAAAATCTGTACCAGAGCAGGGCCAGTCCTCCACGATGATAAATTGTCGATGGAGCCAATAAAAAAACTCTGATCTCTAGGACATATGTTGACCGCCCCCTGCCCTTGGCATCAGAGCCTCCCATCGGGCCATCCATGGTTCTCTTGTTGGTGGTGTTGGGACTATGACCTCCTGACGCTGAAAAATTGGTAGTCGTTTGAGAAAGAACGATTTCAGGATAGACCCATAACCAAATTTCTTCAATTTTCCCTTCTTGCATTTTGTTAGTTGGAATTTCATGTTTATTGTCACAACCTCTGCCCAGTTGTAGATGGTCAGTGTCAAGAAGTCTACAGCAAGAAGCAACTATGTTTTTGTTGCTTCGTGCGATGCTTGCGATCCCGCAGCTCGTGTGATGGTATGTAGCATTACTTTTAGTGCTAGGTCTGGGATAGTTTGGATATCAACTTTCCCACTTCCTGTTCCCTTCTGTGCCCCTCGACATACTCTGTCCATCACCATGGACATACTCTCCATGCAAGGTTAGGTACCGGTTAGGATCGGTGTTGCTCCCCTCTGTGACAATCCTATGATGAAGTAGACGTCAGAAACATCGATCTCAAGTTCTTGATCTCGAAGGATGAATTTTTCCTGATCCTCATCCCATATGCTGATCAAATATTGTAGCAGCTCTAGTTTGGCACAAAGACACGGTGTTAAGAAGAACTTCTTCAATCCAAAATCCCTGAGAGCTTGCATGCACCTCTCATTCTCCATGGCAAGCTTGTCTTCTTCACTGTGTTCCCGTTCTTTCCATTTTATCACCATTTTTCTACTTTCTACCTGTAAACACAATCATAGGATAGTATTAGCCATTTTTGAAGCTTGAATTTGTGAATGTTTGGGATTTTTGACTTGAATTTTGCACACAAAATGGTTTGCGCCATTGGCACGACTATTTCCCAAACAGTTGCACCAATGGGTGCCCCCTAGTATAAAAAATTGAGCGGTTGGTGCGACTCCGTGCCCAAAACCCGTGCCAATCGCCATGCCCTAATTTTCATATTTCCTCCCCCATAATTCAAAATTGGGAGTTGGAGGTAGTAAGAAATGATTCAAAATGCAAGGAAAGATCTCGGCTCTTACCTAGAACTGACGGATTTTAGATTGGTCTGCTGGATTGTCGGCTATCATCGCCGCAAAATCACAATGTAAAATGGGTAACTATTTGCTCCACAAGAGGTAAAAAGGTGAAAAGTAATTATTTTTACCATTTTTGGCATTTTATAACTTTTTACAACCCTAATTAGGTTTTAAGACATGTTTTTCGATTATTTTATTTATTATTTTTGAAAAATGGGTTTTACACGTGTCTCTTGTGCAGCAACAGGTCTTCAGGACATAGTGATAGAGTAACGAGTTAAATTTTATACTTTTTCAGACTTGGTAAAAACACGAAAAAGTCACTGCTGGAGTCATCTTTTAACTCTTTTCTGACTCTCTAAAATTGAATAGATTGTCGAGACTCTTGTTGTTTCGAACTCGTTAAATGGTTGTGAAGCGATATCTACTTAGTATACGTTTACCCCTTTTTCGGGCTGGGGTAGATTATTTACGAAAAAGGAATACCTTAGCCTATTGTGACTAAGAGGTTCTTTCAGATATTGTTTTCTACCTTTCCGGATCTGAGAGACTATTTATGAAAAGGGCCATGATGGAGTTTTCTTTTCTGCTTTCTTTTCAAACTCTCTAAACATGAAAGATGCCGAGTTCTCCCTTTGTCAGAGTCGTTAAACCCTGATGACATCGGATTTCGTCGCCATGACGTTACTCGAGTTCCTCCTTCCTAGGGCTCATAAAATGTACTAGGTTGGATTTTTCCGAAGGACAAACTTACAGCACAAGCATATGCTATCCCCTTCAAGATTGTTTTAAAAAATAATTGGGGTACTCACCAGAAATGGTGGGGAGAAATGGAACCAAGTTTTAGTTATGTTGGCAGTATGTCGCTCTTGAACATGGCACTTGTCTGCATTCGTGTCAGGTTGGGGAAATATCATTTCATCATTTTTGCCTCCATGGGTTTGGGTAATATCTTTTGACCTCTCATCTGCTCTTTTCCACACATCATGACCTCAGATCCTTTGATGTCAAATATTGCCAAATCCAGTGTCGTGCTGCTGATATGTTCAAGAGAATTTTTCCTTTGCAGTTTTCAACCTTCCTCTGTTTCTCTGTTGGTCCTGATTCACTATCATCATAATCCTCTATCTTGTATCGATGATGTGGGAAACATTATGGCCCACCTTTGATCAGGTCACTTCCTATCGACTTCAACTCATTATCCAGGAATTCGATCTAGAGACTCTCTTCTGGTACCTTGGAGCCTGCATGCCTTAATGGCAGGTTTTTCGCATTTGATGCAAGGTCCACATCATTGGCCTTCGATCAAGTGATTATGCGGATGTTCGACACCAGATCACCGTTTACATTTCGTGGATTGTACCGGCTGTACCTTGAGAGCCATTGTAATTATTGGTGGTTTCTCTTGTGACTATTAACATCTTTCATCATTGGCTGGTAATCAAGTGATTTTCTTGCATGTTTGACTTCAGCTCATATATTCGCATGCTTGAATTTGTACTTGTTCGGGTCGAGATGGAGTGCAAGACCCTGGATTTTGTCTGATAAGATCTAGGTTGCGGATTTTGGTGGATTATCATGACTTATTTCATGACTTTTTTGATTGGATGGCTATGACCATACCTGAGTCTATTTGTTGATCCTTACTGCTGGATGGCTATGTCCATACCTCGGACCTCAGTTTGTATATGCTCTATTATGGATGGTTGCGCCCATACCACATGTTCATTTATCAGAGATATTAGTTTTATTCGTAATTGTAGGTCTTCCGACAACGGCGTTTGGTTCGAACACGTTCTCATAAAGCATTTCGCCCCTCCATCTCCCTCGAACCTCATGCTTTAGGGGGCATCTGTTACACAACATTTTGTCACTGTCCCAGCAATCCCCATCTCGCCCATTGGAGGGTCATTTCTGTGATCAATAAGCAGTGTCATGCCTTGCAAATACCATCATTATGTCCCTTTACATGATATTAATATTCCTTCTATTGACAATTCCCTGAGCAAACACTCAAAAATCCCTATTTTTGCATTGGCGTGTGTAGTCAGTTATGCCCTCACGCCAAAGAGGAAGATTAACACTGGGTCCCATGCCAGCTAGCACTCTATCCTAGTTTTCCACCTGTGCCAACCTGTTTATGGAATGTTTTTTAAAAATAGAGGTAGATATTCCACTCCAATGACCTCGAGGATGAGTCATTGGGAGTGGTTGAACTGATAAACCATAGACTCCCTCCTTTAGGTTTATGGTTTCCACCTCTTATGGGAACTCCCTAAATGATAGGCATCCCTCCCATCATTGTAGGGATCCTAACCTCCTCCTTTTCCTCTATAAAAGAAGCTATCTCTCATAGTACAAGCTAGCTGAACTTGGAGAATTAGACATATTATAGCTGGATTACTAGAGAAGATAGAATACGAAGGAAATACGTTGAGGAAGCTTGAGTCCATGACTTCTGAGAGAGCTTGAGTCCATGCCTTCATCCCGTCTGAATTCCCTGACAAGCATCTGAGAGGCACTTCACCTGAACCCCGCTGGAGGAGACTGCGACGTCAAAGCATTGGTTGTAACTCTTCCTTCTATTCATCTATATACATGACTACTGTTTGGTTCCACTTTTGTGTTACGACGTTTTTTTAATGAAATATGTTTAGCCCTCTTTAACTGGCTAATAGTTATGAGTGAAAGTAGTATGTCGTATGTTGTTCTTGTTCTTGTTCTATGTGTAGGTATCCAAGCGTAACGGCGAAAGGATTGTGATTTGCCAAGGCAGGAGCGAGAGGCCACTACTCCTTCAGCAGTGACGACAGCGTTGGATTCCAGGTAGGTCAATCTACCATGTCCTTTGTTCATTCATTAACTAGGAAGCAACACTCTAGTGTGTCCTTTTGTTTCTAGACCCACTCTAGGGCTAGAGGGATCATCTCTTTCTGCAGAGAGGATTTACCTGCTTAACAATATCTCATCTTAAATGGCTTCTTCCCAAGTCATAATCTTGATATGCTTTTCTAATAGGGAGAATCTTAAAATCCCTGTGTAACTAATTTGCAACTTGTCTAAATGAAAGTTTGATGGTGAGGGTGGAACAACCATATTTGAACACACACTTCAATTTCTTAAGTTTTGTCATTTAATAATGTGAAATGTGAAGATGTTTCTTTCAAACTACTCACCCTCACACTTGAAGGTTGAGCTAAGCAATGGTGTCATACCTTACCATTTGCTTCTATTCATTAATTTAAACAACTCTTCAAGGAGATTCATCAAGCCTTTGGCAGGTATGATTATCAAAATATATATATGAGGATCATTCAACTTAGAATGAAACTAGAAAAACCATTAGAGAATTTCCTGGATCGGTTTCTTCACCCATGCTATGAATTTTCTAAGGAGGATGTGGATTGGGATTTTATGAATGAAAAGTTTTAGTATTTAGTTTAGATCTATTTAGAACCATATGAATCTGAATCTTTTACAAGTCTCCCAACTTTTCTCGGTCATGGGTCACTTAAAATTTCAGAGGAACCTACTCTCCCTTTTTTTCCTTCTCCCTCTCATTTTTGGTCATCAAATAAATTAGCCTCTAGTATTGATATTGAAGTTGGAAAACTTGAGAATCAAATTATTGATCCACTTATCCCATCTTCATTTTCTTCCCATGGATGAGTTCTTATCTAAGAAAACTTTGATTTTTCTAATAAATCCATGGAGCCTAAGGTGAATATTGATCCCTTGATTCCTCGATATGACATTGATGTGCATAATTCAAACCTTGAATCTAATCTTATTGAAAGTGTTTCTTCTTCGAGGGATACCTTTCCTCCTATATCATTTACACCTCATGACCCTCTGTACCTTGATTAGATTAATCAATTTTCTCCACCAATAATTTCTCCATACTTTTAACTCTCAATTTTTTGGTTCACATGGTAATTGGGTACAAGGTGGTCACATTTCACACGTAGAGGAGGAAGAGGATGAAAACACTTTTAATCTCTCTTATCTTTTTCAAATTCCTCAATGTAAAAATTATGCTTCTACATTATTTGGTGATAAATAATCTCAACATATCAATAATCATTCAAGTGGGATTGAATTCCTCCACCAAAATAAACTCTTGGAAAATGATGACCCTAAGGACAATGACTCCACTGATATGCATAGTGATGAATGCCCAAGTACATTGGATGATATCTTGTCTTCACAAGAATAATTTTATTTGCAAAGCTTTGATCTGGAACCTAATTCGATCATAGAAGAGTTTCTCACAATAATTTCCTCCTCAACTCAGTAGCCCTTGTCATTAAATGTGTAAAATGAATCAACTGATATATCATGTTCTTATAATTTGAATTTTGATGAATTAGATTTTAAGTCCACACAAGGTGGTAAGGTTTCCCATGATGAAGAAGATGATGTGATCATCATTGAACATCTTTCTTACAAGTTGGGAAATATATTTGGTAATGTTGAGACATCTGATGAAACGATTAATTCAAATAGTTACCATATGACTCATAATGATATTGCTGAAATAATTGATGATAGTTGTCTTCATACAAATGCTAACTTGACCATGTCTTCAATATTTAATCTTCCAATATTTGAAAGTTTAGGGACTCATTAGGAAGTCAAGGCACTTTAGTTTCCACTGATGATTATGTCAGGTCCTCATGATCTTGATGAGGTCCTCTAATAAGGTCAGATATGAACCATTTCACATAATTCTTTTCTAATTATTGTTTCATTGGATGTAAGCCCAATCTTGAAGGATTTAAAACGTTTTCAAGTTTATTTTCTTAGTCCTCAAGATAAATTTTATAATCTGGTGAAATATTCTTGTTTGGATAATTCTTCTTCATGCAAATATCATGTATCTAACCTAGGTTTGGAATTCATATATTTCACATATGTACACAACTTTGAATCTTATAATTCTAATTATCAAGACAAATATCATCACCGGCTGGAAGATTTCTTCCTTTCAAATTCTTCCATGAATAATTGATTGATTATCACTTTTTAATATTTTATGAAGTTAATCATTTTTTATTTATGCTCAATTAATCTTTTAGTATCATTCAATGCTTAAATAATTAAGTGGATCAAAACCCCTATGTTGACATGGATAATGGATTTTATTTACATATTTTTCTAATATTTTCTCAACCTGGTATATTAATTGGTTTCTTGGATTTACGATGTGAATGATCGTTTTTAACCCCCAAAGCTTTCATATTGTTGATCTAGTATGTAATCGGGTACAAAGGGAACCAATGGAGAATCAAGAATCTTATATGCCACCTCATTAATCTGATCGTAATACCAGTTCTAACAACTATCACTCATTTAATCATTTTACCACTAGTACATTTTATGATAGTTGTTTTATATTGGTCAATCTTGTTGAACCCATTGATGTTTACAGTTCATCATTTCATTGTTTAGGTACATGTCAGATAGTTGAGGTGCTTCGTCTTTTGTTGATGGTTATGTCAAGTTCTCACTATCTTGACGAAGTATCTGAATAAGATCATATTAAATCTACCTCACAAGATTCGTTTTGTAATTTGAGTGCGTTGATTAAAAGTTTGTCTTTCCAATAATTTCATAGGTTTCAAATTAGTTGTTTTAGATACTATGATCAAATATATGATTGGCTATGTTAGCACAGTTATTTTCTAAGTCATGAGTCTATTTTAAATTTGTTTTTTTAGGATTAGACTTTGAAAATTTCAACGAAAAAAATTCGCTACCGAAATTTCCAGTAGCACCTGTTTTAGCCTTTTCGGACAGTCTCTTATATTCCTGTTTCTGTTTGTTTTTCTTTTATTCCAATGCTACCAAAATTTTCGGTAACTTCCCTTGTTTTTTAAAATAAAAATAAAAAGTGCATTCGCTTTGTGTAAAGCCACGTGTTTTAGTTTAAAATACGTTTTAAATCATTTCATTATGATTTAAACCACGTGATAGTATAGGTTTATGGCCAGTCAAATTAAGTTAAGTCATGGTATATGTGTAGAGTCTAGGTGTCAATCCGCAATAACCAAAGCCAGTCATTGATCTCATCCTATCTGTCATCTGAGTTCGTCCAATTTCATGTCAAGGTACGTGATTTTTGAATATAAAGATAATGGATCTAAAGGTTTAATGCAATGACCATTTGGATGGTTACGCATATACGTTGCAGGAAATTTAAGCCAATAAACCAACATGCAGTGGAGGTGACTGCTAGCCACAGATCTACTTGTTTCAAGCCACCTGTAGCATGTTATCCGAAGTAACCCAGCCCACTTAATACCATGATGGTTGTCACATGGTGCATACTACTATTAATGATATTTCCATCATGAAAATCTATTTCATGGGACGATGAACGAACGTTGTTGTTTTAAAACCACCAAAAAATAAGGAGAAGTATCAGTTGTGAGTCTCGCTGTTGGAGAATGAGTTTTCTAAGAGTTGCAGTTTGAGGAGGAGTCTAGATTTCAGACAAGATTTCAGAGGAAGACACAAGCAACACTTGTTAGGTGAGGTCGTCTAGATCTACCAACTATCAGTTTTTAGAGACAAACATATTAATTTCTGAAGATGACTAAAAGAAGAGGGAAGATAAAACGAATTGAACCACAGGGTGCTGACCTACTGAATGAAAATTAGAAGGTGAGAAAATTTTTTGTCCAAGAAGGGTGGAAATCATTGTGTACCAGGCTTGGAAGCTCACACTTGGGCTAGCTCAAGAGTTTTCAAACTATTTCAATGGACAGGAAGCCATAGTCTATGGTCTCACATTGCAGGTTTCAACAGATTCAATTGCTGAGGCATTTAACCTTCCATGGGACGAAGAAAGGTGGTTTAAAGGTCAGGTTATCACTGGAGGAGACCTCAACAGTTTCCCCAAGGATAGACATAGAGATCCCAACTTGGCCAAAGGAATTCCCAACCATTTTCCCAAAAATGAACGAGTAGAAGTTGTTAAACTCATCAAGATTTACCTCACTTGTGAAAGGAGGTATACAGTAGTGTTTCTTTATCATATGAGATTTATTTTTCATGTTGCAGGCATGAAGACCCTCAACTTGCCATACTTTTTTCTGAAGATTCTCACAAAGATGTCAGCTAGGATTCAAACACATATTGCTGATTCAGAATACAGCTTGTATCATCAAGCTCTCATCAAGGTTTTAGTTGAAGAAGATTCAAGGAAAATAAATCAAAATTGGGACCATTTCTTGTTTTACAAGGCAGGCTAACCTGCACCTACACCTCCATCCTCACAACAACACCCTCAGCCTACAAAAGGAACCAAGAGGAAGGCTAAGAAGGAGAATATCCATAAATCCAAGAGAAGAAAAGAAAAGATTTCTTCAGTCAAGGTTGAGAGGAAGTTGGATAAAGGAGAGAGCTCCATAGTAAATAAACCCAAGTATATGAAAATGGTGCCCCACATTCCTCCTTTTCCTAATGTCTACACCAGAGCTTGAAGAGGAAGGTCCGCAACTGCAGAGAAATCTAAAGCATAGGTGCTACCGGAAATTTCGGAAGTAGACATTCAACAGAAGATGCAAAAAGAGTATCAACCCATAAAGTCTGAGGAAGAACTCTTCAAATATGCAGGGTATGAGTTCAGTAGAAAGAAAAATAAAGAAGAAGCCAAACCTGTTGCTGGTACCAGAAAAAGACATACCAGAGACAACAAAAAGTTCAGGCTCAAGTATAAGGATATGCACAATCCAAGTTTGTTGACAGAGGTCATCGATATAGAAGGAAAATATGAAGGGTTAAAGATAAAGTAATCGAAGAAGAAAGATAAAAACAAAACCCCTTCAGAGCAGCAAGTAGAACCCTAAAAAAGAAGAAAGATCCAAAAGGGTTCAAAGGAGGGAAAGGCCACTGTCAAAGAAGTAGCCACAAGAACCATAAGATCAAGATCAGGTGTTGACAACAAGTTAGACTTGGACAAGCTTGTTGAAGCTGCAACCCACATGGAAAGAAGGTAAAAAGGTTTTCTGATAAAACACCTTCTTCCTTACTAAGTACAATTTTGAACAACAACATAAATGTAAAAGAATGTAAGTTTGCACAGGGTTTTGTTGAAATTTGGTTCTGGGAAGGCAATTGGTTCCCTAAGGCTGATCTTTGGCACAGGTAAAAGTCTTCAAAAGAATTTTAATTTTTCTCCTAAAATGACTTTATAAATTTATAAAGTCAAATCAATATAAAAGTGACTTTATAAAGTTATAAAGTCAAATCTAATTTAAAAGTGACTTTAATAAAGTCAATGTAAAATTAGAAAGGAAAAGTGACTTTGGAAATAAATGACTAAGTGGGTCTTTATTAAAGTGGGGTGAATTAAAAAATAGAAAGTGAGATTTAAATGAGCATTTAATCTCAGCCTTAGATCTAAAGCTATCTCAGCCATTGGATTTAGGGATTCCCCAAAAGTCACTTAAGGTTAGGTTAAAGGAGGAAAATGAGGGAAAAGGTCATTCATTCTTTCATGAGCAAATTGAGAGAAGGAGAAAGAGAGCAAAGGAGATTTCTGAGCAGTGAGGAGAAGGAGAACAGAACCTTGGCACGCATACCTAGGTAGCACTTCAGCAAATTTGTACAAAAAGGTTGGCACATAGTTCAAGGTAGTTTTGGCACATTTTTCAAGGCATATTTCGTACAACAGCTTTGGGTACACATTCCTAGGTAGTCGTGCACTTTCTAACACAGATTTCGAGGGAGGAAAGTTGTTATTTTTGTGCACAGATTTCGAGGCAAGCTGTACAGCCTGATGCTATTGTTGTGCACATAAATTGAGGTAGTTTTCGTACATCAGCATTTATTACTATCTACACGCTTTCCAAGTAGGCTGTACAACAACATTTATTGCTGTTCTGCATGCAAAAAGAGGAGGTCGTACATCAGCATTTAATGCTCTAATTTCTGGGCATGAAATTCAAGGAGACCATACAACATTTATTGTTGTTTCTGTTTTATTGTGTAGACATTTTCCGAGGTGATGGTTAATCATGGAAAATGAGATAAGTTGTATTTATTACTTGCTGAAATTTTCTAAGTATTTCTCTCTCACTGTAAAAGCAAATTATCAGAAATAAGAAGATCTTTCAAACTGGTTTTCCCCAAGAGTTGTAGGGGGTTTTTCCAGGGTCAAGTTGACCAAAAATCAGCGTGTCAATTTTCTGTGTGTGGCTGATTTATTTTTTTGAGTTTTTATTTCTTCATTTCAGCACTGTGAAATTTCCAGAATTTGTGTTTTTAGAAAATATTTATTTTTCCAGCTTGTTGAATGTATGGCTATGGTAATGGGCATTTAAATTTATGGGAGAAATAAGGAGAAACTAAAAACTAGGGTTGGGTTATCAAATTTCTACATGGTATCAGAGCTATTTTGCTTAAAAATGCAGTTTGGGACAACAAGAAGAAAAATTACAGCAAGCTGATTTTTCACACAGAAAACAGTACTTTTACTATAGCAGTGTTATTTTAAGTTTATTTAGGACAAAAAGCATGTCTTTGGGCTTGAGGGTGGAGGATAGGTTGGATGGGCATAGTAAATATAGTGTATGGAAGGAGAGAATGCAGACCATCTTTGAGGAGGCATAAGTCTGGGATATCATGGTGCATACCGCACAGAACCCTGTTAATGTGCCTACTGATGTTGTTCAATTGGAAACATTTAATAAGAAGAATAACAAGGGTAAGAGACTGATTCTGGATGGAATCAAAGACCATTGCATTCCTCATGTGAGAGGAAAGAGACATGCTCATGAGATGTGGACAACATTGACCAATCTCTACCAGAGTACCAATGAGAATAGGAAAATGGTCCTAAGGGAGAAGCTGAAGACCATTAAAATGGGTAAGACTGATAGTGTAGCTAGATATCTCACAAATATTACTAATGTGAGAGATGCATTGGTAGCAGTTGGAGAGGTCATTCCACCCACTGAGTTGGTGCAGATTGCAGTGAATGGCATTCCCAGTTCATGGCTGAACTTTGTTGATGGGGTTTGTGCACGTGATACCCTTCCCTCTTGGGAGAGGTTCTAGGATTATTGCATACAGACAAAATCAGAAAGAGTCAGTTTGGGGCAGCCAAACTAGTTGAGAAGGATGAGGATGTAGCACTGTTAGCAGGAGGCAAGAAAGGCACGGGAAAGAAGAAAGCTTCCACAAGCAGTGGTGGGGGCAAAGGCAAAGGTAAAGGTAAATAGGGGAACACGCAGAAGAACTATTCCAAGGTGAAGTGTTGGAATTGTCAGAAGATGGGGCACTATGCAATTGTGTGTCTTGAGAAGAAGAAGAAGGGGAAGAACCAGAGCATGCAACATCAATAGAGATAGAGGACTTTACGGATAGCTTTGACCAGAAGTTTGGGTTCATTGCTTGTGAGTCCACTAGTGCAGGATCACTTGCCATGAAGGTTGAGAGGGAGTGTGCATTTCCCTCCACTAGTGGAGCATCTTCAGGTATTTGGTATGTTGACAATGGGGCTTCACGTCATATGATAGGAGTTCGTGAGTACTTATCAAAGCTTTCAGAGAGTGGCACTGATATAGAGGTAGTACTCGGAGATGACAGTATTGTTAGAGTAGTTGGTGTGGGGACACTGACATTTGATAGGGAACCCAAACCTCCCTTGAAAGTGTCGAATGTTCTATATGTGCCAAGGATGAGGAAGAACCTCATATCCATCTCAGCATTGGAGGATGAAGGGTATGAGATATTTTTTAGGAGAGGACAGGTGTTGATATATCCCAGGGGTGCTCTAGCTAAGTCAGCTAGAGTGATTGGTGTACGCCACGCAAAGATGTACAAGTTTGCATTTCAGCTCCTTTTGGCATTGAGCAGTAGTACTGACAGTAGAGCTAGCAGTTCAGAGTTGTGCGAGATTTGGCACCGTAGGATGGGGTACATGTATCATGGAGCCTTGAGGATGTTGCGGGAGATCACTATAGGTGTGCCAGATTTTAGTACTGACCACTTTGATACATGCAGAGGATGTGCTATGGGCAAGTTTGCCAAATCACCTTTTCCCAACAGTGACAACAAATCAACTGTGATACTTGATTTGATTCATTCCAATGTAAGCGGTCAGATGTCTCATGTTTCCTTGAGTGGATATGATTATTATGTTTTATTCATTGATGATCACTCTACGAGGACCTAGATTTATTTCTTGAAGACCAAGAATGAGGTCTTCAATCGGTTTCAGGAGTTCAGAGCTCTTGTGGAGATTCAGATAGGTCGGAAGATCAAGTCCCTAAGGTCGGACAATGAAGGGGAGTACACCCTTGGTGAGTTTGTTGAGTATTGTGCGGAGCCAGGCATTAGGAGGTAGTTCACAGTTCCTTACAACCCCCAGCAGAAAGGGGTTGTGGAGAGGAAGAATAGATCCATCGTTGGGGCTGCCAAAGCCATGTTACATGATCATGGGTTACCATTGTTTTTGTGGGTAGAGGCCTGAACACTGTTGTATATTTGCAGAATAGGAGTCTACATCGTGCCTTGGGGCATGTGACTCCGGAGGAGACTTTTTCTAGGAAGAAGCTTGATGTTGGTCACTTCCGTATCTTTGGGTGTATTGCATACTCCTACGTACCCAAGGAGAAGAGGACCAAGCTAGATCCCACCGCAGAGAAGGGTATCTTTGTGGGCTATAGTGAGACCTCGAAAGCCTTTTGAATTTATATTCCCAACGCAGAGGAGAGTTTTTGTTAGGTGGGATGTGAAGTTCGAGGAGGATAGGGCTTTCAGGAGGTCATGGGAGTTAGAGTATCTGGATTAGGTAGACCCTCATGAGAAGCTGAGTCAGGCACAGGGATCTAGTGGGCAAGGATCAAGAGGATCCAGAGGTACATTGATTACGGTGCCAGGTCCGTGAGTGAGCAGTGACTCGCAGAGTCAGAGGGTGGTACTTCAGGCAGCATGCAGAGTAATCCACATAGTAGTTCACTAGGGAGTCCACTGATGGACAGTTCACATGGTACTTCAGTGTCTATAGGTTTAGGTTCAGGTAGGAGGACAGCAGATAGATAGTCAGGAGTTCAGGCTCCTGATGATGAGGAGGAGGAGTTTCATTCTCCAGTGGAAGAAGTGTGCTCAGAGAAGAGGAAGCCCAAGTGGCTTCAGGATACCTTGAGAGAGGCCACATTTGTTACTGGGCCTAAGAGGCCAGTCAGAGAGAGCAGACCATCTGATAGGTTTTGTAGCTATATGGCAATGGTTGCCAACATCATTGAATCTGAGCCTTCTAGCTATGAGGAGGTAGCTAGCCAGCAGGTCTGGAGAGAGGCCATGCAGGAGGAGTATTCTTCTATCATGAAGAATGATGTTTGGGAGGTGGTGCCGAGGCCCGAGGGCAAATCTGAGGTTACTTCCAGATGGCTTTATAAGGTAAAGCATGCTGCAGATGGAAACATTGAGAAATTCAAGGCAAGGTTTGTGGCTAGAGGGTTCTCCCAGGTAGAGGGAGTAGATTATGAGGAGACCTTCGCTCCCATGGCTCGATATACTTCGATTCGCTCCATCATATCGGTAGCAGCAGAGATGGGTTGGAAGATCCACCAGATGGATGTGAAAACCGTATTTTTCAATGGCTTCATATAGGAGGTGTACAATGAGTAGCCACAGGGCTTTGAGGTGCATGGGAAGGAGTCCCATGTATGCAGACTGAAGAAGGCATTTATGGCCTGAAGCAAGCTCCCAGAGCTTGGTACTCTAGGATACATACATACTTGTAGGAGATGGGTTTCACAAAGAGTGAGGCAGATCCAAACCTTTAATTTATTGTGATAGGTGAGGAGCCTCTCATTTTGGTGTTGTATGTGGATGACTTGGTCATTACGAGTGTAGAGAGACTCATAGAGCATTGCAAGAGAGATCTTGCATCGGAGTTTGAGATGAAGGACAATGGCTTAACGCATTACTTTTTGGGTTTGGAGGTGTGGCAGGAGGAGGGGCATTTCTTTGTAGGATAGGGGAAGTATATTGTGGACATCCTTGGTAGATTCCACATGGAGGATTGTAGACCCATGTCGACACTGATGATCACCAACTGGAAGAAGATTCACGCTTTAGATTCTAAGTTGGTGGATCCCACATTGTATAGACAGTTGATTGGTTCCTTGATGTATTTGGTCAACACCAGACCAGATATATGTTTTGCAGTCAACACGATGAGCCAGTTCATATGTGTGCCTATGAGGGTGCACTGGGTTGTTGCAGAACACATTCTGCGGTACTTGCAGGGGACAAAGGATTATGGTCTAGATTGTAGGTAGGGAGATGGAGTGAGATTGGCAGGTTACACTGATTCTGATTGGGCATTTTGTGCTTCTGATAGGAAGAGCACTTCAGGGTGTTGTGGTTCAGCCAGAAGCAGCAGTCAGTAGCATTGAGTTCAATGGAAGCAGAGTACATGGCAGCCAGTCTAGCTAGTTGTGAGGCCATCTGGCTGCGCAAGATGTTGTTTGGCTTATTTGGTCAACCGTTGAGACCTTCAGTGATATACTGTGATAATCAGAGTTGCATTGAACTCAAAGAGAATCCAATATTTCATGACAGGTCAAAGCATATCGACATCAGATATCACTTCATCAGAGACTATGTTCAGAAGGGAGCTGTGAAGCTTGAGTATATTCCCACTTATGAGAAGTTTGCAGATATTCTTACCAAAGCCTTACCATGGGGAAAGCATGTCTACTTCAGAGATGTTTCGGGAAATAACTCCCTAGAGGTCGTTGGGTCAAAACCTCCACAGATCAGGGCATGTTATTCAAGAAGGACTCACACAACCACACTTGTATGCTAAAAACTAGATATTATCGACTGTAGAACTCACCCGTAGATCCTACGTTTGATGTAGATCCCGCGGGGTCCAAACCCCAAGCAACCCTTCTTCCTCTTCAACCTGAAAATCAAGAAGAAACATGCACAAAAATCTAATTGTACAGCATATATCTCTCTTAAATTTCAGTGTAATCCATGTGAAACATCATATAAACAATAATAAATGCTTAAATAACAATATTTTCACATATGCAAGCAGATATTAACACATGAATTCGGGAACAAGATGGTTCTTCTTCATTACGAACAACATGTACAATAATAGAAAGGTGGAGAGATCACCTGAATCCTTCCACGATCTTTGAACAGATCGTCGTCTAGATCCGTCCCGCCCTTGCCTTGCTAGGATACTTTCAAGACTTGTGCACACAAGATGACATATAAGCTGATGAACATCTCCAAGAAACAAGGGTTTCCTGTCAAAATCTGGGAAGTGCAGGAGGCATGGGAAATCAAACTTGAATTAGGGCTCCAACAAAGTATAATGTCTATATATTTCTCTCTCTCCCTTAGGCCATGCACATGAGGGGCTTTTATACTCCCTCAAAGTAGTTTCAATCTGTTGGAAACAGTTGGCCACGGGCTGGGGTGGTTGAATTACAGGAATAACCATCAACCCAGCCTCGAGAATAGGGATTTTTATATATTTTTTGATGATTTTAGTGGCATACGCGGAAAATTATCTCTGGACTCACGTATACACGCGGAAAAGTCTAGGCATACCCGCGTATGGGATTTGAAACACTGTTTTTTAATGAACTTTTATTCGAGTCTGTGGGAATGGGTGCCCAAGGCCAAAGAGACAATCATGAATCACATGAGGGTGAAAAATGATGCTATAACAAGAGACAAGATGGGTGTGGTAAGGAACACCTTCCTCGGTAAGAGGGAGTGTTGAAACTTGGTTACCAGAGGACAGGTGGTTCCCTAAGGCTTTGATCTTTGGCCTAGGGAAAAGTGTCTAAAAGAATTTAATTTTTCTCCTAAAGTGACTTTATAAAGTTATAAAGTCAAATCTAATTTAAAAGTGACTTTAAGTGATAAAGTTACTAAGTCTAATTCTAAAGTGACTTTAATAAAGTCAAAGTGAAATTAGAAAGTGAAAAGTGAATTTGGAAATAAATGACTAAGTGGGTCTTTATTAAAGTGGGGTGAACTAAAAAATAGAAAGTGAGATTTAAATGAGCATTTAATCTCAGCCCTAGATCTAAAGCTATCTCAGCCATTGGATTTAAGGATTCCCCAAAAGTCACTTAGGGTTAGGTTAAATCAGGAAAAGGAGGGAAAAGGTCATTCATTCTTTCATGAGCAGATTGAGAGAAGGAGAAGAAGAGAGAAAAGGAGATTTATGAGCAGTGAGGAGAAGGAGAACAGAACCTTGGCATGCATACCGAGGCAACACTTCATCAAATCCATACAGAAGGGTTGGCACATAGTTCAAGGCAGTTTTGGCATGTTTTTGAAGGCAAATTCCATACAGCAGATTTGGTTACACATTCCTAGGCAATCATACACTTTCTGGTATAGATTTTGAGGGAGGAAAGTTATTGTTTTTGTGGCATGGATTTCGAGGCAGGCTATACAGCCTGCTGCTATTTTGTGCACAAAAATCGAGGCAGTTTTCGTACAACAACATTTATTATTGTCTTCATGCTTTCCAAGGAGGCTGTATAGCAGCATTTATTGTTGTTCTGCACACAAAAAAGGAGGCCTTACAACAGCATTTAATGCTGTAATTTCTGGGCAGGAAATTCAAGGAGACCATACAACATTTATTTTTGTTTTTGTTCTACTGTGTACACATTTTCCGAGGCGGTAGTTAAGCACGGAAAATGAGATAAGTTGTATTTATTACTTGCTGAAATTTTCTGAGTATTTCTCTCTCACTGTAAAAGCTAATTATCAGAAATAAGAAGAGCTTTCGAATTGGTTTTCCTGAAGAGTTGTAGGGGGTTTTTCCAGGGTCAAGTTGACCAAAAATCAGTGTGTCAATTTTCTGTGTGTGGCTGATTTATTTTTCTGAGTTTTTATTTCTGCATTTCAGCACTGTGAAATTTCAAGAATTTGTGTTTTCAGAAAATATTTATTTAACTTTATGGGAGAAATAAGGAGAAACTGAAAACTGGGGTTGGGTTATCAAATGTCTACAGGTTTCTCAGTGTTTTCTGTGCATTTTTAAAAAAGAAACAGAGTGCTACCAGAATTTCCAGTAGCATTCAAGTTTTTGCACAGTTACAGGTTTTTACCTGAATTTCCGGTAGCGCCTATTTTAACTAATTTTTTACACCTGTCAACAAAGTTTATGACCTAGTTAAGGAAAGATAAGGACTCATAACCGAATGGATATAACAAGTGATGATGAGAAGTGCTTGTGAAGTTGTTGGAGGTCATATTAAATAAATATAAATGGTTATTTAAGAGCCAAAGACATAAGGAGAAAAATCAGCAGAAAAAGGGGCAGCATGTCAACATACTCAGCAGTTCAGCCCAGATTTCTTCTCTTCTTTCATATACATCTATCCTTTCAGTTATATTTCGATGGTATATGGTGTTAATGTCCTATGACACCTATGTAATGTTATGAGTAGTGTTTCCTTCTTTTTAGAAGAGATGGAGTTAGTGCCTCTCTTTCTCTATATACCATTTGTAAATACCATTTCCGAGTTGGATGTTGGTCTACCTGTAGATCGAATATAATAAAGAAATCACTTTTTACTTCATGCTCGAGTATTTTTTGACTGAAAATCCATCTAATGTATAGTGTGTATTATTTATTTGTTAATTTCCTCTAATTATGAGTTTCATCAACTAGTAAGGTGTGAGTGAGAAATTATTAAATGATTTAATAGTAAATTATTTTCTTTCCAACTTACTGCAAATCATATATGTGTTGTAGAACATGTTAGTGAAGATTTCATAAAGGATTTTTGGAATACTTTATGCATGCAATCTACTTTCAGAATGTTGTTTACTTTGCATAAACAGAGTTTGTGTAAAGATCCATCATTATAGCTATGTGACTGATTTAGGATATGAATATTTCCTAGAATAGGTACCAGCTATCCATCTCCTTTCATTTGTTACACTATGTTCCCTATACTATCAATTTACCCATACAATTTATACTTTCCACAACTTTCCAAATACATGAAAGTATTAGAGAATATAAAAATCACTTCAAACTCTTTGAGAAGCCATCCCACCACTCAAAAACCCTTTAAATTTTGAAATGAACTATAATGTGTAAGGCTTACTCCTTTTGCAGTCAAGGACTGACTCCTTGCGCTAACATCTTTGGCGCCATTGTCAGGGAGACGAATTGAAGTTTATCCCTGGGTGAATGACAAATTTATAAGTCTAGTTCTGAGGTGTACAGTTTCAACTGTCTTTTTAGACTGCTTTACACCTGGTGACTCCAATGTTGAAGTTTTGGCTCCTAGAATGGCTAGAACCAGGGCTAACCCATATTCCCCTTTGAGAATCCCAATCCCTGATTCTGAAAAGCTAATCAAGAAAAATAGTAAACAAAATGTTGTTGTCTTTACTATTGTTTTCTCAAACGTTGTCCCTAAAGAAGTCCTACAAAATTTATCCCCTTATTTTGCAGAAAATCTTTTACCTCCCTTGTTTTCCAACTAACAAACAATCTCTACATCACAAGTTGGTGCTTCATCATCTGTTGTTCACAATCCGCCAATTGTTGTTCAACAAATACCAACAACTCACACCATGGCAGGTCCAAACCCACCCCCTAACCAAATGGATGCAATTGTTGCTGCAAGGTATGCCCCTTTGGTTTTACCTCAGCCTATGAATGCATTCCTGCAGGATATTATCTCAAGTACATACCTAAGTTTTGTGGTGAGGGAAAGGTAACAACTGAAGAACACCTTGCTAATTTTTATGCCTATGATGACAATTTGAATATTGAGCATGAAGATGTATAGATTAGAGTTTTTGTTCAAAACCTTGAGGGTGATGTTAGAAAATGGTTTAGATCTTTGACAGTTGGTAAAATCACTAGAATTGAAACCCTAGATGATACATTTTTAAGGTAATGGGCTAATAAGAAATATTTTTTGTATTATATCACTGAATTTGGTGCAATAAAAAGAAAAGGAGAATAAGTTTCTGATTTTTCTAAGAGATTCAATAAGATGTATAGAAAAATACCTACTGAAATCAAGCCTACTAAAGCTTCAGCCAAAATCACTTATGCTGGTGCCTTTGATCCTGATTTTTGTTTATTATTGAGAGAAAGAAGATCTACAACACTAACACAAATGCAGGACAATGCACTCGAGGTAGAATCTAATGTGTTAACAGTTGATAGACTCAGAGGAGGGATTAACAGAGAAAAAATAAAGCAAAAAGTTGAAGTTTCAACTTCAGGAACTTCAGACATAGATCATAAGTTAGATGAGCTAACCAATATGGTCAAGTCATTGACTACTGAGATGTCTGAGCTCAAGATGGAAGAAACACCATCTAGTACTAGAAATGTTTCTTTTGATCATCCTAATAGGCAGCAGTTTAGAAGACCTAATGTTCCTCAAATTTTACAGCGAGAAAGAAGAGTTGTTATGATCAAAAAGTACAGCCTCCTTTGCAGAATGTTATGTTTGAAGATGAAGAGAAAGTTGAAAGGTTGGAGAAACCTAGTGAGATCAATTTTCTGAGCGATAAAGAAGGGTTGATTCATCTTACACAAGAAGAGTATGAAGATTTCATGTCATATACTCAGAATAATGAATAGATTTCTGATCATTCTGTTATCACTCAAAAAATTCAAAACATCATTTTGACAAGGTTACAAAGGTTCATGGGTCAAAATAGGGTTTTAGGAGTCATTTTAAGTTTGATCAAGTGAAAATTTTAGATTTTGTATAGTTTTAAGCTTACCCTAAGGTTTAAACAAAGTCATTTTTAAACTCTTTCATGTCAAACATTCATCATTTTCCATTGCACTTCATTTCCCAAAGTTTTTGTATCAAAACTGCCTAATTAGCCAAGAAACCATAGTTTCGTAGTGCATTACATTGAAAAAAATCACTTTGAATTATGAAAGCGCTGATACTTTCACAGTGAAAATAGTCAAATTTACGCTATCGGTGCTACAAGAGCGCGGTTTTGTAGCTTTCTTGTCAATCGAGTTGTCAAATGTCAGAAACCGTTGGGAAAGGGTAAGAAAGATGCCTGTTGAGTCATGTAATGATGAAATCGAAGTACATACCCACGTTTGCAGTCATCATGGTTAGTGTAGGTTATGAATAAGCCATCATTTTCAATTATGAGAGGACATTTAAATTTCAAATTCTTTCCTAATTAGTCATTCTCATTCATTTTGCCTCCATGCATAATATCTGATCTCTGAAGCATTATTGTATCGAGCCAAACTTGTGGCTGGTTCTTTCAAAGGATTTACTGCATCCATATCAAGCGAGGCTGATACATTTATATCAAGCGAGATTGAAAGGTTTATATCAAGCGAGGCTGTGAGGTTCTCTAAAGAACTATGGCAGAGGAAAGAAAAATACACAGAGGAGGATAGTGCTTAAGACATGAACCTAAAGACATGAAAGCAATAACTGAAGACCCAGCAGTAATGGAAGCATTCAGGAAAGCAGGTTGCCTACAGTTTTGTGAGAAATTGCAGGGCTGTCATACACAGGTATCCAAGGAATTTTCTATGAATTTCAGTGGAATAGCCACTAAAGTGGGGATGCTAGTTTATCTATCACACCAGAGGTCATTGCTGCTATTACAGGAATTCCAAGAGGTCAAGAAACCTAGTTCAAAGGATTCAAATTTAATATGGAGCAGTGTAAAGAGTTCATGAAGCCTGAGCACATTGAGAGGGATCTCAACAATGTTATTCCAAGAAGCTGCATCAAAGATAATTATTCAAAACTACTTCTCATCATCTAGAAATACTTTACCTGTGAAGGCAGATATCACAAGGTTTATTTATACTATTTCAAATTACTTCTACACTTCACTGGTAAGATTTCCCTTGACTTACCTATTTATCTGCATAGAATTCTTTCAAAGATGGCTAATAAGGTTCAAGAAAAGTCTGAGGGGAGTGAGACATCATTGTTTCATCATGGCTTAATGAAATTATTGGTTTTAGATGAACTTCAAAGGCTAGGCAGAGATTGGTCCTCATTCTTGTTTGTTAATGGTTTTGATTTGGATACTTTAACTCCTACAAAAAACCCTAAACCTAAAAAAGTCTCATCACCACTAGCAGCAGAATAGATCCAAAATTTGGTGGCAAAACCAAATGAACCTGCAAGAGTAAAGCCAAGTAAGCAAGCTGAGAAAAATTTAGAGAAAGTGCAAAGTCTTGACACACCAACTCCCCTACCTGCAGAACAGAAATCAAAGGTGGTCAAGCATACAAAACAAAAACAAGATGTTAGCAAACAAGGGACCAAAAGAATGAATAGAAGCCAAACAGTGGGTTTGAAAGAAAAGACAGTGGCTACAGAAGACAGAGCAATAATAAAGGGAAATCTAGAGGACATTCTTCATGCCATTGACATAGAGGAAACACCTATTGTCCAAGCTGAATTTATAGGAGAAGATGGCCAGAAGTTGAAAAAGGCCAAGTCCGCAAAGAGATTAGAGTTTTAGGGAGAAGATGCAGGTTTCATTTTTCAAGCAAGAAAGCCTATGACAAGGCATGTTAAGAAATTTATGGAGAGTAGCAAATAAGTCCAAATACCCACTGAGACAACTCAATCACATAAGAAGATTATTGACCTCTCATCATCCATAGTAAAGGATACAGTCAGCAAATTAAAAAAGGGAAAAGAAAAAGTGATAGAAAAGACAGAATTGCAGCTCCTCGAGGAAAAGTTGAAATTGGAAAATCAAGAAATTGCTACCATGAAAAAGGAAGCTAGGAAACATAGTGTTGAGAAAATGAAATTTGAAAAGATGAAGGCAGTTTGGGAAAAACAGGTTGATACTGTCTCTAAAAATTTAGACAATACACAGGAGTTTGTCAAGTGGGCAATTCTAGCAAGAGCAGAAGCTAAACATGTAAGAAAGGTGAACACTCATATGAGAGCTTCCAATAAAATTCTTAAAGATCAGGTAAAATATTTACAAGAATAGATTGAAATGATTCATGATGAACTGCAGAGCAAAGGTATCAAAATGACAGTGATTGAAGAACCATTAAGCCAACCAATTGTAAATGAGGAAGAAATGCCTCAAGGAACCTAAAATGAAGATGGTTTATGGTTTGTGGATGATTAAGACAGGTTATGTTATAATTTTTTGGAAACTACAACTTTCATTTGACAAAATTATGCAAAAAAACTGTGTTTTTAGTAGTTTTCAGTAGTTTCGTAGCGCCTCGAGGCTTAAAAAGCAGTAAAGCACTACAAAATTGTTGTAGCTACGTTTTTTATTTTTTGATTAGTGTTAAAGGGTGTTAAGGGCTGGAAATGTTATGAGACATGTGCTGAAGGATGATAAAGCTGATGCAAGAGGAAAGAGTTAGAATTTTTTAAGATAAAGGCTTGTAAGGCAGTGCTACAAAAAGTGCTATGAAACTGATGTATTTTCGTAGCACAATGTATTACATCTTTTGGAGCAACCTTTAAAATGGTTTTTTAACATTTTGAGGTTATCGAAGATTCATGGAATATGTCAATCCATGATTAAATATTCAAGACCATGAATTAGAGATTAAATGATAGCCAGAATGCTCAAAGAAGAAAAAAGATCCTTTGCCTAAAAAACAGGGTATTGTTTCCTATTTTTGAGGAGGTCAACTAAGTGGTCATGAAGAAATGAATGCCATTATCCAAATTTGACCATGTGATGACATACTTGTAAATGATGTAATTTCAAGTAGATAAGGTTGTTAAAGATAGTAATAAGGAGTTTGAATCCTTTTTGAAATAGGACTGTCAAGTAGGATAGGTGTCCTTTTGTAATAAATTTCATGTTTTATAGTTATGCAAGGTGTCAATGGACAAAAATTTGATGTATCTAGCCTAGAGGCAGATCATCTAATGATGTAAGATCTCTATTAAAGGCCATTGGGTTGAATTTGTCAAGGGTTGGACATTTTTGGCTAAATTACAGCTTATTGTTAATTGACTATTTCAGCTAATATAGATATCTTTTACTTGACCAACTTGAGATTCTGAAGGATTTTTTAGCGTTTTCCTATTCTATTTGTATCTCTTATATATATCATTTGCAGTGGTGTTCATTTATATTACTCAGAATTCATCTATAACATGCTCTGACTTCTTTTATAAGTGAATTGACTGTGTTTTTACATGTTTCATGTGTGTGTGCCTTATTACTAAAAACTCTGATATGCCTCAACTTCCATGTCAAGTAGACTCACTGAATCACTGAAATATTTGACTCCATAAGCCCAATGTATTCATGCTGATGTTATTTTCAAACTACATCTATCATAATCAGTTTATTTCCTAATTAGAGTTAGCCATCTATATCTTTATCCATATCATTAACCCTTGAGAGAGCACTCTCAGGCTGAGGAGGCTAAGCCTTAGTCACAAGATTGGTTTGAAATAGTTACATGATATTGTCTGATCAAGTAGCCTATCAGGTCCAATTTTGTGATAACATTTTGGTGCATCTGCTGGGAGCCTGAAGATTATACTTTCCCAAAATTTTGAAGCCGAACTTCTGAAGGTAGCAGGAGCTCAGGAAGTTGTTCGAGGTTGCATCTACCTTGGTGACTCCATTCAAAATTCATATGATCAAAGGTGGCTTCGAGAAGGAGATACACGAGGAGTAATCCTGACCCAGATCCACCTACCATTGTGGACAATCCAAAAACCATTTCCAGAGGCAGTCAAGGCATTTCTGAAATATCAGGTACTCCATCACATACAAAATCCTTGTCCTATGAAATATTAAGAAGTCCTGAAGATAAAAGAGTTGATGATAAAATTCAGGAAGTCTTGTTTAGATCTGAAATTGAAAAATAATTAACTGAAATTATCTTAGACTTTCATAAGAGAGTTATTTATACCTCAGCCCTAGTAACACAGGAAGATAAAGAAGAGTTTTGGGAAGCAGTCACTTCTAAGTTGTTGTTGGAAAGAGAGTCTTTAGTTAAGTTGAAAGAGATTGACCCTTTTGAAATCTTGTTAAAAAGGAAAGCTGGTTTTCCTCTTCCTAATTGGAGTTAAATTGTTAATGGACAACAAAGACCAAACAGTCCTCCTCTTAACAGTTCCTCATCCTCTATTGCTACTATCCCTAAAGCTACCACAGTCCCTTTCACCATGGTTGTAATTGTACCTCCTCCACCTGCTGCACCTGCTAGATATGCCCCTCTTGTTCTTCCATCTATTGTACATGACCTCCCTAGCAAATATGCTGCTAGAATCAAAAATTGGGGAAGTGATGAAGAGATTACAGTAGAAGAACATGTAGATTAATTGAATGATTTTATAGACAGGGAGGAGGTTGATCATGAAGATGTCAAGTTGAGATTGTTTGCTCAGAGCTTTACTAGTGAAGTTAGGAAGTGGTTCAAAGCCCTTACTCCTGGAAGTATTCATAATGGGAATGATTTTGAAGATACCTTTTTGAGAAAATGGGGAAATAGAACTAATTGTGTACAAGCCCTCACTAAGTATAACAGTTTAAGAAGAGTTTTTGATGAAACTGTTCAAAACTTTTCAAAAAGGTTTAATAAGGTTTATGAATCTATTCCTGCCCATTTAAAAACTCCACAAGCCTTAGCTCAGATGAGATATGCCGAAGCTTTTGATTATGACTTTTCTATACTGCTGATAGAGAGAGAATACCCTTAACTTGCTGAAATGAAAAATGATGCAGTGAAGGTGGAGGTTAATATGATAGCAGCCAAAAAGTCAAAAATGGGTAAGACTAAATTAAAACAAGAAGAGAAGCCTTCTTCCTCTTCCTTTAATGATAAATTTTATTCAACGATGAATACTATGGAAAAATTGATGGATAGGTTGGCCCTTGGGAATACCTATGCTCCTCCTGCACAACATGAACCTCAGTTTAGAAACCCTCAATTCAGGAGACCTCAGAATCAGCAAAGGCCAAGCGAAAACAAAAATCAGCAGCCTGATCCTCCAGTGAGACCTCCTTTCCAACAGAACTTAGTTGATGAAGAGGATGAACCTGAAATTCCTGAAGAGTTTATTCACTATTTAGATGAAGAAATGTCTGGAATTTTCTTTACTAAAGAGGAACATGATGAATTAGACCGAAGTATTCATGGAGAGGAACCATCTGACTATTTTAAAGGGTATCAACATGCAATTTTTGAGATGCAAAAACAATACAATCTCAGAAATAGAAATGTTCCAATCATTGCAAATAAAACAAAGCCTAAGAAAGATACCGCTAAGGCTACTGAAGGAAAGAAAGATACTCCTAAGTTTATCGAAGGTAAGAAAGATACGCCACCTCCTCCTCCTATCAAAGAAGCTAAAAAATATGTTTCTGTTTTCAGTTTGGAAAATGAAATTTCTAAGATCAAAATACCAGTACCTTTTGGTGAGATTCTCAAGGTAAATGAGTATAGAAGCAGGATTTTTAAAATGTTGAATTCACAACCAAGAGCTGCTGATATCTTGAATGTTCAAGAGGATCATCCAACCATATACTTGGGTCCAAGATTAGAAGATGAACAGAATGAGGAGGTGCCTCATTTTTATGTGAGACTTAGCATTCATGACATGCCATTGCATAATGCTATGTTGGATTCAGGGGCTTCTCACAATATTATGCCCAAATTAATCATGGAGAGGATGGGGTTAGAAATAACTAGACCATATAAGGATTTGTTTTCTTTTGATTCAAAAAGAGTTCAATGCATTGGTTTAATTAAGGATGTTGTTGTTGGTTTTACACAAGTACCTGCCAAGACAGTGGTCATGGACATTGTGGTAGTAGACATTCGACCTAATTTTGGCATGCTATTATCAAGATCATGGGCAGCAAAAATCAAAGGTACAATGCAGATGGACCTTACTTATGCCACCATTCCTATTTTTGGTGAGCAAAGGATATTGTATAGAGAGACAAGAATGACCTACATGGTGAGTAGTAAAGATAAACCTCAAAATTTTCCAATTTATGCTCTTGATACTGAACTTGGATCTGCTATTCTTTTCAATGACTTAACTGATGAAGCATATGATGACAAGAAAGTAGAAAATCATCAATCTAAAATTCAGCAGTCAGAAAATTAGCAAGCAGAAGATCAGCAAGTCAGCGATAAGAAGGTAGAAGGTTGTTGGTTATTGCATTTTGATGGATCAGCAGGAAGAGATGGGGCAGGAGCAAGGATTTGGATCACAAGTCCAAATGATGAAATTAAGTTATTTTCCTACAAACTGAATTTTGATTCCACAAATAACATGGTTGAGTATGAATCCTTGATTTTGGGCCTAGAGGTTTTGAAAATAATGAATGCTCAAAAGATTTATGTTTTTGGAGATTTGGAATTAGTCATTAAACAAGTTTAAGGTGTTTATCAAACAAAGGATATAAGAATGAGGGCATATAGAAACTTAGTTTTGGACATGCCGGAAAATTTCCAAGCTTATTCATTCATTGTCAAGACTAGAGACCGAAATTCCATTGCTAACTCTCTAGCTATTTCTGCAAGTCTTTTAATTATTCCCATACATTCCAATGAAAAATATGAGGTTGAAATTCGCCATATACCAGCTATCCCTGATAATATTACTCATTGGCAAGTTTTTGAGGGTGACCAAGAAGTGAATAATTTTATTGAGCTGAAAGAAGAGTTTGAAAATATACAAGTAGATCAGCAAAACATGCTTGCTGAATCTAAGGGAAATTTTGAAGTGTTACAACTAAAGAATAATTCTATACTAAAGGGTCTCATACCTCTTGTGAAGATTTTTGATCAGAATGATGTTTTCAAATCTCCTAAGATACAAGCTGATGATGAAGAGGTAGAGAGTTGTAATCTTGGTACAGTAGATATGCCCAAAATGATTAAACTTTCAAAGTTTCTTTCAGTTGATATGAAGTACAAATATATTGAGATGATGAAAAGATTCATAGATGTTTTTGCTTGGAATGATGTTGATTTGAAAGAGTATGACCCCACTATTATTCAGCATACTATTCCCATTAAATAAAATGAAATACCTTTCAAACAGAATTTGAGGAGGATTAATCTACTTCTCATGCCATTGATTGAGAAGGAAATCAATAAATTCTTTGATGCCAAAATCATTGTTCCAATCAGATTCTCAAATTGGCTTGCAAGCTTGGTTCCAGTTAGAAAAAAGAGTGGAGAAATCAAAATATGTATTGAATTCAGAAACTTGAATAAAGCCTCTCTGAAGGACAACTATCCTCTCCCAAATATGGACCAAATCTTACAAAATATTGTTGGTTCCCAAAGGATACCTATGCTTGATGTTTTTTCAGGTTACAATCATATCCTTGTGCATCCAAATGATCAAGAAAAAACAGCCTTTACTACACCATGGGGCACTTTTATGTATGCCAATATTCCATTTGGTCTCATGAATGCAGGATCTACTTTTCAGAGGGCAATGGATATTCATTTTTTTGAAGAGAAGGACAATATGGTGGTTTTTTATTGTAATATTCCTTTTTCGGGAATTTCTGCAATATGGTCCTCAAGGACATTGTATAAGGAAGGCAATGTAAAAATAAGATAAAATGGGTCTTGGATCCCTTTTTTAATACAATAAACACTTCTCTTCTAGAATTTGAGCCCAAAGAAATGACTCTAGCTAGGTTATTCAGATCTCCCCAAACTAGATCCCTCAAAGAATGCTCAAAGAGAGAGCTTACAACAATATATGAACATAACCATTAAACTCTAAAAATCTGAATGAAACATAAGATGAGATATAATACAACCATCATTTTTATTAAAATATCAGCAACAATATATAGAAATATCATGGGGAATAAACCCCTCATGAAATGGGAATCAATCTCCAAAGATAACACGTGAAATACATGAGATGCAGCAACTGCATAAAATGCCGGAGAGCAGTGACATCACTGCCTATATTAGAGTAGTTTCTGCTATAGATGCATATGCATGAAATATGGCTTAACTATACAAATAAATTCCCAAGAATAGAAGAATGGGCTCCAATACAATATTTCTAGCCAATCTAGGAGAGATTGCTAGAAATGCCGGAAAATGTACAATGTGACAAATAACTTGTCACTGCAATTGAATCAAAATAAGAATGAGGCTATGGTAGATCTAAAATACTCATGACCTCCTCTGATAATGTTCTCAAGAAAAGGGCTGATCCCTCTTACTTAAAAACACTCCTGATAAGCTCCAATGGCTCTCCCAGCAACTACCTACATAAATAACACAGTTTCTGCCCTAGGCTACACTGTGAGAGATGGCGAATGATTGGCCTGGTGCCAAAGATCTGAAATGATGCCCGAGAGTCTCCTCTGCTGCTCCTCCAAAGAATATACAAGATCTCCACTGAAGAACAAGCCAAAGAATGACTCTATGAGTTCCTCTGTTGCTGCTCCCAGCAACTCAACATTTTCTACCCAGCAGAATAACACTGTAGCTGAAGGAGTAAGCTTGGCCAAATGCCGGAATGAGGAAATGAAGCTCAAACCCTCTCCTTCCTTGAGGATGAGGTAGGGATTCCCGTCCAGGAACACCCTTGGGTTCAAGAACACTACAACCCTACTAAACAGCCTGGGGATGCAAGTCTTTGTAGACCCAACCAAAATAATAAACTAATGCATAATGAAAATAGGCTGCCATCTCCTCCTTATAAAGCAAATGAACTCCTCTCACCATGGGTCCCATTCACACTTGCCACCTAACTCATGCAAGTGGAGCCTCCACTAAAACTGCGCTGTCCAAGTAGGTTCAATGTATCTAGACAATTTTAGTTGACTTGGTCAAAATGACTAGATCAAGCATGATCCAATCCTGTTCACACCATGTGGTGCTCAAATCTGTTGCTTTATTATTCCTCCTTTCACACAAGGAGTGTTATTTCTCCATCTAAAGGGGTTAAGGTGTCTTCTTACCCATTTTATTCAACAAAATGAAAACATGAAAACTATAATGTTCCTTTTAGCTTGAGGCTAAAAATTGGGAACATTACATTTATCTTGATGACATAACAGTCTTCTCAAGGAGGGAAGAAGATCACTTGAAGCATCTAGAAAGAATTCTGCTGAAGTGTAGAAGGTTTGGCATTTCTTTAAATCCCACCAAAAGTGTTTTTTATTTAACTTCAGGTAAATTACTTGGACACATTATTTCTAAATATGGGATTAAGATTGATCCAAACAAGGTCAATGCAATTCAGAAAGTAGATTTTCCTAGAAGTAGAAAGGAGATTCAATCTTTTAAGGAGATTCATTCCTAATTTTACTGAGACTGTGAAGGACATAACAAGGATGTTGAAGAAGGGAGTTGACATTAAGTGGACAATAGAGGCAAAGCACTCATTTGAGGAGATAAAAAAGGAACTCACTCAAGCACCGGTATTGATCAGCCCAGATTTCTCAAAATAATTTCTCGTTTTCACTTTTGCATCAGAAAATACAATTGCTAGAGTTTTGTTGCAAAAGGGACATCAAGGTATTGAGCAGCCCATTTCATTTTTTAGTAGGAAATTAGCTAACTCTGAGCTGAAGTACAACATATTAGAGAAGCAATCTTATGCCTTGGTTAAGGCTATTAAAGATTTCAGAATTTATATTCTGCATTCTCATATTGTGGCTTTTGTTCCTAATATCGTTGTGAAAGACATTCTAACTCAAGTTGATCCTGATGGTAAGAGGGGGAAATGGATTGCTAACCTGCTGAAATATGATATAGAGATCAAGCCAACAAAATTGGTCAAAGGACAACATCTAGAAAAGCTGATGGCACAATCAAAGTTTGATTGTCTTGACATGAACTTAATTGCAGAAATATCAGAAATTCCAGATGAGGAAGAAGAACTGATTCCTATTGAAGAAAAATACATCATTTCAGATTGGTATAAGGATATTATTTTTGTCCTACATCATCATAGAGAACCTACTGATCTGACAAAGTCTAAGGCAAGATTTGTAAAGCTAAAATCCTTGAGGTATTGTATCTTTGATAAAAATCTATTTTGGAAGGATACCGGAGGTATTTTGTTGAATTATTTGCTGGAAGAGGAGGCTGAAAAAGTGATTGAAGAATTCCATAAAGAAGATTTTGGAGGTCACCATTATTGGAAGGCCACAGTGAACAAGATTATTAGAGCAGGGTATTATTGCCCTACAATGTTTAAGGCTGTCTACAAGAAGATTGCTGCCTGCCATGAATGTCAGCTTTTTTATGGTAAGAAGAAGCTTGTAACGTTACCTTTAATGCCTATCTATGTGGAAGCGCCATTTCAGCAATGGGGGCTAGATTTTATTGGAGAGATTCATCCATCATCATCAGGTCATCATCGTTGGATTCTCACAACAACTGATTCTTTACCAAATGGATTGAAGCAATCCCAACTAGACAAGTAAATGATTCTGTTATTATTTCTTTTTTGGAGAATAATATTTTGTCCAGATTTGGTTGCCCCATGAATATCATAACTGATAATGCATGGGCATTTAATTCTAAGAATCTGATTAACTTTTGTCATCAATATCATATTACTCTTGGGCATTCCACTACATATTATCCACAAGGGAAGGGTCTTGTTGAATCTTCTGACAAGAGCATTGTGAGGATCATTAAAAAGGTGTTGTAGGAAAATAAGAAGGCATGGCATTTGAAGCTGAAGTATGCCTTATGGGCTGATAGGATATGCACAAGAAGGTCAATTGGAACTTCACCTTATTAACTGGTATATGGAGCTGAAGCCATTTTTCCTACATCCTTAAGGGTACCTGTCATGAAGTTGCTTCAAGGATTGGAAGAGGAGTCAAATGCAGTTTAGAGAAGAATCAATCAGCTAATATCTCTCCAAGAGAAGAGGGATGAAGTTTATAACAGCAATCAACAATCTAAAAATATAATCAAAAGGACATTTAACAAGAAGATTAAGGAAGAAAATTTTCAAATTCAAGATGTGGTGTTGAAATGGGAAGCCAGAATCGAGGAGAAGGGAAAACATGGTAAGTTTGAGAATATATGGAAAGGTCCTTTCAAAGTAACTGCTTTCCATGGAAACAATACTTACATACTGCGAGAGATGGATGGAAAATTATATGCTTGAGGGCCTGTCAATGGCAGGTTTTTAAAGAACTACTCTTCCTAAAATCTTTTGATCATTCATATCATTGTATATATTCCATTTTATGTGTTTTTTCTGCTAATAATGACAAGCTAAATCATCAAGCTTGAGCCCGAGGTGAAGGCCATTAGAGTTTGAAGAGAAAGCTTGGAAATTTCAAAGTTTTTTCTGTTTTTTCAAGAAAATGGATAGCAGCACTGGAACTACTAGTTCTTTAGTGTACCACAAGGGCACACTATCCTAAGTGGAGCCACTGTTATCACTCAAAAAATTCAAAACATCATTTTGACAAGGTTACAAAGGTTCACGGATCAGAATAAGGTTTTAGGAGTCATTTTAAGTTTGATTAAGGGAAAATTCTAGATTTTTTATAGTTTGAAGCTTACCCTAAGGTTTAAATAAAGTCATTTTTAAACTCCTTCATGAAAAACATTCATCATTTTCCATTGCACTTCATTTCCCAAAGTTTTTGTATCAAAACTGCCTAATTAGCCAAGAAACCACAGTTTCGTAGCACATTACATTGAAAAAAGTCACTTTGTGCTACAAAAGCGCCGATAGTTTCATAGCGCAAACAGTAAAATTTACACTATCAGCGTTACGAAAGCGTGATTTTGTAGCTCTCTTGTCAGTTGAGTTGTCAAATGTCAGAAACCATTGGGGAAGGGTAAGATAGATGCAAGTTGAGTCATGTAATGATGAAATCGAAGTACATACCCATGTTTGCAGTCATCATAGTCAGTGTAGGTTATGAATAAGCCATCATTTTCAGTTATGAGAGGACATTTAAATTTTGAATTCTTTCCTAATTAGTCATTCTCATTCCTTTTACCTCCATGTGTAATATCTGAGCTCTGAAGCATTATTGTATTGAAGCAAAATTGTGGCTAGTTTTTTCAAAGGATTTAGTACATCCATATCAAGCGAGGTTGATACATTTATATCAAGTGAGGCTGAAAGGTTTATATCAAGCGAGGCTGTGAGGTTGTCTGAAGAACTATGGCAGAGGAAAGAAAAAATACACAAAGGAGGATAGTGCTTAAGACATGAACCTAAAGACTTGAAAGCAATAATTGAAGACCCAGTAGTAATGGAAGCATTCAAAAAAGCAGGTTGCCTACAGTTTTGTGAGAAATTGCAGGGTTTTCATACACAAATATCCAAGGAATTTGCTATGAATTTCAGTGGAACAACCACTAAAGTGGGGATGCTAAGTTTGTCTATCACACTAGAGGTCATTACTGCTGTTACAGGAATTCCAAGAGGTCAAGAAACCTGGTTCAAAGGATTCAAATTTAATATGAAGTAGTGTAAAGAGTTCATGAAGCCTGAGCACATTGAGATGGATCTTAACAATGCTATTCCAAGAAGCTACATCAAGGATAATTATTCAAAAATGTTGTTCATCATCCAGAAATACTTTACCTGTGAAGGCAGATATCACAAGGTTTATGTAATATTCCTAATTTAGCTTTAGCTAATGGGAATATTAATTTTGCTCTTAAAACTTATATTGATGAATAAATAGGCAAGGAGGCTCATAGTTTACTCAAATATGAATAAAAATCCTTCCTAATGTGAAAGGGGATCATGTAATAACTAGTTCAAGCATCCACATGTGTGAACAAGGTCTAAACTATGTGGGCAAGGTCAAGTTTGACCAAGTCAACATGATTTATTCTCAAAGAAGTGGATCCTACATAAAGCCAGCTCAATGTGAATTAGAGATCAATCCAGCTAGATAAAATGAAGGCACCTTGAGTGTGAAAAGGGACAGGGCATGAAGAATCATTCAAGGTTGACCAAGTCAACAAAGCTGTCTAGATACATTGCACCATCTTTTTGGACAGCACAGTTTTTGTGGAGGAGGCTTTGCATGGAAGCAACCTCATAGTGGGTGGGACCCTTGCTGAGGAAGCTCTTCAATTATATAATGAAGGATATGGCAAGCATATGGGGACATTGGAGATTATATTTTCATGAGTTCTACTTAGAATTCCTGCACACTTAGTTGTTTAGCTAAGTTGCTGCACTTCTTAGTGCAAGGGTTTACCCGGGTGGGGATTCCCTACTCTTTCTTGGAGATCTTGCTTGAGAAATCTAAGAGGAGGTTTTTGATCTGAATTTTCCACTACCTGGTGTTGGGCCAAGCACTTACCTTCAAAAAAAATGCATTCCCTTCATAAAACTACATTATTTCTTAAAGTGTGCAGTGGAAGGCATGAAAGTCCCATTTTGAGGAGCTAGTTTCCCAAGAGAAGGATCAATCTTTCTTTGGGAGAACTAGAAAAGGAGTCTACAGCCATTTCTTTGTATTTTCAGCCATTATTTGTTAGAAAATTATATATTATGGAGCAATGCAACATATACAATATGCGAAAAATAAAAGCACACAAAACACATAAAACCAGAGAGACACAGATATACGTGGTTCACCCAGTTTGGGATATGTCCAACCCGAATAGCCAGTCCTTCCTTTCTATTATCCAACAAAAATTGAAGAGACAAAACCTACAGCAGATCCGTTGTAATATCCTCTGTTCTCTCTCACTGTCTCCCTATCTGTTTCTCGCTCTGAGAATACACACATAATACACAGCCGCAATACAATACCCTCATAAAAGTGAGGGGTTGCCTTCTAGGGAAAAAAACCCTAAAATAAACATAAATTCTACCGTTAGATCATTCACCTATGAACAGCCCAGATTGACTAGAAATTACTATACTTTTACAAGGCAATTTTACATCTGTTTTTAGCTTCAGGGGCGCTGCCCCTGAAAGCTGCCCCTGAAACCCCCTTCCAGGGGGGGGCTCCGAAAAGCGCTGTCGCCCCCCCCTGGACCCCCCACAGTAGCGATTAATTACGGGTGGAGTTTCCGCCCCTTTTAAGGTACAGGGGTCCAATGCTGTGATACAAAGTAAACAAGATAATCAGGCTCCACACCCAACAATCTCCCACTTGGAGACTGATTGTAGCAACTCCACCGCTGCTTCATTTGCTGGACAATGACTCCTCTTTGGACATGGTTGTTCCTCATCTTCATCGTCATCCTTGAAGACCAATTGAAACTGAGCACATTCTCAGTTTCTCCCTGGTTACAAATTTTGTTAGCATATCTGCAGGATTTTGGCTAGTGTGTATCTTTTCCAGCTTCAACTCTCCATCTTCCAATACTAACCATATGAAATGGTACTTGAGATGTATGTGTTTAGTCCTGGAATGAAATGTTGAGTTCTTTGCAAGATGAATAGCACTTTGGCTATCACTGTATAGTGTGCCCATATCATGCTTCTTACCCAATTCATCCATAAACCTTTGTAACCAAATCATTTCTTTGCTAGCCTCTGTAGCAGCAACATACTCTGCTTCTGTTGTTGAAAGTGCAACAACACTTTGGATTTTTGAAACCCAACTGACAGCTGTTCCACCTACAGTAAATACATATCCTGTAGTGCTCCTCCTGTTATCTCTGTCACCTGCCATATCTGCATCAACATATCCCTGTAGGGCAATGTTTGAACCACCAAAGCATAATGCTTGATTTGTGGTACCTCTCAAATATCTGAGAATCCATTTTACTGCCATCCAATGTTCTTTTCCTGGATTATTTATGTACCTTCTTACAACTCCCACTGCATGTGCAATATCAGGCCTTGTGCATACCATTGCATACATTAAGCTTCCAACTGCTGATGCATATGGAACTTTAGACATATAATCCATGTATTTTTGGGTCTTGGGGCACATCTCCTTACTAAGTTTGAAATGGCTAGCAAAAGGTGTACTAACTGGTTTTGAATTCTGCATATTAAATCTTTTCAACACCTTTTCTATGTACTCATTCTGAGACAGTGTTAATTTGCGATTTTTCCTGTCTCTAGCTATCCTCATACCAAGGATTTGTTTTGCATCTCCCAAATCCTTCATTGCAAATGAATTTGCCAATTTTCTTTTGAGCACATTTATTTCCTGCATGTTAGACCCTGCAACAAGCATGTCATCTACATACAATAACAATATAATATAGCTACCATCATTTTTCCTTTTTAGATAAACACAATGATCAGAGTGACATCTAGTATAATCTTGTTCAGACATAAACTTGTCAAATTTTAGATACCACTGCCTTGGAGCCTATTTTAAGCCATACAAGCTCTTCTTTAACCTGCACACCATTTTTTCTTTCCCTTTGACCTCATATCCTTTTGGTTTCTCCATATAGATCTCTTCCTCCAAATCTCCATGGAGAAATGTTGTCTTTACATCTAACTGTTCAAGATGTAAATCTTCTGCTGCTACAAGACTTAAAATAGTTCTGATTGAAGTCATTTTAACAATAGGAGAAAATATTTCATCAAAATCAATACCTTTCTTTTGTGCAAACCCCTTCACCACAAGTCTAGCTTTGTGCCTCTATTTTCCTCCATCTTCTTCCTTCAGCCTGTAAACCCATTTATTTTGCAATGCAGTTTTACCTGCAGGCAACCTGACTAAGTCCCAAGTCTGGTTATGCATTAAGGAGTCCATCTCTTCTTCCATGGCTAGCTCCCACTTCTTCCTGCTTTCAACTTGCATTGCTTCTTCATAACATTCGGGTTCACCAGAATCAGTCAACAATAAATAATATAATGAAGGAGAGTATCATTCAGGGGGTCTACTTATCCTGGTAGATCTTCTAACACCACTTTCAGGTGTTTGAGGTGCCTGTTGCTGTTGTGGTGGTTGTTGCTGTTGTGGTTGATGATTATTATTATTTCCAGGCACCTGTACTTTTTCAGTTATCTCATCAAGAATCGTGTATTCCTTGTTTTCTTTTTCCTGTTTCTTTTCCTGCAACTGATTCTTATACAAGACCTTTTCATTGAATATTACATCTCTGCTCCTAATGATTTTGTGATTTTCATAATCATATAAACGATAACCAAAATCATTAACACCATATCCAATAAAGGTACATTTCTTTGATTTTGCCTCAAGCTTTGTTCTGTTTTCTTTATTAATATGGACAAAGGCCTCACAACCAAAAGGCTTTAAAAAAAGAGTAGTTTACCTTTTTACCTGTCCATGCTTCCTCTGGAATACCACCATCCAAGGAACTTGAAGGCCCTCTGTTTATTAGATAAACAGCAGTATCTACAGCATCTGCCCAAAATTGTAAAGGCAATCCTGCATGCAATCTCATGCACCTTGCAAGCTCCATGATTGTTCTGTTCATCCTTTCTGACACACCATTTTCTTGTGGTGTTCTTGGAACTGTCTTCTCTCTACGAATTCCATGCTCTAAATAGTACCTATCAAACTCTTTGCTGCAATATTCACCTCCATTGTCTGATTTGAGACACTTCAACTTCTTTCCTGTCTCAATCTCAACCAAAGCTTTCCATTTCTTGAAAGTATCAAATACATTAGATTTATTTTGAATACAATAAATCCAAGTTTTTCTAGTTGCATCATCAATAAAAGTAACATAATAACGAGAGCCACCGAGAGATGATACCTGAGCAGGTTCCCATACATCTGTATGCACAAGCTCCAATTTTTCGCTCTTCTTTTCTTTCCCAACTCTGAGAAATCTGACTCTCTTTTGTTTTCCATAAATGCAATTTTCACATAAATTCAAATCAACATTCTTCAAACCTGGCAACAAATTTCTTAAGTGAAGAATCTTCATTCCCTTCTCACTCATGTGTCCGAGCCTATGATGCCATAATCCTGCATCTGCTCCTTTGGAAGTTAAAGCATTAATAGAGTTAGAAATACCATTGCATAAATAAAATGTACCAACTTTTTCACCTTTTGCTATTACCAGCACTCCTTTGGTGACCTTCTAAGTTTTATCTGTGAAAGTTGTCACACAACCTTCACTGCCTAACTGCCCTGTTGAAATTAGATTTTTCTTCAGATCTGGAACATGCCTTACCTCCTTTAGTAGCCATTAGTTTCCATTCTGTTGTTTTACAAGAACTTTACCCATTCCAACAATTTTACAGGGTTTATCATCACCCAAACAAACTTGTCCAAAATCTCCTTGAACATAGTCATGACAATATTTCTTATTAGGTGTGGCATGGAATGAAGCCCTTGAATCTACAACCCAAGAATCAGTAACATTTTCGAAAGAAAGAATCAAAGCATATTGTAACACATCACCTATCACATTTGCTTCATGATTGTTTTCTTACTGTGTGTCTCCTTCTTTTCCCTTCCAAGATCTACAATCTTTCCTTAGGTGTCCTCTCTTTCTGCATTTCCAGCACACTATCCCCAATCTAGACTTGGATCTGACTTTCCTTGAGTTACTACGATAACCCGAGCTCTTTCCTCTTTCCATTCTTCTTCCCCTACACTCTGCACTCAAAGCATTACCCGATGTCTCACCAGAGCTTTTCCGTCGCATTTCCTCGCTAAGGATAGCACCGACTAATGGACATAACTAAACCATTCCAGCTTTCTGGCAATGAGCACAGAAATCAAAAAGAGCCCTAAATTCATCATCAAAGTTTACCCCTACAGAACTTAACTGACTGGTAACTGTATTAAAATCATTTAAATGGTCTGCAACAGATCCACCTTCCGACATCTTCATATTAAATAATCGTTTCATAAGAAACACCTTGTTTGAGGCTGAGGGTTTTTCATATAGTTTCACCAATGTCTGCATCAAACCCTCTGTTGTTGTTTCTTTCGAAATATTGAAGGCGACTAACGCCGCAAGGCACAACCGTACTGTTCCGAGTGCCTTTCTATCGAGAATGTTCCATTCCGCGTCTGTCATGGCCGTCAGCTTCTTTGTTTTGACACTCAATGGTAGGTACAGAACTTTCTGATACAGATAATCTTCCATCTGCATCTTCCATAGCGGGAAGTTTTGGCCGTTAAATTTCTCGACCCTAAATTTACCATCTTCTGCCATTGCTCCCACTCGAACCAGGAACCCTTCTTTCCTGTGAGTTTATCAGCCAAATAGACCTTCGGCTCTAATACAAATTGTTAGAAAATTATATATTATGGAGCAATGCAACACATTAAATATGCGAAAAATACAAGCACACAAAACACATAAAACCCGGAGAACACGAGATGTCATTAGTTCCTGGGTTTGGGCTACGTCCACCCCGAACAGCCAGTCCTTCCTTTCTATTATCCAGCAAAAATTGAAGAGACAAAACCTACAGTAGATCCGCTGTAATATCCTCTGTTCTCTCTCATAGTCTCCCTATTTTTTTCTCACTCTGAGAATACACACATAATACACAGCTGCAATACAATACCCTCATAAAAGCAAGGGGTTGCCTTCTAGGGAAAAAAACCCTAAACTAAACATAACTTCTACCGTCAGATCATCCGCATATGAATGGCCCAGATTGACTAGAAATTACTATACTTTTACAAGGCAATTTTACATCTATTTTTAGTTTCGGGGGCGCTGCCCCCGAAACCCCCCACCAGGGGGGGGCTCCGAAAAGCGCTGCCGCCCCCCCTGGACCCCCCACGGCAGCGATTACTTACGGGCAATGTTGCCGCCCCTTTTAAGGTACAGGGGTTCAATGTTGTGATACAAAGTAAACAAGATAATCAGGCTCCACACCCAACATTATTATGCATAGCTACAGCCATACAACGTTATTCAGCCACAAATTTGCAGCAGCTTTCTCTTGTACATCTTTTTCTGACAAGAAACCCTTGCCGGGTCTTCTTGAATCTATGTAAAAGAGATCAGATCCCTGTTTTTGTACATCATTGAGTATTCTAATAATATTATCAGACATATTTCTCTATTTTCTTATTTAACCTCTCTTTAGACTGCGCAGTCACTTGTGGAGTTGCTCTGGCATTTTGCAGTCTTGGGGTTTTGGAGTCTTGAGCATGGGAGGCCTATTTAACTAGGCCAAAGGAATTTTTTTCTGAAACTCTTTTTCATGCATGCCATATATTGTCCATTCTAAGGGACACAACCATTATTTTCCACTTTTTTAACTCAATACTCAGAAAATAACGTTTTTGAGGCAAAAATAGCTGCTTTTCCCCACTTGGTGAACTGTATAAAGGCATAGTTTGTTGTTGTGATTGTTATTATGATGGCTATGTGTTCAAACACATTACATGATTTGATTAATTTTTGTTCTTCAACTTTTTAATACCTTAAGGTATTCTTATTGTTGTAGAAAATTCTAGTTTTGGGATATTACAGTGGTATCAGAGTAACAATCTTGGCTTAGCCTGTGAGCTCAAGCATTATGGAGTCTTCTCATGGGGAGGAGGATATTTTCAGAAGAAATCAGAGCAAACCCTTTTTGTCTAGAGAAAGGAGGTTCTCAAAACTTCTTTTTCCAAATCTGCAGGGTGGAAGCAAGGGCATCAAAAAAATGAGGAGGGAAAAATCTAAAAATCCCTCAGTAAGGTCTATAAAAGAGGAAGATTCTAAATCCTCATCTTATGGATATGAGCACTCAGCCATATCATCAGATCTACAACGTTCTATCAACAACTTCTTCATGAAGAGGAAGAAAGGAGATGTGCCAAAGAGAGATACTCTTGGTGATTATTTGTAGGAATATGAAGATCAATCCGAGGAGTTCAAAGATCACTTGAAATTCCAAGGGTTTTGCCAAATGAAGGAGGAAAGGAGCACAAGGAGCAAGGAGCAGGGTGAGGGTAGATTCTTTCTATCCACTTTTGATGGATCACCTCTATGTCCAGCTAGGGCTTGGGTGAAGGAGCTAGACACCTTTGTGCAACAACATCAAGTTTCAGAATTTGAGGCCATCAAAGTAGCAGCGCTGCATTTTGAGGGTAAGGCCTATGCTTGGTGGTCGTTTGAATCATTTCCCTTAAAGAATGCAAATACATCTACTTATGAAAAATTCATTGGAAGATTAGTAGAAAGGTTTGATGATATTTCATGTGGAACATCTTCTATTGCAACTATCAAACCACATCAAACAAAACTTTTGCATGAGTTGGGAGGGTCTATCTATTCAACTCCATTTCTGAAAACCAATGAAGAGGAGGTGAGCTTGTTTGATACTTTTCCAAGGGCAAGATATCCTTTAGATGAAGGGCTTTCTTCTCAAAAGGAAGACATGAAGATTCCTTCTTCAAAAGAAGACCAAGATCTAAGGTCTCTTGTTGAAGATAAGGCAACTTCAACTATTGAAGAGGCGAAAGGGAAGGCTGGGGAGAATAACGCAGTCATGACAAGGGCGCCTCAAGAACCTCATAGAGAAGAGAATGGAGCACTTGCTCCAAGAAAATAAACTCTTGCACTCTTGCAAAGAGTTCCAAAAGGTCTCACACATAGAGCTCTTGGTATAACACATGAGCAGCATGTACTTTCATTGCCAAGTGATGGGATCTTGAAGATAGCAGGAGGAATGGCATCATAAGATGAAGAGCATGAACCCTTCTCTATTTCAAAGTTTGAAAGAACAAAGAAGGCAAGAGGACCCATGCAACAAAGGTAGGGGCAAATCTGTCCACCTACATTCACATCCTACTCTATGCCTAGATGCCTCTTTGCAAGGAGGCATTTCAGCAGGAAGACCTCCTAATTGGAAGGAAACTAAAGCGTTCTCTCAACTATATGCAGCAGCAACATATTTGTTTAAAGAGGGTGTTAGGGTCCCGTGATTTGGCTGATTGGCAACCCAAATGACAGTGTAACATCAAACCAAGCTTTGGAGCCCGAGGACCTAGCCTTCCTGGACTCAGAGAGGGCTCTCTCTATATGTGTAAAGGATATCTGTGTGTTTTGCTTATTGTGTTCTGGTTTTAGGCTAGTTATGAAGTAGGTTTTTGGGTTTTTTAGTTTTTAGGTTGTGAGGGATGGAACTGATCAAAGATATAAAATGGGTAACAAGAAGTCGGATCAATTGGGCTATGGGGTCAAACAGTCAAAGAAAACTTATCAGATGATGATAGAAGGCTGCTGTAGGGCCGATTTGATTCAAGGTAGAAAGGATCTTTGGGCAAAATGGAGTAAATGGACATCAAGTTTGTGAGCAACAAAGGGTTTCAGGCATAACTAGATCAATAGATAACATAGGCATGGTAGGGCAAACCATTAATCATGTGCATAATGCTGCTAATAAGCTAATCAATACGTAAAAACGAACATTCAAGCCATGCATAGAAGTATAAGACCCTCTAACTTTGGGAAATGGCTATCAGACTTTGGGGAAAACACATAAGACAGACTAACAACTCAAAATTCTATGCCGGAACGCCTAAACACAGTCTTTAAGTTATTGGGCACTTTGACAAACAAGCTTTCATAGTTTTAGGCAAAGGGCTAGATCGAAACTAGGCCTCCTTGGTTCAACAAGATGATAAACTAATCAGTCAAAGGGAAATTTCATGGATGAAACTATGACTGGCCATTGGTAAGCAGGGCATACCTTAAATCATACTTAGCAAGCATAGGGCTATGAATGAAACAAGCAACAATATCCTTAAGATACTAAAGAGCAGCTAAGAATTCTTTAATACAACTAAGGAAGAAGAAAACATAAAGCTATGAAGATTCAGGAAATTTGAGGTGCCTCCATGGGCATATCTCAAACTTAATCTCTACTGATCTATAGCAGCAAGAAGCATGTATCATGAATGAAAACTAGAAGACAACAACAAAGCAAGAAACACTATACCATTCTACCTTGTCATGGAATCCATCAACAATCCTTCATCATTCATCAAAAAGCATCCAAGAGGCAGTCCAAAATCATAACACAAGTATGTTCTTCAAAGCTCATATGACCAATATATTGATTCTTCTCTCAAGTTCAGCCTCTTTTTTACAATGAAACCCATGGAATAAATAGGCTAGAGGAAGGAAAACCTCATGGAGCAACTAGCTATCCCATTGGCCAAGTCAAAATATCTAAACTTGTCCTTGAGGCTTTGCAAAGCCCAAGGCACAAAATATCCCATAAAATATCTAAAAAATTCTAAAAACGGAAATTATATTGACTTTGCAACATTTTCCAAGTGCAAAAATAGCTAAACGCACATTTGGAAAAAGCAGATTTTTGAGGTTCAAAAATTACAAAAATACTTCAAATTTATATTAGGAAAAGGTCCCCTGACTTGTCGGAAACATTTGGCAGCCTTCCCGATGTCGAAACGAGGCTCATGATGGCTCGTTGGAAATATTTCTGTGTCTAATTTCTGGCGCAACTGAAATCACCTCAATCTGATGCTTGGAAGTTCCCAAAATATGTACCTGTGTGTAAAAAACCAGGAAATAGCAGCCTGCTGATATGATGGGCAGAATGTGCAAAAAGTGAGCATTTTTCGCCAATTTGAGGGGGCGAATGATCTCCAAATGCTCTGAAAATCGCTGGGGACCTGCTCATAGAATTATGGCATCAACTGGTATCATCCTCATCCCTTGGAAAATCCTCAAACTGAAATGGCGAAATTATGAGTTTTCGACCAAAAACCCAAAAAATGCCAAAAAACAAAAAGTTGTTGAAAAGGGCCCAAAATTGGCATGCATGACCCTCAGGGGTCCCTAGCAACATGCTCTGAAGCTGAGGCCAAAATATCAAGGGCTGATATGCTTTTATCCTCTTTCCGTGCCGGGCGCTTCTTGAAACTCTTGTTTATCACTACTGAGTTACTGCTGTTCAGCACTCTTCCCCTCTTTTTCCTGCTGCTGCTCATATTTATCACTGTCGTGCTGCTCCTGTTTTCTTGCCTTGGAGGCATTTTGAACTAAATGTGCTTTTGAAGAGACAAACTGCCTCACTGTCCTTAAACTGCCTTCTTGGAGCCAAACTGTGTCACTTCACTGTTTTGATAGAGAAACAATGTAATTTGGATGATTGCAACAAGTTTCCTTACAATACAAAAACCCTTTCTCTTCTAAGCAGTGCAGATTCCACCCCAACTTTAATGTACATACGACTAGCCAGACCTTTTCAATAAGAAACTATATAGTGGAATGAAGGACAGACTGTTAGGTGAAATTTGCTGTGTGAAGTGTCAAAATCACCTTGCTCTGTGATGTTTGGAGCTCAACCAACACATTTTATCTTTGTCCGAGGTAAACTTCTCAACTTCACAATCTTGCCCTTGTCTTAGTATGCTAATCAACCACCAAAGTTCACACCATACACACAATCACCTTTAGTGCAGACACACAGTGAATTTCACTGTCCATAGAGCAAAGGTGACAGATCTTGGAAATGCTTCAAAGGTTTCAACCAAGCCTTTTGATGCTTTGCAGATATAAGAAACCTCTGTCCTTTGAAGAAGAAGGTGAAAACACAGTTTTGAGTTCAAAACTTTATTCCTTGTAGGTATTTCATTAGCATATTCAGCATTTTAACACAATTTCAAACCATGGATATCCACACAGCAAAAGCACTGTTTACAGACATGGTGACAGAGTTTGAAAAGTTTTGTAGGTGGTAGTAGTGGTCTTGCAGCAATCAATCAATCAAGTTTCTTCTTTAAACAGAACTCTACTCCTTTGTCATGCCTCTCAACTAACATATTTCAACATTATCAACACAGTAAAATTCACTGTTCATAATATAGGGAAAAAGGGCTTATGTTGTTTTTATGATGTAGTAGCAAGGCCTGCAGCCTTCAACAGTAAAAACTCCCCTTCAAACAAAAACTTCCTTCTCTATATCCCACTGTTTCTTTATACTAGCTTTGCCCTACCTTTGAATGCAAATGATGACCTTTACTTACAGGATATGCTATAAGGAACTGAAGTTAAGACTTTGTTTTCTCCCTTTGATAAAATAGAGGAAAATCTTTTTGAAAGATAAAAAATGTATATGAGGGCTACTGCTGTCTAAAAACTGACCTATTGTTCACCCTTTAATCACATTGTGCTCCTTCCTTCTTTCAAGACTGTTCCACTGTGTTTTGTGAGGGGTTTAATGTCTTGTATCTTATCAACAGAAATCATAGTTTGAGGGCAATCACAAAAGCTCTATAATGCAACTTCCACAGCTCTTTCTTATGTTCATCCTTAGCTAGCAAAACCACAGTCAGTCTCATTTTTCTTTGCCAATGAAAACACCAAACACAACTGTGATTTTTCACCATGATTTCATCCCCTTTCACTTCACATCAACGATTTTGCAGAGGTCATATAGGCATATAAACTCCTTTATAATGGTGGCAAGGATTTTTAGAAGGCTGGAGCAGCCTTTAGAAGTAATTTGGAGGCGTGTTGAACCTTTGAAATGTGGGCGGCATGTTTGCAATGGAGAGCGGCGCGCAAGGTTGTGGTGTCGGGTCACTGTGGGGCCGACAGGAACAAAACGCACAGGCGCGTCGCGCACCACTACAGACGCGTCGCGCCTTAGTTATGGCCCTTTGTATTTTTCGCTCCAGGCGCGTCGCGCGCTTTTCCAGGCGCGCCGCGCAATCCTTTGACCCAACAAAACTCTGTTTTTCGATCATAACCCTTTCTGTGGTTCAAGGAAACAACAAGGGGCTTGTTCTTTCATTTTTACACCACTACCTTTGTCCATTTGAAACAAAATGTCTTCAAATGTGTCAAGAAGGACCCCTACTCTTGAAAATTGTTGGTCAAGAAAATCTGTGTATCTTAGTTTGAACAGTGGTAATGGTTGTGACTTTTTCCAAAAGCCAACTCCATTTACTGTATTTCATATATTTGAAAAGTGACTTTTTGTCACTGCTGATCCTTCTATTTCCCTTTTCAAAGTGTGACATTTTCTCAACAATATACCAATGGAGCTCCTTTGCCACTTTGCAAGGAGGTGGACTTACTCTTTTTTAAAACGCAATATGACATCATTTGCTCTTGATGCTGTGGATGTAATGGTGTCTACTGTGAGATTGATTTCAACTGTTAGGTGCCCTTCAACTCATTTTCTGACTGTGGTTATAAAAATGCAGTTGCATTTGTCCTTGTTCCATCTACCTCGGTTTACTTGAAAGGAGCTCTTTTAGACTTCTTGGCATGTGACAGTGAGGTGTTGTTTGACCCCTTCTCCTAGGTAAACTGCCCCTTTTTTGTATCAATGGCATGCATATTCAAATTGTCTCCTGTCCACTATGAGGTATAGTTTGACAGACATTTTCCTATGGGTAGGAAAGCCAACACTTTTTGAAATATAAACACCATCTGTCACCTGTGAAAAGACTTTTGCTTTCTTTCTTTGTCTCTTTCCACTGCATCTTTTGACCAATCAGTCTTCAAAAACATTCAATGCCTTGGCCATCTGTTCATGAACGAAGGAGGCCCTTCACTTGGAAAAGTATCTGAAGATTGTTTGATAAGCCTGCCTGACAAGGGTTTTTCTTGGATATGATGATAAGCAAACAACTTGAAAACATTAATACTTTTACCTCTGCCCGTGATCACTACTGTGCTTCAGAAAAACCCTAGTTAAGGTGTCACTATCTCACTGTACTGCTCTTTGCTGAGGGGAACTGAAATGTCCCCATTTGCCTTGGTTAACTTATGACAAATTATTTGAAAGATAATCTCTGTGAGTAAGGAGGTTAGCACCCTTTGAAAAACAACCACCTTTTCTTCTGTCTGTGTAATGACATGATTTGTCAACTTTTCTTCAATTTTGGTCTTGTTTAAACAGCAAGCTGCTTATGATTAGAAATGTTTTTTGCTAATGATGTGTCTCTCTAATTCATATGATTTGAAAACTTCAAATGACTTCCTTTACAAGATCAGAACTCTGTTTTCCCTTTAACTTGCATACTTCAGACTCTAGCCCTGTTATGATCATCACTTACACTCAGAAAACTTAGAGTCATTGTTTCACTGTTCAGTAAAAAGAAAACCTGGGTTTTTGCAATCCTTAAAGTCAATATTGGCCAGCGCCCTCTGCTTGTAGATGAAGGAGGCGCCCTAACCCTCTGCTTGTAAATGAAGGAGGTTCTGGGCCATGACAAATTATCAGTTTGCTGTGACAGTGGTGTCTTTCTCTTACTGTGATCTTTCATGCTGGAAGGAAAATGCAAGGTCTTGAGGAGTGACTCTCTGTTTTGCAGATATATCTCAGGCTCATGTTACATTTAGAAACAGCTGTTCTTCTAACTGTAGATTCAAGCATTTCCTCCTGAGATGAAGTTATATTTCCTGTCTTTGTAGAATCCATAAAACACTGTGAAACACCTAATAATCAACTTGAGACTGTGGTTTATGCAGTGCTGAGACCTAGGGGGTGTGAGTGGCACAACTTAGAGCTGTTGTCAATTTCATTTGCAAAGTGGGAGGTCAGTCATGGTTGGTCTGTAGCAGATGGAGGCTATTTGGCTTTTTGATGATTGCCAAGGGTAAAATGTCTTAAAGCGCCACTTCCTAACATAGGGGAGGCTTTTGAAACAGACTTAGACTTTTCCTTTTGGCGCTGATGGGCAGACCAGTAGGGCTGAAGCTAGAAAAAATAACGATAATGAGTTTTGACTTTGACATGGGCGGACTAAAAAGTAGAAGGGAAAAAAAAGTTTTATGAGGGTTTTCTAGATGACAGATTGACATATGGAATTCAGCTTCTAGAAAACTCAGCTATAGATATAGTCATCACTAACATGTAAAAAAATACTGATGGCTAACAGTGGCTCCATTTGGGGAGGGCAGCTCCTTGTCAGGAGGTGTCCAGAATTCAGATCTTTGGCTTATGAAGACCAGTGCCTTATCCATTGGCGCAAAATTTACCCTTCTTTTGATGTTATTTCTGAAAAGTGACAGCATGGTTAACATCAATGATACTTCTACCTACCCTGCTATCTTTCCTAACATTTTTTCTTCACTTTGGCGCATTTGAATTAGCTGCCTTTTGACAATGCATATTTTTTCTTTTTGCAAAATGAACCTATCTATTTCTACTCTTATATCTGCCGGGAGTTCAGATTAAACTGATTAACTCCTTCATTACTCTACCTATGCTAGATCGACTGTCAAGATTAAGCAGTTTGACAGGATTTTGTTCTCTATTCTAAAACAAGAAATTTAAAAGATGATCAAATCAGGATTAGGCAGTCTGATTTGTCATGTATTTGCGGCATAAAATACAAGCTGCACACAAATATTATTCTGCAACAAAAGGAAAACTAGACAAGCGGGGCTAAGATGTACAATGTGTTTTTCATCCCTCGCTTCTCTCTTTGGTTCTGTTTTAGGCATGTGGAACCAGAATCTCTCCCTAATCTATGCTCTGTGATAAGTAAATCTTACACAATGTTGACCATATTTTTCACTCACTAACTTATCAGCAAATAAATTTAAACATGCTTAGCTATGATTAGGCTAGATAGCTGAACAAGACATTGAAGTACTAGTAGCGGCATTTAGACTTGCGCGCTTTCCGAAGGACTATTTTTTGGGAACATGGGGCCTTACCACTGCTTTTTAGAAACTGCCCTCTTTTTCTTCAAACAAACTACAAATGAAAAGGTGCTCACAAGACTGAGCTTATTTTCTACTGCTGTCTTTCTATCTCAATCTAAACTGTACACAACATATTTTGGTGAAATCTTCTTTCCAATGCAACCAGTCAAGTAGATGATCACATGGGGGATTCTGGTTTAGTTTTTTCATGATGCAGAAATAATGAAAAGGCCACTCCCATTTGGTTTGTTTCTGGACAGTAATGCTTAAGTTTTTTCTTATTCTTGGCAGCAACTTGTTCATGATAGAACCCAATACTCCTTCAGACTTCTCAAGGAAAACAACAAATGGATCTTGGAATAATACCTGATCTAGAGCATTTGATATATGGGCTTCATTCAGGACTACTCTTTCTTCCACTTGGCTATATTTGGGACCCCCCTGGTAAAGCAACTCTTCCCCTTGCTCATGATCACTTGAACTATCAGACTCATCATATATTGCAGTGTAGTTCTCTTGCCAAGATGATGTGTTCTGATTAAGTGGACTGGAAACTGTGTGAAGGTCATCAGGTTGATGAGCGAGGATACACTTTGACAATAAATTATCTTGAAAGGACAGTGAGACAACCCTCATGTGTTTATCAACCTCTTTTTCTTCATCTGCAATTTGTAACTCAATGGAACTTGGTGGCTGCAAATCTGGAGTTAAGGAAGATTCCGTGTCCAAAATGATTTCCTCAACCATTTCAGGAAAGGGCTTCTCATTTACAACATGCTCAAGAAATTCATCATCTTCCTCAAACTCATCATCAAAGCTGAAAAAATGTTGATCTCCAATTATGTGAATGTTATCTCTGATGGGCTGAAATGAAGTAGAGCAAAGAGTCCGAGACTCTTCACTTACTTCTAAACTCTCAAGGCTCTCCTTATCAGTGTTATAGATGACCTGTAATGGTTGCTCACTTTTCTCAAATTTATGAAACTGAGCTTCTTCCCAAAAATCAAAAACTGAGTTTTCTGCAAAGTTAGCTTCTGTTTGGAAATCATCATTATAATCAAAATATTGATCAAACCTTGGAAAATCATCATTATAATTAATCTCATCAACCATGCATATTGGACTATCAGATTGCTTTTCTTCAAATTGATTTACAAATCTACTTTTTGACTTATGATATGCAAGATAAATAGGAGAAAGATTGGAAAAGTTTTGGTTATGTGAAGATTCAGAGGTTGTCTGCATGTTTATAAGTTGATCTATTTCCTCTTCAGTCAAAAAGGGAGGCATTTTCATCTCTCCACAACAATCCTTTTTCTCTTGGGAAATCTGATTTGAAGGATGAATGTATTTTTGGGCTTTACCTATGAGAGATGATGAATCGTCACTCATGTCCTTAGAGAGATTCTGTGGGTTCTCTTTCATTTCTTGCTTGTTTTCATCTTCAACCAATTCTTTGTGATGTTGAGGATAGTTATCATGTAATTCATGAGTTTTTTCTGATAGATGTTCAGGGGGCCAATTTGCTTTTACGAACTCAAATGACTCCCAGCATAAAGGTAGAGATCTTACAGGTTTTGCTTTATCTTCTATCTTAGATTTGAATTCCTCTTCAATCAGCTTTTCTTGATTTAGGTGAGAGTTAACTTGAGCAGGGTTTTCCTGAATAATTGCTGAGAGATCTTTAGGATGCAAATTTTCTTTCAAAGTCTAGAATGATTTAAAGCATAAGGGTAGAGATCCTAAAGGTTTTGATTCTTCTTCCATTTCAGAATCTGTGATTTCAAAATGGCTGATAGTGTCTTTAGAGCATTCCTCTAGGTTCTTTATTAGGCCTAAACATTTGACTTGACTTGGGTCAAAGGAATACAGGTTTTTGTAGGGTTGGGTTACTTCTAGTCCTAGGTTTTCCATGACTGCTTTAGGCATGAGGTTATGGGAGGCACCAGAATCTAACATGGCATTATGTGATATCTTGTCCCGTATGTTCAGGCTCACATAGGAAGGAGAAACAGACCCTTCTTGGTATTGACCTTCTATTTTCGGGCCGAATAAGAGCTCGGGTTTGTTTTCAGTTAGATTTAAAGTATCTGCCTCACTCCCTATGTCAAAAACTTTGAAAATTTGAGATCTATACCTATCTACAGTTATTAGCTCGGTAAGGGGTATGGTAATTTTTATTTCAGAAACTTCCCCTTCGAAACTAAAAGGAGTTTGTAGTTTGGGCAGATTTGTTTCAGCTTTTTCAGACATGACCTTTTCTATGCTCTTGATTTGTCGATTCTGGCTTGAGACCTTGTTTGACACAGTCGCCTCGGGAGTCTTTGTGGAGGTACTAGGAGTATCCGAGCTAAGACTTGTTTGAATAGCTTTATCTTTGTTTTGGTCAAATTTCTTGGCCACAATTTTGTTGCTATCCATGGCTTTTTTAAGGATGGTGTCAGAGGTCTTAGCATTGTCAAGGCTACTCTTCTTGGAGTGATCTTGGTTTTTTATGCTTCTAAGGTTATACTGCCTATGAGCTTCTATAATGGCATTCTGAAAATCTATGGCGAGATCTTCAAGATCTTCATAGTTGGTTTCGTCCTGACTTGGGGAGCATAACTCTTGCTCTTCTGCTGTGAGGTAAACCTTACTCTCATTATCAGAACCTATGAGTTTCCAATGATTTTCATCAATGTGTGCGGTATCCTTATTCTCTTCATCAACATAATTCTCACTGAAGGATGGTCTGATCTGCTGATCATTTCCTCTTGGTTTATTTTGAGACTGATCTTTTCTAAAGCCTTGTTTCCGGTTTTGAGGGTTTGGTTGGTTGTCCCTAGGAGGCACTTTTTCACTAATTTTTTCCCACATCTTTGTCATGGATTTGATCAGGCCATCTATTCTAGGATCTAGGGAAGGAGATGAAGTGGAGACCTTATCTCTATATGGGACTTTTCCTTCTAATCTAGTCCTAGCTCTTTTTTCTGCTAAGTTGGCTTCTGTTTTTATGGCTATTTGTTGCATTTCCTCTAGGGTAGGGGGATCCTTGTCTCTCAGATGATATGTCATGTCTAGATCAAAACCCTCGGGGAATTTTGCCAAGACTAAACCGAGTGGGGGTTTGAAGTGAGGTGGGAGGGCGTTATACACACTGTTGAACCTAGTGCAGTATGCCTGGACACTTTCCCCATTTTCCCGTTTTAGGTTGTTATATTCTGACAGGATTTGAATAGGGTTCCTTCAGACTTCCCACTTGTTCGTGAAGACTTGGCAGAGTTCTAGGTTGTTGTGGATGTTGTTTGGAGGCAAGCTTTTAAACCATGTTTTGGGTTCTCCACCCAGGCTTTGGGCAAATATTCTCATTCTGACGGTTTCGTCGTGTACTTCCATGTATTCAAAAGCATCGCTAATCCTACTTACATGTTGTTGAGCTGTGGCAGTCTCTTCTCAGGTAAAGTGTGGGATTTTGTCTTGATATTTATCTGGTAGGGGAGCCAAAGGTAGTGGCAACACCAAAGGTGCGTACCAGGCTGCCATGACGGGAGCTAATAGATGATGTACCAGATGAGGGTTTGTGGGATGAGCTGAGGTGGTTGGAACAGTAGTGGTTTGGATGAGATCTGGTGTTAATTCTTTGTGAAGCCAGATTTTGGGTCTAGAGTTTAGAGGGGATGAATGACCTCTCTAAGGTTATACTACTGGTGAAGGATGGTCAAAATCAAAAGGGATGGACTAGTGGAGTCGCCAGGTGGAACTTGCTTGTTTTTGTGAGGATATAGTTATGGTCCACCACCATTAACTAATCTGGAAATATTTTTAAGGTTTTTCTGAGTTTATGTGCAGCCTATGGTTTGCTAAAGTATTCTTAACTTGTTTCAACACTTAGCTAGGGTGATGAGAACAAAAAGAGTTTACTCTAAATGGGTCTATGGGTTGCTTGCTTGTTTATGGTATCTAAAGGACTAAGAGTCTATAAGAGTTTGCTAGACTGTCATGTACTCAGTGTCCTACCATCTCCCGCTATGTTAGTGAGCGATGGGATAAGTTGATTGGATAGTAACCTAGAGTTCGATAAAATAGTAAGGCCTACTGGAGGCTAGTGGAGTCGCCAGGTGGAACTTGGTTGTTTTGAGATATGTGTGTATGGTCCACCACCAATATTGAAAAAAACCAATATAAGGGAGTGTTTTGGGGTTTTTTTGAGTTTTATGTGCCTACGAGGTTTGGAAAAGTTTCCTCTGACTGACTCATCATTTTGCTAAGATGGTGAAAAATCTAGCTTCTACTCTTCAAACAACACTTAAGTTTTCTAAGTTTGATTGAGACTTCGAGAATTCTAAGGTGTACTTAGATTGTCACTAACTCAGAAGGTCCCACCGTGATCATTACTATGTCAGTGAGCGGTGGGATAAGTCAATCAGATAGTATTCTCAAAGGTGTTTAAAGGTATAGGGAAACTAAGTTTTTGTTACTCGAGTCCCACCGTGATCGCCATTATGTTAGTGTGGCGATGAGGTGGCTCAAATGGCAGGTATTTTAGAAAATAAGGGACTTATAGAGTTCTACGGTGTCCTTATATTGTCACTAACTCAAAGTCCCACCGTGATCGCCATTATGTTAGGGTCCCGTGATTTGGCTGATTGGCAAACCAAATGACAGTGTAACATCAAACCAAGCTTTGGAGCCCGAGGACCTAGCCTTCTTGGACTCAGAGAGGGCTCTCTCTATATGTGTAAAGGATATCTGTGTGTTTTGCTTATTGTGTTCTGGTTTTAGGCTAGTTATGAAGTAGGTTTTTGGGTTTTTTAGTTTTTAGGTTGTGACGGATGGAACTGATCAAAGATATAAAATGGGTAACAAGAAGTCGGATCAATTGGGCTATGGGGTCAAACAGTCAAAGAAAACTTATCAGATGATGATAGAAGGCTGTTGTAGGGCCGATTTGATTCAAGGTAGAAAGGATATTTGGGCAAAATGGAGTAAATGGACATCAAGTTTGTGAGCAACAAAGGGTTTCAGGCATAACTAGATCAATAGATAACATAGGCATGGTAGGGCAAACCATTAATCATGCATAATGTAACTAATAAGCTAATCAATACGTAAAAACGAACATTCAAGCCATGCATAGAAGTATAAGACCCTCTAACTTTGGGAAATGGCTATCAGACTTTGGGGAAAACACATAAGACATACTAACAACTCAAAATACTATGTCAGAACGCCTAAACACAGTCTTTAAGTTATTGGGCACTTTGACAAACAAGCTTTCATAGTTTTAGGCAAAGGGCTAGATCGAAACTAGGCCTCCTTGGTTCAACAAGATGATAAACTAATCAGTCAAAGGGAAATTTCATGGATGGAACTATGACTGGCCATTGGTAAGTAGGGCATACCTTAAATCATACTTAACAAGCATAGGACTATGAATGAAACAAGCAACAATATTCTTAAGTTACTAAAGAGCAGCTAAGAATTCTTTAATACAACTAAGGAAGAAGAAAACATAAAGCTATGAAGATTCAGGAAATTTGAGGTGCCTCCATGGGCATATCTCAAACTTAATCTCTACTGATCTATAGCAGCAAGAAGCATGTATCATGAATGAAAACTAGAAGACAACAACAAAGCAAGAAACACTATACCATTCTACCATGTCAAGGAATCCATCAACAATCCTTCATCATTCATCAAAAAGCATCCAAGAGGCAGTCCAAAATCATAACACAAGTATGTTCTTCAAAGCTCATATGTCCAATGTATTGCTTCTTCTCTCAAATCCAGCCTCTTTTTTACAATGAAACCCATGGAATAAATAGGCTTGAGGAAGGAAAATCTCATGGACCAACTAGCTATCCCATTGGCCAAGTCAAAATATCTAAACTTGTCCTTGAGGCTTTGCAAAGCCCAAGGCACAAAATATCCCATAAAATATCTAAAAAATGCTAAAAACGGAAATTATATTGACTTTGCAACATTTTCCAAGTGCAAAAATAGCTAAACGCACATTTCGAAAAAGCAGATTTTTGAGGTTCAAAAATTACAAAAATACTTCAAATTTATATTAGGAAAAGGTCCCCTGACTTGCCAGAAACATTTGGCAGCCTTCCCGATGTCGAAACGAGGCTCATGATGGCTCGTTGGAAAGCTTTCTGTGTCTAATTTCCGGCGAAACTGAAATCACCTGAATCTGATGCCTAGAAGTTCCCCAAATCTGTACCTGTGTGTAAAAAACCAGGAAATAGCAGCCTGCTGATATGATGGGCAGAATGTGCAAAAAGTGAGCATTTTTCGCCAATTTGAGGGGGTGAATGATCTCCAAATGCTCTGAAAATCACTGGGGACCTGCTCATAGAATTATGGCATCAACTGGTATCATCCTCATCCCTTGGCAAATCCTCAAACTGAAATGGCGAAATTATGAGTTTTCGACCAAAAACCCAAAAAATGCCAAAAAACAAAAAGTTGTCGAAAAGGGCCCAAAATTGGCATGCATGACCCTCAGGGGTCCCTAGCAACATGCTCCGAAGCTGAGGCCAAAATATCAAGGGCTGACATGCTTTTCTCCTCTTTCCGTGTCGGGCACTTCTTGAAACTGTTGTTTATCACTACTGAGTTACTGTTGTTCAGCACTCTTCCCCTCTTTTTCCTGCTTTTGCTCATATTTATCACTGTCGTGCTGCTCCTGTTGTCTTGCCTTGGAGGAATTTTGACCTAAATGTTCTTTTGAAGAGACAAACTGCCTCACTGTCCTTAAACTGCCTTCTTGGAGCCAAACTGTGTCACTTCACTGTTTTGATAGAGAAACAATGTAATTTGGATGATTGCAACAAGTTTCCTTACAACACAAAAACCCTTTCTCTTCTAAACAGTGGCCTTTCCACCTTTAATGTACCTCAGCTAGCAGACCTTTTCAATAAGAAACTATATAGTGGAATGAAGGACAGACTGTTAGGTGAAATTTGCTGTGTGAAGTGTCAAAATCACCTTGCTCTGTGATGTTTGGAGCTCGACCAACACATTTTATCTTTGTCCGAGGTAAACTTCTCAACTTCACAATCTTGCCCTTGTCTTAGTATGCTAATCAACCACCAAAGTTCACACCATACACACAATCACCTTTAGTGTAGACACACGGTCAATTTCACTGTCCATAGAGCAAAGGTGACAGATCTTGGAAATTCTTCAAAGGTTTCAACCAAGCCTTTTGATGCTTTGCAGATATAAGAAACCTTTGTCCTTTGAAGAAGAAGGTGAAAACACAGTTTTGAGTTCAAAACTTTATTCCTTGTAGGTATTTCATTAGCATATTCAGCATTTTAACAAAGTTTCAAACCATGGATATCCACACAGCAAAAGCACTGTTTACAGACATGGTGACAGAGTTTGAAAAGTTTTGTAGGTGGTAGTAGTGGTCTTGCAGCAATCAATCAATCAAGTTTCTTCTTTAAACAGAACTCTACTCCTTTTTCATGCCTCTCAACTAACATATTTCAACATTATCAACACTATTAAAGTCACTGTTCATAATATAGGGAAAAAGGGCTTATGTTGTTTTTATGATGTAGTAGCAAGGCCTGCAACCTTCAACAGTAAAAACTCCCCTTCAAACAAAAACTTCCTTCTCTATACCCCACTGTTTCTTTATACCAGCTTTGCCCTACCTTTGAATGCAAATGATGACCTTTACTTACAGGATATGCTATAAGGAACTGAAGTTAAGACTTTGTTTTCTCCCTTTGATAAAATAGAGGAAACTCTTTTTGAAAGATCAAAAATGTATATGAGGGCTACTGCTGTCTAAAAACTGACCTATTGTTCACCCTTTAATCACATTGTGCTCCTTCCTTCTTTCAAGACTTTTCCACTGTGTTTTGTGAGGGGTTTAATGTCTTGTCTCTTATCAACAGAAATCATAGTTTGAGGGCAATCACAAAAGCTCTATAATGCAACTTCCACAGCTCTTTTTTATGTTTCATCCTTAGCTAGCAAAACCACAGTCAGTCTCATTTTTCTTTGCCAATGAAAACACCAAACACAACTGTGATTTTTCACCATGATTTCATCCCCTTTCACTTCACATCAACGATTTTGCAAAGGTCATATAGGCATATAAACTCCTTTAAAATGGTGGCAAGGCTTTTTAGAAGGCTGGAGCAGCCTTTAGAAGTAATTTGGAGGCGTGTTGAACCTTTGAAATGTGCGCGGCATGTTTGCAATGGAGAGTGGCACGCAAGGTTGTGGTGTCGGGTCACTGTCGGGCTGACAGGACCAACACGCACAGGCGCGTCGCGCACCACTACAGGCGCGTCGCGCCTTAGTTATGGCCCTTTGTATTTTTCGCTCCAGGCGCGCCGCGCAATCCTTTGACCCAACAAAACTCTTTTTTTCGATCATAACCCTTTCTGTGGTTCAAGGAAACGGCAAGGGGCTTGTTCTTTCATTTTTACACCACTGCCTTTGTCCATTTGAAACAAAATGTCTTCAAATGTGTCAAGAAGGACCCCTACTCTTGAAAATTGTTGGTCAAGAAAATTTGTGTATCTTAGTTTGAACAGTGGTAATGTTTGTGACTTTTTCCAAAAGCCAACTCCATTTACTGTATTTCATATATTTGAAAAGTGACTTTTTGTCACTGCTGATCCTTCTATTTCCCTTTTCAAAGTGTGACATTTGCTCAACAATATACCAATGGAGCTCCTTTTCCACTTTGCAAGGAGGTGGACTTACTCTTTTTTAAAACCCAATATGACATCATTTGCTCTTGATGCTGTGGATGTAATGGTGTCTACTGTGAGATTGATTTCAACTGTTAGGTGCCCTTCAACTCATTTTCTGACTGTGGTTATAAAAATGCAGTTGCATTTGTCCTTGTTCCATCTACCTCTGTTTACTTGAAAGGAGCTCTTTTAGACTTCTTGGCATGTGACAGTGAGGTGTTGTTTGACCCCTTCTCCTAGGGAAACTGCCCCTTTTTTGTATCAATGGCATGCATATTCAAATTGTCTCCTGTCCACTATGAGGTATAGTTTGACAGACATTTTCCTATGGGTAGGAAAACCAACACTTTTTGAAACATAAACACCATCTGTCACCTGTGAAAAGACTTTTGCTTTCTTTCTTTGTCTCTTTCCACTGCATCTTTTGACCAATCAGTCTTCAAAAACATTCAATGCCTTGGCCATCTGTTCATGAACGAAGGAGGCCCTTCACTTGGCAAAGTATCTGAAGATTGTTTGATAAGCCTGCCTGACAAGGGTTTTTCTTGGATATGATGATAAGCAAACAACTTGAAAACATTAATACTTTTACCTCTGCCCGTGATCACTACTGTGCTTCAGAAAAACCCTAGTTAAGGTGTCACTGTCTCACTGTACTGCTCTTTGCTGAGGGGAACTGAAATGTCCCCATTTGCCTTGGTTAACTTATGACAAATTATTTGAAAGATAATCTCTGTGAGTAAGGAGGTTAGCACCCTTTGAAAAACAACCACCTTTTCTTCTGTCTGTGTAATGGCATGATTTGTCAACATTTCTTCAATTTTGGTCTTGTTGAAACAGCAGGCTGCTTATGATTAGAAATGTTTTTTGCTAATGATGTGTCTCTCTAATTCATATGATTTGAAAACTTCAAATGACTTCCTTTACAAGATCAGAACTCTGTTTTCCCTTTAACTTGCATACTTCAGATTGTAGCCCTGTTATGATCATCATTTACACTCAGAAAACTTAGAGTCATTGTTTCATTGTTCAGTAAAAAGAAAACCTGGGTTTTTGCAATCCTTAAAGTCAATATTGGCCAGCGCTCTCTGCTTGTAGATGAAGGAGGCACCCTAACCCTCTGCTTGTAAATGAAGGAGGTTCTAGGCCATGACAAATTATCAGTTTGCTGTTGTTAGGTCCCTATATCACTAGTATAGCCCCTTATTATTGTTAGTGTAAACCCCTTATTGTTATTATTGTACCCTTGTAACCCCCATTTTGTTATTATTGTGCCCTTAAATTATTATTGTTAGGTCGGCTAGGATTACATTGTGGCCCACTAGGATTACATTATGGCCCCATGGACTTCTATATATAGAAAGGAGGTTTTGTGAATTGTATCATCCAAGAATTGTTCATTTATGTAATGTATTAGAGGTTGCCCCCTCGAAGTGGCTCATTTCTAAGGCGTTTATATCTCTTTTCTTCTCTTTTTGAGTTGGTTACACAACATTTGGTATCAGAGCTTTGGGATTCTAGGGTTTCGCTGCTCCAAACAGGTCATCGTGGAATGTTCGCTATAACTTTTTTTCTACGAAGCTTCAGAAGCTAAAATTTTTAGGGTGCGAAGCTGAAATATTGAGGAAGGTTGTATAAAACTTTCAGATCTTGGTTCGCAATATTTGAGGAGATATCATCTGTGGAAGTTAGGTATTTTTTCAGGCTCATAAACAGGTCATCGTGGAATTTGCGCTATCAATTTTTTTGTACGAAGGGTCAGAGTCTGAAATTCATATGGTGCGAAGCTGAAATCCTGAGGAAATTCTTCAAAAAATTTCAGAACTTGGTTCGCAATATTTTTGGAGATATGATCTGTGGAAGGTAGTGCGTTTTCAGGCTCCTGAATTTCATCTCAAAGAGGTGATCGTGGGAAAAGTTCAATAACTCTCTCTCTGAAGATTGGATTGGAGTGCCGTCAAAAGTGGTCACAAGTACACAGACTATAGTTTCTTCGCTATCAATTTCAGAGACAAAGGAAAAAACAGTGACACGTGGCAAGTCGTACAAGTTCGCTCTACTGAACCAGTCCAGAATTAGGTCATTGTGGGAGATTGGACACAACTTTGTCTTGGAGCATCAAAATCAGGTCAGACCTGTGGCATTTGAAAGAAGCTTCAGAGGGATACTATAGGGCTTAATTTCAGATATCGAAGATTTTCAAGCACAGAGATAATACAATTTCAATATCGAGCTCCTCAAAGCTAGTAAAAGGTGTGTATTTTTTTCCCGAATTGCATAAGTCTTGTTTGAAGAATCAAGCTGAATTGATTGCAAGGGCCTATTGTAGAATAGATATCAATATTGGAGTCTGAAATGGCCCCTAAAAAGAATTCAACACCCATTAAGCCTTTAGAAGGCTCTACTAATACTCATGAAGATGAAGAATGGCAACATGACATGTCAAAATTACAAGAGCAAATGCAACAAATTTCGCTCTCGCAAAGAACAACAAAAAATGAAATGGAAGTTTTGAAGAAAGGCGTGGAAAATAAGATGAATGGTTTGGAAGCTAAGATGGATGGCATGGAAGTCGGCATGGAAGCTAAGATGGATGACATGAAGAATGATCTAAAAGCATACATGGAAGGCTTGATGACAAGCTTAAAACCAAAAATGATTCCTAATGGCGGAAATATAGGAGAAGAACCTCCTGATGAGAACAAAATAAATGTTAATCATGATTCCATAAACTCGAATGTTGGCGGAAAGAACCACCATATTCCAAAAATGGATATGAGGAAGTTTGATGGAAAGGATCCTGTAACATGGATACTACAGATGGAACAATATTTTGATCTCCATAACGTGCAAAACACGCAAAAGGTACGCATTGCAACTTTACATTTAGAACAAAATACATTTGTATGGTATCAATGGCTTTGATCCCGTAAAAAAATTGTCACTTGGTCAATTTTTACGGAGGAAATGATAGCACATTATGAGGATACAAAGAGCAACACCTTCTTTGCCCAATTGATAAATCTCAAACAAAAGGGTTTAGTGGGGCAGCACATTGAGGACTTCCAAAAATTGAATATAAGGGTAACTGATATTCGAGAGGAACACAGGATTGATCTCTTTCTAGGCACTTTAAAGGATAACATCCAACATGAAGTTCGCGTTTTGGAACCTGATTCATTGGAGAAGGCATTCAGGTTGGCAAGAAAAGTTGAATGTAAAATTATGGCGACAAGGAAGCCTACCACTCAATTCTATAAAGAAGGAAGTGTTGCTACATCTAGATTTCCACAACCTACAAGGTTGACACCATAACAATTGGAAGAAAAAAGAGCAAAAGGGCTTTGCTACAGTTGTGATAGCAAATACACTAAAGGTCATAAGTGTGCTGAGAAGAAATTATTTTACATAGATTGTGAAGAAGAAGAAGAAAATGAACAAGAAGAGGATATACACCGGGAACCACCCCTAGAAGAGGAAGAAATGAATCCGACCATATCGTGTAATGCACTGGCAGGAATTACCACTCCTCAAACTCTCAAGATAGAAGGACATATAAAAAAGAAAAGGGTAATAGTGTTGATTGATTCGGGTAGCACCCATAATTTTATTCATTATAAGGTAGCCAAGGAATTAAATTGTTTCCTATACCCAGCACCAGAATGTCAAGTGATGGTTGCAAATGGAGGAACTATAAATTGCTCTAGAAAATGCCATAATATCAAACTAACCATGGGGGAATATGTATTGACTAGTCCAATGCTTGCCATTCCTATGGGAGGTGCTGATGTTGTACTAGGAGTACAATGGTTACAATCTTTGGGGACGGTAGCTTTTAATTTTCAAGAACTTTCCTTGAAATTTTTTTCAGAAGGAAAGGAAGTTGAATTACGGGGTATTGCGGGGAAGCCAGGAAGGATAATAAGCTCTAATGTCATGACAAAGCTTCTAAAGAAAGAACGGCGAGGCGTAATTGCACAATTATGCTCACTAGAAGTTCCAACATCAAAATCATCTATTTCTGCAGATCTCCAACAAGTCTTGGACAATCATTCCAAGGTGTTTGAAACTCCCAAAGGACTCCCACCTATTCGTGATCATGATCATGCTATTCATTTGATTCAGGAAGTGTTCCTCCAAACATCAGGCCTTATAGATATCCTTACTTCCAAAAGAGCGAAATTGAACGTATGATTGCAGAAATGTTAGAGGCGGGTATAATTCCACCCAGTCAAAGTTCTTTCTCTGCTCCTGTAGTATTGGTACACAAGAAGGATGGATCATGGCGAATGTGTCCAGATTATAGGGAGCTCAATAAGCTCACCATTAAAGACAAATTTCCCATTCCTGTGATTGATGAATTATTGGATGAATTACATGGAGCAATTTATTTTACCAAGTTGGATCTTCGTTCGGGATATCATCAAATTAGAATGAAGACTGAAGATATTCCAAAAACAGCATTTCGAACTCATGAGGGTCATTATGAATTTTTGGTCATGCTTTTTGGCCTTACCAATGCACCTTCTACATTTCAAGGGTTGATGAATTCCATTTTCAAACCCTTCCTTAAAAAATTTGTGCTAGTATTTTTTGATGATATACTAATCTACAACAGGTCTTGGAAGGATCATGTTGAACATGTTGACGGGGTGCTCAAACTATTGCAGGAGAAACAATTATATGCAAAAAAATCCAAATGTTTCTTTGGAGTACAAGAGGTGGAATATCTGGGTCATATTGTATCTCACGAGGGGGTTAAAGTGGACCCTAACAAAATTAAAGCCATTAAGGAATGGAAAGTTCCCACAACCATAAAGCAGTTGCGAGGATTTCTCGGGTTAACAGGGTATTATCGCAAGTTTGTTAAGAATTATGGGAGAATAGCGGCACCTCTAACAACATTATTGAAGAAAGATGCATTTTCATGGACTCCTGAAGCAACTAAGGCCTTTGAACGTCTTAAAGAGGCAATGTGCCTAGCACCGGTCTTAGCTACACCGGACTTCACAAAAACCTTTATTGTGGAATGTGATGCCTCAGGAAATGGAATTGGTGCAGTTTTAATGCAGGAAGGAAGACCCATTGCTTTTGAAAGTCGTCCAATCAAAGGAAAGTATTTACAAAAACCTATTTATGAGAAGGAAATGTTAGCAATACTGCATGCACTAAAGAAATGGTGAACTTACCTAATGGGAAGACACTTCAAGGTAAAAGCTGATCATGATAGTCTTAAACACTTTTTGGAACAAAGACTATCTTCAAAAGAGCAGCAAAAATGGGTCACCAAGATGTTGGGTTATGACTTTGAAATAATCTACAAAAAAGGAAAGCTTAATGTTGTTGCAGATGCACTCTCAAGAAAGAATGAAGAGGTGGAAGCATTGCTTGTGCCATTTCTATTATCCAACCAGATTGGATAACCAAAGCAAGAGATGAATGGAAGAAGGAAAAAGATGTATGGACACTCATTCAAAAGTTGCAGCAAGATCCTAGTACATCTGATACATTTAGTTGGAAAAATGATTCCTTATGGTACAAAGATCGTTTATATCTTTGTAAGAATTCCCAACTAAAACAAAAGATTCTTCTGGAATTGCACACTTCTCCTTTAGGAGGACACTCAGGATTTTTAAAAACTTACCACAGGGTGAAGAAGAATTTTTTTGGGATGGCCTTAAATCTGATATTCGAAAGTTTGTGGCGGAATGTTTGGTTTGCCAGCAGAATAAAGTGGAAACAATTAAGACCCCAGGACTTCTACAACCTTTATCCATTCCAAGTCAACGTTGGGAGGAGATTTCAATGGATTTTATCGCAGGTTTACCTAAGTCCGAAGGAAAGAGTGTCATCATGGTGGTAGTTGATAGACTTACCAAGTATGCACACTTTTGTGCATTATCTCATCCATTTAAAGCAAGTCCAGTTGCTACTACATTTATGGACAGAATTCAAAAGCTACATGGAAGCCCAAGGGTTATTGTGAGCGACAGAGATCCCATTTTTACTGGAAATTTTTGGACTGAGTTATTTTCTTGTTTGGGTACTCAATTAGCTCATAGCTCATCTTATCATCCTCAATCTGATGGTCAAACTGAGATCGTAAATAAATGTTTGGAAGGATATCTTAGTTGTTTTGTATCTGATAAACAAACACAATGGGTCAAGTGGTTACCTCTTGCTGAATGGTGGTATAACACTTCCTTCCATACTGCAGCAAAAATGACCCCATTTATGGCACTTTATGGATATCATCCACCATCCATCACATCATCTTTAAAGGAAAATTCGAAGGTTCAAGCAGTGGAAGATCACATCGAGCATCAGCAAGAAGTTCTCCAACTCTTAAAGGATAACCTGAATTTGGCACAAAATCGAATGAAACAACGGGCATATCAACATCGCAGCGAGAGAAGTTTTGATGTAGGAGATTGGGTATTTTTACGGCTACAACCATACAAACAAATGTCCCTCAAGCAAGCTAAGAAGGATAATAAATTATCGCCAAAGTACTATGGTCCATACAAGGTGTTGCAAAAGATTGGTACTATGGCATACAAATTGGAGCTTCCTGCTTCTTCGCGAGTACATCCAGTTTTCCATGTTTCATGCTTAAAGAAGGTTATAGGTGAAAATCTTCCAGTTCAAACAGTATTGCCAGAACTTGATGGGGAAGGGAAGATCATATTGGAACTTGAAGCAGTCATAGAAAAAAGAACTCGACAACTACGGAATCGATCAATTTCAGAGTATCTCATCAAGTGGAAGAACTTACCCACTGAAGATTCTACATGGGAGGATGAGAATTTTATACAGAAGCACCTAGAGCTACTCAAGCATTGAGGACAACACTTTTTGAAGGAGAGGGGCATGTTAGGTCCCTATATCACTAGTATAGTCCCTTATTATTGTTAGTGTAACCCCCTTATTGTTATTATTGTACCCTTGTAACCCCATTTTGTTATTATTGTGCCCTTAAATTATTATTGTTAGGTCGGCTAGGATTACATTGTGGCCCACTAGGATTACATTATGGCCCCATGGACTTTTATATATAGAAAGGAGGTTTTGTGAATTGTATCATCCAAGAATTGTTCATTTATGTAATGTATTGGAGGTTGCCCCCTCGAAGTGGCTCATTTCTAAGGCGTTTATATCTCTTTTCTTCTCTTTTTGAGTTGGTTACACAACAGCTGTGACAGTGGTGTCTTTCTCTGTGATCTTTCATGCTGGAAGGAAAATGCAAGGTCTTGATGAGTGACTCTCTGTTTTTCAGATATATCTCAGGCTCATGTTACATTTAGAAGCAGATGTTCTTATAACTGTAGATTCAAGCATTTCCTCCTGAGATGAAGTTATATTTCCTGTCTTTGTAGAATCCATAAAACACTGTGAAACACCTAATAATCAGCTTGAGACTGTGGTTTATGCAGTGCTGAGACCTAGGGGGTGTGAGTGGCGTGACTTAGAGCTATTGTCAATTTCATTTGCAAAGTGGGAGGTCAGTCATGGTTGGTCTGTAGCAGATGGAGGCTTTTTGGCTTTTTGATGATTGCCAAGGGTAAAATGTCTTAAAGTGCCACTTCCTAACATAGGGGAGGCTTTTGAAACAAACTTGGACTTTTCCTTTTGGAGTTGATGGGCAGACCAGTAGGGCTGAAGCTAGAAAAAATAACGATAATGAGTTTTGACTTTGACATGGGCGGACTGAAAAGTAGAAGGGCGAAAAAAGTTTTATGAGGGTTTTCTAGATGACAGATTGACATATGGAATTCAGCTTCTAGAAAACTCAGCTATAGATATAGTCATCACTAACATGTAAAAAAATATTGATGGCTAACAGAGGGAACCTTGGAAGGAGCCACTACAGCGCTGAAAATCATTGATGGAAGGCTAGGAAAAATTCTGAAATTGACCTTGTTTTCTTCCATTCATCTATTTGCGTTGGAGGGAATAGATTCAGAAATTTGTACTGATATGAGCATAGTATCAAAAGGCTACTCCATAGCTTTGGGAAAGAAAAGGATAATCCAATATATAATGAAGATTTCTAAACATAACAAAAAGATAATTTCGTTTTTGCATGCAGAAGAAAAATGGTGGAAGTTTTTGAGAAAGATAACCTTTCAAGGGAAGGGTGACTATCCTAAACTTCAATCTTGTCTTGAGCAAGATCAGCTGCATGAAAGGAAGCAAAAGAAATTTGGGAATACTGCAACATGTGACTTTGACATCAAGCATGTCAAGGAGGAGAGCCATCATATGACAAATGCATCATTTCATGCTTCTACAGCGCTGTCAATGATTGGGAGCCTAGACCCTTATTGGGAGTCCCAACTCTTGATGGAATATTCTAAAGACCTATTCACATGTAAGGTTCTTGATGGGAAAGCAATGGATGAAGAGTATGAGGTAGTTAATGGAATCATTTATTTTCATGATCAGATCTTCTTAACCAAAGATTCCAAACTCAAGAAAAAACTACTTAACACAACCTATGAGGTCTTGCTTTCAAATCCCACTAGTTTCATTAAAACATGTCATACTATCTTAGATGGATTCACGTGGGAAAATTTTAGAGAGGAGATGCACTCTCATATGAGTAAGTGCATGGATCATTTGTTGGTTGAGGAGGAACATAGCTCTTGGGAAGAGTTATCATTATCATCTCCTTATTTATTGAGGGTGAGAGGGAGCTCATCCATGAGCTACCTTGCTGATTTTAAACAAGTGTATGAAAAACATTGTATTGCTGAATATCATGATGTATTTATTATATACTTGCATTTTCTTAACACTCATGTGCAGGTCTTGGCTCCAAGAGGGGGCACCTTTTCTGATGAGCTTCATGAGCCACTTTGGGCCATGAACAATGGTGATGTTGGCCACTCTTTGGGAGATCTTGGAGAGATGATGTACTCCTCATGGTGTGATTCATCAACACCAACTATCATACACCTTCTTCAAGCATGCAAGAAGGATGGGGCAGCAAACAAGTGTCGGGGAGAACGCTTGTCATATCATATCCTATGGCAGTTAGGAGGAAAACTATGCTGGTTGCACATGAGGGAACATTGTCCTTCTCCCTTATTGTATATGGCAGCTAGCATGATCTTACTTATGATCCCACATGCTAAATATGTTCTTAAATTTGTTGGGAACATGGTTGGAGGAGAGACATATTTTTTGGGTGTGTCTTTGGGGGAAGAGAGTCCCTACTTTTTCTGCACTACATGTTCCATGGGGAGCATGAGAAACTATATGGCCACCATTGCATACCACTTGTTTCTTTATGATTTGGACCATATGTTTGATTGGAGCACTTGGGGCATGCCTCTCATGAGCAATTGGGAGGAGCTTTTCTATGAATTACCAAGCTAGAAGGTGATTCATTTTATTTGGATGATAGCATGGAGGAGGGAGGCCTCCATTGATGATGAAATTCCCCATGATTGTCATCACTTCTTTCTTGAAGGCCATGGATCAGCAAGAAGGTTTCCATAACAACCTTCCATTATTTCATGATGAGAGCCATTGGGTTTATTCACCAAAGGCCAACTTGCACACTTGGGAGGAGCCACTAGGAGATGGAATTTTTGCAGAAATTTTGAAGCAATGGAGGAGACTATGGGATGAGAGGGCCACGAGGAAGAGGGGAAATTTTGCAGCACCCTTGCAAGTTCTTGAGGACAAGCAAAATTTGGGAGGGGGAGACTGTAATATTCCTAATTTATCTTCAGCTAATGGGAATATTAATTTTTCTCTTAAAATGTAGATTGATGAATAAATGGGCAAGGAGGCTCATAATTTGCTCAAATATGAATAAAAATCCTTCCTAATGTGAAAGGGGATCATGTAATAACCAGTTCAAGCACCCACATGTGTGAAAAAGGTCTAAAATATGTGGGAAAGGTCAATTTTTACCAAGTCAACATGATTTATTCTCAAAGAAGTGGATCCTACATAAAGCCAACTCAATGTGAATAGAGATCAATACAACTAGATAAAATGAAGGCACCTTGAGTGTGAAAAGGGACAGGACATGAAGAATCATTCAAGGTTGACCAAGTCAACAAAGCTGTCTAGATACATTGCACCATTTTGTTTTACAACGCAGTTTTTGTGAAGGAGCCTTTGCATGGAAGCAACCTCATAGTGGGTGGGACCCTTGGTGAGGAAGCTCTTCAATTATATAATGAAGGAGATGGAAAGCATATGGGGACATTGGAGATTATATTTTCATGAGGTATACATAGACTTCCTGCATACTTAGTTGTTTAGCTAAGTTGCTGCACTGCTTAGTGCAAGCGTTTACCCGGGTGGGGATTCCCTACTCTTTCTTGGAGATCTTGCTTGAGAAATCTAAAAGGAGGCTTCTGATCTAAATTTTCCACTACCTAGTGTTGGTCCAAGCACTTACCTTCAGAAAAAACACAGTCCCTTCAGAAAACTGCGTTATTTATTAAGGTGTGCAATGGAAGGGGTGAAAGTCCCATTTTGAGGAGCTAATTTCCCAAGAGAAGGATCAGTATTTCTTTGGGAGAACTAGAAAAGGAGTATACAGCCATTTCTTTGTATTTTCAGCCATTATTATGCAGAGCTACATCCATACAGCGTTATTCAGGCACATATTTTCAGTAGCTTTCTCTTGTACATCTTTTTCTGACAAGAAACCCTTGCTGGGTCTTCTTGGATATGTGTAAAAGAGATTAGATCCCTGTTTTTGTAAATAATTGAGTATTATAATAATATTATCAGACATCCTTCTCTATTTTCTGATTTAACCTCTCTTTAGACTGTGCAGTCACTTGTGCAGCTGCTCCAACATTTTGCAGTCTTGGGGTTTTGGCAATTTTTAGTTGTGTTGAGAATGGGAGGCCTATTTAACTAGGCTAAAGGCATATGTTTCTTAAAATATTTTGCATGCATGCCCTATATTTTCCATTCTAAGGGACACAACCATTATTTTCCACTGTTTTAACTCAATACTTAGAAAATAGCATTTTTGAGGCAAAAATAACTGCTTTTCCCCACTTGGTGAACTTTATAAAGGCATAGTTTGTTGTTGTGATTGTTATTATGATGGCTATGTGTTCAAACACATTACATGAGTTGATTACTTGTTTTTCTTCAACTTTTGAATACCTTAAGGTATTCTTATTGTTGTAGAAAATTCCAGTTTTGGGATATTACAGTTTATTCATACCATTTCAAATTACTTCTACTCTTCACTGGTAAGATTTCCCTTGACTTACCTTTTTATCTGCATATAATTCTTTCAAAGATGGTTGATAAGGTTCAAGAAAAGTTTGAGGGGAGTGAAAGATCATTGTTTCATCATGGCTTAATGAAATTATTGGTTTTAGATGAACTTCAAAGGCTAGGTAGAGATTGGTCCTCATTCTTGTTTGTTAATGGTTTGATTTGGATACTTTAAATCCTGCAAAAAACCCTAAACCTAAGAAATTCTCATCACCACTAGCAACAGAATAGAGCCAACTTTGGTGGCAAAACCAAAAGAACCTGCAACAGTAAAGCCAAGTAAGCAAGCTGAGAAAAAGTCAGAGCAAGTGCAGAGTCTTGACACACCAACTCCCCTACCTATAGAACAGAAATCAAAGGTGATCAAGCATACAAAACAAAAACAAGATGTTAGCAAACAAGGGACCAAAAGAATGACTAGAAGCCAAACAGTGGGTTTCAAAGAAAAGACAGTGGCTACAGAAGACAGAGAAATAATAAAGGGAAATCTAGAGGATATTATTCATGCCATTGACATTAAAGAAACACCTATTGTCGAAGCTAAATTTATAGGAGAAGATGGGAAGAAGTTGAAAAAGGCCAAGTCCTCAAAGAGATTAGAGTTTGAGGGAGAAGATGTAGGTTGCATTTTTCAAGCAAGAAATCATATGACAAGGCATGCTAAGAAATTGATGGAGAGTAGAAAAGAAGTCCAAATACCCACTGAGACAGCTCAATCACATCACCCACGGTAAAGGATACAGTCAGCAAATTAAAAAAGGGAAAAGAAAAAGTGATAGAAAAGACAGAGTTGCAACTCCTTAAGGAAAAGTTGAAATTGGAAAATCAGGAAATTGCTGCCATGAAAAAGGAAGCTAGGTAACACAATGTTGAGAAAATTCAATTTGAAAAGATGAAGGAAGTTTGGGAAAAACAGCTTGATACTGTCTCTAAAGACTTAGACAATACATAGGAGTTTGTCAAGTGGGCAGTTCTATCAAGAGCAGAAGCTAAACATGTAAGAAAGGTGAACACTCATCTGAGAGCTACCAATAAAAGTCTTAAAGATCAGGTAAAATATTTACAAGAACATCTTGAAATGATTCATGATGAACCGTAGAGCAAAGGTGTCAAAATGACAGTGATTGAAGAACCATTAAGCCAACCAATTGTAAATGAGGAAGAAATGCCTCAAGGAACCTCAAATGAAGATGGTTTATGGTTTTTGGATGATGAAGACATATTATGCTATAATTTTTTGGAAACTACAACTTTCATTTGACAAAATTATGCAAAAAATTGTGTTTTTAATGGTTGTCAGTAGTTTCGTAGTGCCTCGAGGCTTAAAAAGCAGTAAAGTGCTACAAAAATGTTGTAGCTGCGTTTTTTCTTTTCTGATTAGTGTTAAAGGGTGTTAAGGGCTGAAAATGTTATAAGACATGTGTTGAAGGATGATAAAGCTGATGCAAGAGGAAAGAGTTAGAATTTTTGAAGATAAAGACTTGTAAGGCAGTGCTACAAAAAGCGCTATGAAACTGATGTATTTTCGTAGCACAATGTATTACATATTTTGGAGTAGCCTTTAAAACGGTTTTTGAACAACTGGAGGTTATGGAAGATTCATGGAATATGTCAAGCCATGATTAAATATTCAAGACCACGAATTAGAGATTAAATGATAGCCAGAATGCTCAAAGAAGAAAAAAGATCATTTGCCTAAAAAACAGGGTATTGTTTCCTATTTTTGAGGAGGTCAGCTAAGTGGTCATGAATAAATGTATGCCATTATCCAAATTCAACCATGTGATGACATACTTGTCAATGATGTAATTTCAAGTAGATAAGGTTGTTAAAGATAGTAATAAGGATTTTGAGTCCTTTTTGAAATAGGACTATCAAGTAGGATAGGTGTCCTTTTGTAATAAATTTCATGTTTTATAGTTATGCAAGGTGTCAATGGATAGAAATTTGATGTATCTAACCTAGAGGCAGATCATCTAATGATGTAAGATCTCTATTAAAGGCCATTGGGTCGAATTTTTCAAGGGTTGGACATTTTTGGCAAAATTGTAGCTTATTGTTAATTGACTATTTCATCTAGTACGGAGATCTTTTACTTAACCAACTTGAGATTCTGAAGGAGTTTTTAGTGTTTTTCTATTCTATATGTATCTCTTATATATCTCATTTGCAGTGGTGTTCATTTATATTACTCAGAATTAATCTATAATATGCTCTAACTTCCTTTATAAGTGAATTGACTGTGTTTTTACATGTTTCATGTGTGTGTGCCTTATTACTAAAAACTCTAATATGCCTCAACTTCCAGGTCAAGTAGACTCACTGAATCACTGAAAGCTTTGACTCCATAAGCCCAATGTATACATGTTGATGTTATTTTCAACCTACATCTATCATAATCATTTTACTTCCTAATTAGAGTTAGCCATCTATATCTTTATCCATATCATTAACCCTTGAGAGAGCCCTCTCAAGCTGAGGAGGCTAAGCCTCAGTCACAAGATTGGTTTGAAATAGTTACATGAGATTGTCTGATCAAGCAGCCTATCAGGTCCAATTTTGTGATAACACATTCCATGATTGCAGCTGATCATAAAAGTAGATACATTCTGATATCAAAGAAGATTGATGATAATCCAAAGCATATTGCACATCCCAATAAAAATAAGGACGCAGTTAAGATTCCATAAAAAAAGCAAGTTGATGAAACAAGCAGACCAGAAATTCTGGTAGCAGTTAACCCTCCTTCACTTGAGTTAAAAATTTCTGACAAAATGCCCCCTGTTTTCAATTTTGAGAATGAGATACAAAAGATAAAGATTCATGTTCATCTTGTTGAGCTCATGAAAAATGATGATTTCAAAAATAATTTTATGAAAGATCTTCAGCCTCCACCTACTAAAGTAGTTTCTGATTTTGTTAATCTTCAAGATGACAAGCCCACTATTATTTTAGGTCCATTGGTAGAAGATAGAGATGACTCTACTCCCCCCTTCTATCTATCTATGAATATTCATAATAAGATCTTACATAACTTCCTAATGGACTCTAGAGCCTCACATAATTTAATGCCCAAGGTAGTCATGGATAAACTAGGTCTTGAAGTAACTAGAGAATACCAAGATCTCTACTCCTTTGATTCCTAGAAATTTCAATGCCTTGGTGTCATCAAAGATCTTGCAGTTATCCTTTTTCAGTTACCCATGAGAGGGATGGTGATGGATATTGTTGTAGTTGATATTCCTCTTAGGTTTGGCAGGTTACTTTCTAGATCATGGATTAGAAGGTTGGGAGGAACTTTGCAAATAGATTTCTTTTGTGCTATTGTCCTTGTTTTTGGAGGAGAACAAAGAAGACTTTATAGAGAAGCTCAGCTGGCATATATCATTAGTGACAACAAAGACCCCACTAATCATCCAATTTATGCTAGAACAACTGATGTTGGTTCAAGCATTTTTCATATGGATAATGTTGTCCTATTTGCATAAAATTTTCATATTTTGAAGCATGCTGAAAAATAGATCCATCATGAGGGTTCTAAGCTGTGGAAAATGTATTTTGATGGTTCATGTTCTAAAGAAGGAGCTGGTGCAAGAATAGTTCTCATTTCTCCTTTGAAAGAAAGCTCCACTTTTTCTGTCAAACTTGAATTTGAAGAAATTAACAATGTGGTTGAATATGAAGCTCTACTGATTGGTTTAAAAATAGAAAAATACATGAATATTTTAGAAATTTTTGTTTTTGGAGATGTTGAACTTATTATTCAGCAAATCAAAATTTTTTATTGAACTAAGCTTCCCAAACTCAAAGATTACTGGAATGCAGTATGGAGCATTGTAGAAGACTCATTCATGGATTTTAACATTTCTTTTGTTCCAAGAGAAAGTAATATTTTGGCTAACTCACTTTCTACTTCAGCAAGCTCATTCAAGATTCCAATACCTATAAAGCTGAAATATGAAGTGGAAGTTAGGTTCAGACCTAGAATTCCTGATAATGTCAAGCATTGGAAAGTTTTGAAGATGATCAGGAGATTAGAAGATTCATTGAAACTGCTGAAGAGTTTGTTGTCCTAAACATTGATCAGGATGAATATCTCATGTAGGATGATGTTGATTTGTAAGACATCAAAAATCTTCAAAAAGAGATTGTCAATCAGCCTATCATTCAGCTACCTACCAATCACATTCCCAAGGGGCTAATCCCACTTGAGAAGATATTTGATCACAATGATATCTTAGTCAAACCACAGTTAGCTGAAACATAATCAAAATTGGAAAATTTCAATTTTGGGCATAGAAAAAGAACCGAGGTATGTGAAATAGTCAAAAGCTTTATTAGAAAAAAAGAAAGACTGAATATCACAAGTTTTTTTATGAATTTGTTGATGTCTTTGGTTGGAAATATGAATATCTTAAGACATATGATACAATCATCATTAAGCATAGGATACTATTGAAGGATGGTACTAAGCCTTTCCGACATAAATTAAGGAAAATAAATCCAACATTGTTACCGGTGATGGAGAAGGAAGTGAAGAAACTTTTGGATGCCAAAATCATCATTCCATTGAGATACTCAGATTGGGTTGCTAATCTAGTTACAGTAAGAAATAAGGGTGGGGAAGTCGGATTATGTGTAGATTTCAGGAATCTTAACAAGTGCTCCAAGAAAGATAATTATCCATTGCCAAAAATGGAGCATATTCTTCAAAATGTAACCGATTCAGACATAATTTCCATGTTAGATGGTTTTTCCGAGTACAATCAAGTTTCTGTTTGGTGAGAAAACCGAGAGAAGACAACATTCACTACTCCTTGGGGAGCATTCACGTATGAAAATATTCCATTTGGGATTATGAATGCTGGAGGTACTTTTCAACGTGCGATGGAATTTTCATTCATTGGAGAAAAGGAAAAATTCTTGGTAATCTATTTAGATGACATTCTATTTTTTCAGCTTCATATCACGAACATCTTCAACACTTGAGACAAGAATATGTTAAATGCAGAAAATATGGTATATCATTGAATCCAAATAAGTATCTTTTTTCTCTCAAAAAAGGTAAGATGTTGGGTCACATAGTTTCTAAAGATAGAGTGAAAATTGATCCTAAAAGAGTGATTGCAATTCATGATTTAACACTTCCAAGATCCAAGAAAGAGGTTCAATATTTCCTTGGTAAGATCAATTTCTTAAGAAGGTTAATTCCAAATTATGCTGAAATGGTGAATCACATTAATTTCATGTTGAATAAGGACAAAGAAGTCAAATGAACAATTGAATCCAGAAATTCATTTGAGCTTATCAAAAAATGTATCATTGAAGCACCTCAACTGGTAAGCCTTGAATACTCAAAACTTTTTTTCTCATTTGCCTCCCAAGATACTATTGTTGTTGTTTTTTTGCAAAAAGATTCAAAAAATAAGGAAGCCCCCATAGCATTTTTTAGCAGAGCTCTTAGAGATGCAGAATAAGTATGAAATTTTGGAAAATCATGTCTATGCATTAGTGAAATCTATGGAAGATTTTAGAATTTATATTCTGCATGCTCAAGTTATTGCCTATGTACCTTCATCTGTTGTTAGGGAGATATTAGTTCAGCCTGATATTGATGGAAAACGAAGTAAGTGGGTGACTAAAGTTCTTGAGTTTGATTTAGAGATAAAGCCTACTAAACTAATCAAAGGTCAAGGATTAGCCAAACTACTAGCTGAAGAAAAATGTAAAGTTTTGGGGTTGAATTTCATGGATGACAACTTTGAAGGGAAGATTTCTAAACCTATATTGAAAACATGGCATTGGATGTAAATATTTCTGAGTGCAGTTGATATAAATATATCATATATTTTCTGCAGCATTTTAAACCTCCTCCAAATTATGATAAAAGTAGAGTAAGATCTTTGAACCTAGAAATTGTTGAATTCTGCATCAAAAATAACTATTTATATTGTAAATATCATACAGTAGTTGTGCTAAGCTGCATTGACCTAGATGAGTTCAAGAAAGTTATTTTTGACATGCATAGTAGTGTGTGTGGCAGTCATCACTATTAGAGAACTACTACATACAAAATACTAAGAGTTGGTTATTTTTGGCCTACATTTTTTTCTGATGTATGTGCTGAAGTGAGAACATGTGAAAAATGTCAAAAGTTCACCGATAAGAAACATTTGAAGTCTTTTCCTCTCAAGCCTGTAGTTGTTTCTGCACCTTTTCAGCAATGGGGCTTATATTTCATTGAAGAAATTCATCCACCATCAAGTTGACAATGTCATTTGATTCTTGTTGCAACTAATTACTTCACCAAATGGATTGAAGCAATACCTACCAGAAATGCTACTCATAAAGTTATCATTAATTTTCTAGAGGTAATCATAACCATATTTGGATGTCTATCAAGGTTAGTAACAGATAATGCAGTTGCTTTTAAAGCTACTCCATTGGTAAATTTCTGTGAATATTATGGTATTCAGCTTACTCACTCTACAACTTACTATCCCCAAGGGAATTGTTTAGCTGAATCATCAAACAAAAGTTTGGTAAGAATAATCACCAAGCCATTGGAACAAAACAAGAAAGCCTGGGATTCAAAACTGAGGTTTTCTTTATAGGCTGACTGGGTGACAATTAAAAAGTCTATTAATACATCACCTTTTCAAATGCTTTATGGAACTGATGTTGTTTTTCCGGTCCAATTGGCCATTCCTATAGCTAAATTTCTACAAGATCATGAAACTAAGTGAAATGACATGACCAAGATAATATATCAGATCATAGAAGTGTAGCAAAAGCGAGAACGACAATATGATTTGGTGAGAAAATATCAGCAAGTTGTAAAGCATGTTTTTTATAAAGGAACTAAAAAAGAAGATTTTCAAATTGGATATCTGGTGTTGAAATGGGATGCACAACATCAAGACCTAGGTAAGCATTCCAAATTTTATGCTTTATGGCTTGGTCCTTTCAGAATCTCAAATATTATGCAGAACAATGCTTTTGAGTTGCAACATCTTGATGGGACAAAACCTTTTGGAGTCCCATTCAATGGTCGCTCTCTCAAAAAATTATTTTACTAAGGTTGTTGGTGGCCTAAGTCCACTGTAAATATCGGTGTGTTTCATAATAAGACTCCATATCCCAATGACAAGGCATTGAAACTACAAAAGGTTCTTAGAGTCTCACAGGGAGAGATCTATCCCCTATGGAGCCAATGTTAGCACAGTTATTTACTAAGTCTTGAGTCCATTTTAAATTATTATTTTTAGGATTAGACTTTTAAAATTTAAACAAAAAAATTGTCGCTACCGAAATTTCTAGTAGCGCTTGTTTTAGCATTTTCAGACAGTTTGTTATATTCCTGTTTCTATCTATTTTTCTTTTATTCCGATGCTACCGGAAATTTGAGTAACTTCCCCTGTTTTTTAAAATAAAAAGAAAAAGTGCATCTGCTTTGTGTCAAGCCATGTGTTTTAGTTTAAAAAATGTTTTAAATTGTTTCATTATGATTTAAACCACATGATAAGATAGGTTTATGGTTAGTCACGTTAAGTTAAGTTGTGGTATACGTGTAGAGTCTAGGTATCAATCCGCAATAACAAAAGCCAGTCGTTGATCCCGTCCTTTCTGTCAGCCGAGTTGGTCCAATTTCATGTCAAGGTATATGATTTTCGAATTGAAAGATCGTGGATCCGTAGGTTTAAAGCAGTGATCGTTTGGATGGTTTTGCATATACGTTGCCGGAAATTTATGCCAATAAACCAGCATGCAGTGGAGGTGACTTCCAACCACAGATCTGCTTGTTTCAAACACCTGTAGCATGCTATCTAAAGTTACGTAGCCAACTGAAGACCATGATGGTTATCACATGGTGCATATTATGGTTAATGATATTTCCATCATGAAAATCTATTGCATGGGATGATGAACCAGCGTTCCTATTTTAAAACCACTGAAAAATAAGGAGCGGTATCATTTGTGAGTCTAGCTGTTGGAGAACGAGCTTTCTAAGATTTGCATTTTTAGGAGGAGCCTAGATTTCAGAGGAGGACACAAGAAACACTTGTTAGGTGAGATCTTCTAGCTCTGCCACCTGTCAATTTTCAAAGACAGAGATATTAATTTATGAAGATGAATAAAGGAGGAGGGAAGATAAAACAAATTGAACCACGGGGTGTTGACCTAGTGGATGCAAATTCGAACGTGAGAAGATTGTTTGTCCAAGCAGGGTGGTATTCATTGTGCACCAGAATGGGAAGCTCTCACTTAGGAGTAGCTCAAGAGTTTGCAAACTCTTTCAATGGACAAGAAGCCACAATCTATGGCCTTACATTTCAGGTTTCAGCAGATTCAATTGTTGAGGTATTTAACCTTCCACAGGAAGGAGAAAGGTGGTTTAAAGGTCATGTTATCACTACAGGAGACCTCAATAGTTTCCTCAAGGATGGACACAGATATCCCAAGTGGTCCAAAGGAGTTCCCAGCAGCTACCTCAAAAATGAATGGGCAAAAGTTGTTAACTCATCAAGATTTACCTCACCTATGAAAGGAGGTATACATTAGTGTTTCTTTATCATATGAGATTTCTTTTTCATGTTTCATGTATGAAGACCCTCAAATTGCCATAATTTTTTCTGAAGAGTCTGGAAAAGATGTCAGCCAAGATCCAAACTCTACCTCAGAATACATCTTGTATCATCAAGCTCTCATCAAGGTGTTAGTTGAAGAAGAGTTAAAGAAAAGAAATCAAACCTGGGACCATTTCTTGTTTTACAGGGCAGGCCAACCTGCACCTACACCTCCATCCTCACAACAACACCCTCAACCTACAAAAAGAACCAAGAGGAAGGCTAAAAAGGAGAATATCCATAAATCCAAGAGAAAAAAAGAAAAAAAAATCTTTAGCCAAGGTTGAAAGGAATTTGGAGAAAGGAGAGAGCTCCTTAGATAATAAATCCAAGTCTATGATAATGGTGCCCCCCATTCCTCCTTTTCCTAATGTCTACCAGAGCTCGAAGAGGAAGGTCTGGAACTACAGAGAAAACTAAAACACAGATGCTACCAGAAATTTCAAAAGCAAATATTCAACAAAAAATGCAGAAAGAGTATCAGCCCACAAAGTCTGATGAAGAACTCCTCAAATATGCAGGGTATGAGATCAGTAGCAAGAAGAAGAAATAAGAAGCCAAACCTGTTGCTAGTACCAGAAAAAGAAATTCCAGAGATAGCAACAAGTTTAGGCTTAAGTCCAAGGCTCTGCACAATCCAAGTTTATTGACAGAGGTCATTGATATAGAAGGAAAATCTGAATGGTCAAAGACAAATGAATATAAGAAGAAAGATAAAACAAAACCCCTTCAGAGCAGCACTCAGAACCCTAAAATGAAGAAATATCCAAAATGGTTCAATGAGGAGAAGGCCACTGTTAAGGAAGTAGCCACAAGAACAACGAGATCAAGATCAGCTGCTAATAGCGAATCAGATATTTTTACCGGAATTTCTGGTAGCGCCTATTTTAACTGATTTTTGACACATGTTAGCAAAGTTTCGATGACAGTTAAGGAAAGATAAGGAATCATAACCAAATGGATATAAAAAGTGATGATGAGAAGTGGTTATGAGGTTGTTGGAGGTCATATTAAATGAAGATACATGGTTATTTAAGAATGAAAGATATAAGGAGATATATCAGCAAAAAAAGGGGCAACATATTAGCATACTCAATAGTTCAACCCAGATTCCTTCTCTTCTTTCATCTACATCTATTGTTTCAATTAGATTTCGATGGGATATGGTTTTAATGACCTATTACACCTATGTAATGTTTTTTTTTTTTTTTTTTGAATGAGTCTAATTCTATTTATGTAACATAATAGTACAAAACTGCCACAGTTTTAGTTGTGTGAGCCTGAAATCTAGGCTTGATAGTCATGAATTGCATAATTCTGGACTTCCCTCCAAGGGGAAACCAGTCCTTTAGTAGTTTGTCTTCCCGCCCACATAGGGGAAACCGGCACTAATTTCAAATAGTTTAACAAAAGTGGACATTTAAAAATTGCATTCAGCTCTTTCAGCAGAAGAGAATTTAACAGAAAAACAAAAATCAACCCAAGAAACCCGGGTTTCAGTACCAAGGTCCGCCATAGGTTGCAGTGTTCACTTGTCATGAGCAGGAGCAGGAGGTTCCTCCAAGATGTGGCACTTGTACTCGTCACTGCTATAGTCATCACCTTCAGTGGGTGCATAGGTAGCTTTATCAATGACCTCCTACATCTATTCCTTGTTCTTGTCGGCTCGAGCTATCTCCAACGGCGCCCTTGAGTCTTTCACTGAGTTTTGTCCGGAGGGGACTGAAAATCGGGGGCAGAGAAGGGGTTGGGGCTAGCATCTTCCTCCCTGAGGGTGACGGTGACATAGGTAGTGATTACAGGTCTGTCCAAGGAGCACTCAAAGAAAAATTCCGCTCTTTGAGAGGATTGGTGGAGGGGCATTTGAGCATACGGAAGGGAGTCAGGGGAGATGACAGAATGGGTGACTGGGTGCAGAGGAGACCCGACATGGGGAGGCGGAGAGCCTTGAGAAAAATTCACATGCCCCGCTTGGCTAGCCTTGCCTCTTTGGCTTCTGGTATCCAAGTAGTGGCCCCAAGCGTCGTCCTCAGAGGAGGAGTCAGTACTAGTGGATGGCAGAGAGCGGGAAGCTCGGCCCCTGCTGCTACCACGGCAACACTTCATTCTTTGACAGAGCCGAGGCATGGATACAGAAGTGAATTGACAGTGCCAACTAAGAGATGGACGAGAGAAACGAAGAGTCGACCAGAAGGAAGCAGCAGAGTGAACGCATGGCTGAGATTTCATGCAACAAAATTCACTCTGAGAAAAATGATAGCCAGGTAGAGTCTCGAGGCAGTAGAGAATCTCACAACATCACCTAGTGTGCATGCGAGTGCTTGGCTCTGCACAGGCAGGAGGACAAGAGCTTCTATGTGGGGTGGGAGAGCTACAAGCAGAGTGGAAATGAGACAAGTGACAGTGAGTGAACTCCATTGAAGACTAAGCAGGCAGAACAAAATGGTGGAGGAGCATGGTGAAGCCATTAATGGAGAGCAGACTGGCAGTAATAAATGAGGAGTTAATGTTGCTGCAGGTGGCCATATGGCCACCCCACGCGAACGCCATCGGGAGTCTCCAAGGGACGAACGTCCCATCCTTCCTAATTAACATCCGCATCCAGAGTTGTGCTGTCTTTGTGCACCAGTGTGGTGCAGTTCTGTAAGATAGCACTCTCATGGATGATGTTAAGGGAGCCATGATTGAGAGTGTCAACAATATCCACCCCAAGATTGGATGAGAAATCTGCCACTTTGTTACCGTTCCGCTTGATGTGAGTGAACGAGACAGCTTTGTTATTCTTTAACCACCCACCGATCATTTCGAGCCTTGCTGCCAGTCGCCAGCTGGTAGCCACCTTATCAGCATTGGTTCCCCAAAGGAGTTGGTTGGCCATGTTGATGAGCACCTGTGAGTCTCCTTCAATTGTGATGGGGAAGAAATTATACTACTGAGCTAGACGTAAACCTTGCCACAGACCTTCCATTTCGGCTAATTTATTGGTGTCCCATCCAATTGATCCGTAGTAGATTGCTAGAGGAATGCCTTTAACGTCTCTGTAAATGCCTCCAAAGCCTGCTTGCCCTAGATTTCCTTTTGAGGCTCCATCGAAATTCAATTTGACGTGCCCTGTCGGTGGAGGAGACCATCGATTAGGAAGTCCCGGAGAGTTCCTGGCTTTGTTGGTTGGAATTGTGGTGATTTTAAGTTGCCAATTCTCCCAAATGGCTATTTCCTTTGGCTTGTTGGGGATGTCTTCTTCCTTCCAGGCATGAAGAGCCAGATATTCTTGAAGGTTGTTGCTAAAGATGCTCCAGATAGTCTCCAATGTTGTGGTTTGGCTTCTGAAGATTCTCTTGTTTCTCTCCTTCCAAATTGACCATAGGAGTAGGCCTGGAATGAGTTGCCAAAGAGTGTTGAGAAGAGCACTGCTGTAAGGGTACTTAGGCCAATTGCGAATGATATTGGTTATATCACTCGTAGATTTTTTTCTTTGGCAACGAAAGCTTATTTTCTCCCAAAGAGTCTTTTCAAAAGTACAGGAGACCATGAGGTGATGAATTGTTTCATTGCTTTGATTACAATTGGGACATCGAGAGGGACCAGAGAATCCCATTTTAATCAGGTTGTCCCAAGTGAGAATTATTTTGTGACAGAGGAGCCATAGGAAAGTTGAAACTTTGGGCCAGATGCCTGGAGACCAGATAAGTTTCCATAGAGGATCAAGAGGGAGAGGCGTCGGGTGCATCAGAGTGTAGGACTCCTTTGTGGAGAACATTCCTTTTGTCGTATAACCCCACCTAAGAATGTCTGAGTTCTCCGAGCATCTAATCTTCCTTTGTTGTAACTCTGAGTTGAGAGCTTCCCAGGTGTCTTCCTGTGCTTGGGGAGCGATTTGGGCGAAGTGCTTTCATTGCCTGAACTCATTGTTACTCGTGGGAAGCCAATACTGATTTACCTTGTCTTCCATGTAAGTGGGAGGATCTCCTATGTTGAGTTGATTGAAGGAGTCTACGATCTTGGGCTTTTTTTGCCAAGAGTCCACCCAAAATCTGGCTGTGTCACCATTACGGACTTCCCAGAAACTATGTTGTTGTATCAGCGTGTTGTGTTGTTTGGCAGCATTCCAAATTAACGAACCTATTTCCTTAGGGGAGAGTCTGATCAGTTCTTCTAGAGGTCTGTTGTTGACATATTTTTCAATCCATAATCTGGCCCAAGGCGTGTATGGATTCGATATCCATTTCCACCATATTCGCGCTCCCATAACTTCATTGTTGTGACTCGGGTCTCTGAGTCCAAGTCCCCCGGCTTCTTTTGGAGTGCAGACCATGTTCCAGTTAACCAGAGCCCATTTTCTTCTGACCAGAAGAGCCCCAAAGGAACTTGCACTGCAGTGTTTTTATCTGTTTGAGAACCCATTTTGGTGCAGCTAGAACCAAGAAGAGATAAAAAGGCATGGATTGCAGCACTACTTTGATAAGAGTTAATCTACTTGCCATGTTGAGGGCTCTAAAGGTCCAGGAGGAAAGACGGGCTTCCAATTTTTCAAGGAGAAGGTTCCAGGAGGAGTGCTTGATGGCGAAGTCAATGAGGGGGGCTCCAAGGTATTTTTCTGGAAGAGTAGCTATAGAGAAGCCTAGGATACGAGCAATGTTAGCTTGGGTTTGGGTAGGGGTGTTGAAGAAGTAAATCTGAGATTTGGTTGCATTGATGGAGGTGCGAGAGGCTTCAGAAAAGAGGTTCAGGATGGATTTAAACGAAAGGGCTTCTTGTACAAAAGGATGGCCAAATAGCATGTTATCATCAATGAATTGTTGATGGGTGGTAGTTGGGGAATCATGGAGGGAGATACCTCTCAGTTGCTAGGTTTGAAGAGAATTTTGGATCAGCCTTCCAAGACCTTCAGCCATAAGAACAAAAAGGAAGGGGGAAAGAGGATCTCCTTGTCTAATTCCTCTCGAGGGAGAGAAAGGATGAGAGGGGACCCCATTGACCAGAATGGAATAAAAAGTGGAGGAGATAAGGTTCATAACCCATCTTATCCACATTTGATTAAAGCCAAAAGCACCCAGAATCTGTTGTATGTAGTTCCAACTCAATTTATCAAAGGCCTTGGACAAGTCAATCTTAAGAAGCATACCTACCTTTTTGCTAATCTTTAACAAGTGAATGACCTCGTGCGTTAAGATTATCCCATCCAAGATTTGATGACCTTCCACATAACCAGTTTGTTCGGGCGAGATGAGAAGCGGAAGAAGAGGCTTGAGTCGATTAGAAATGACCTTTGAGATCACCTTGTAGATCACATTTCACAAAGCTATAGGTCGGAATTTTTCTGGCGTGCTTGGTTGATCTTCTTTTGGCATGAGAGAAATGAAAGTAGCGTTGAGGGAAGGGAGCAGCCAATGCATTGATCTTGATTCCTCCACTAGTTGCTAGACTTCTAGTTTAATGAGGTCCCAAAAGTGATGAAAGAAATTTGAGGTAAAGCCATCTAGACCTAGGGCTTTGCCATCCTTGGATTGTGCCATTGTATTTTCGACCTCCAGTAGGGTGATAGGCCGCAGCAACATTTGATTGTGCTCCTCCGTTATCAGTTTGGGAATAAGCTGAGTTATTTTGTCAATGGTTGGTTGTCTGTTGATTGGGGCTCTTGCTGTATTCTTTTGAAGTGTTCTAGTAATACATGCTCAATATCTTCATGTTTTTCCAACCACTCTCCTTGCTGATTTGTCATGTGGGCAATGCGGTTGTGCATTCTTCTTTGAGTGGCGGATCAGTGAAAGAACTTCGTGTTTCTTTCTCCTTCCTTTAACCAACGAATTCTAGATTTTTGCCTCCAGAGAATTTCTTCTTGTTTATATCTTTCATTCAAATGCCTCTGGAGGTCCTGTTCTTTGGCTGTAAGAAGATCTATTCTTCCCTTTTTGATAATTTCCTGTTGAATCTCTACCATTCTATGCTCGAGGACTTTTTCCTCCTGAAAGATGTTCCCGAAAACTGAGTGGTTCCAAGCTTTGATTTGAGATTTGAGGTGTTTGAGATTTTGCTGAAACTGGTACATTTTGGAGCCCTTGGGTGGGACAAAGCTCTTCCAAGAAGAGTGGACCAGGGATTTGAAGGTGGGATGGTCAAGCCAGAAAGCTTCGAATTTGAAAGGCCGTTTCAGGTGGATACTAGGGCTCTGCCATTGAAGAGAAATGGGCCAATGGTCTGAACCCGCCAAAGGTAGGATGGAGGCGAAGATGTCTCCCCCCAAATGTATGGAATTGTCTGAAATAAGAAATCAATCTAGCTTGGAAACTATATGCTGACTTCCAGTTCTTCTGCTGTTCCAAGTGTACATACCATTTGAAAAAGGCAGGTCGATAAGCCAACTTCTGTTGATGAAATCTCTGAAGTGGGAACATTCAGGTTCTAGTCTTGGTTGTCCTCCTATTTTTTCTTCAAGCTTGGTGATCATGTTGAAGTCCCCTCCTATTATCCATAAGGGGTGAGTTCTATTAGAGTTAAGGGCCTCCATTGTGTTTAAGAGCGCTATCTTGCTGGCTTGATCTTGAGGAAAGTAGACATTTGATAGGTGCCCATGTATATTGGTACCTATGGGATGGAAGGTTGCCTGTATGAGATTATGCACAGCATGGAAGTTTGCTAGCACAATAGACTGAGTGTCCCAAACTATAGCTAAGCCTCCCGAGGAGCCAGAGGCATCAATTGCAACTAATTGGCAGCCGGGCCATGCTTTGGATAGCATAGTGCCCAAAGCTGTGCTATTACATTTGGTTTCTTGAAGAAATTTGATTTGTGGTCTTTCTCTCTGAATCATGTTTTTAATCATTTTGTATTTCCCAGGGCTATTTAGCCCTCTTACGTTCCATTAGCTAAGCCTCATGGGGAACAATTTGAAATCGGTTTGAAGAACCGGGTCAACTTGGGGTATCGTCCTGACTCCACCCCCTAAGGTGATGGTGCATTGCCAATCTATTTTTCTACCTCTTTTATTGGACTCCTTGATAATATTTAGGTTGTCCCAGTGACTACCCGGCTGAATAGATAGCTTCCTTTGTTGTTGAAATTTGGTAAGGACGACTTCTAGGGTCTCAATCTGTCAACGATTGATTTTTTCAAATTCCTTTCATCTGCAGGCATCCTCTAATCCCAAAATGTCGAGCTCACCCAGTTCGAAGCACTCAGAATCCTAATCCATGTGACTCGGCTGACTTCTTTCTGGGTTATCCTTGTTGGGAAGATTAGGGTTAAGCAGAAGACCATCAATATCCATGTTATTGGGCTTCCATGTGACAAGCTCTATTTCTAGGGTTGGCTTGGGGTTCGAAGTCACAACATTTTTCACCTCTGTCAGGCTTGGTTTAGGGTCAGAGGGGGTTGAGGGGTTGTCAGTCATGAGGTCAAGTTGAGATAGGAGGGAAAATTTGTTGCTGGTGGAGGGGGTATTAGCGAGCAGATTGGATTTTTTTCCTGCTGATGGGGGTTTCTTATTGTGCTTTCTGTGGTGAGGAACTTTGGTGAACCCATCTGCTTCAGGCTCGTATTCTACCTCTTTATTCTTGGGCGGTATGTTGAGAGGGTAGTCTCTGAACATATGCCCATGGGCATGACACATATGACATCTGAAAGGGACATGTTCATAGTCTATGGGCTGAATCCATTCAAAATCATCATGAAACAAACTTACCGCATCTAGAAGAGCTTTGTCCAGGTGCATGTACACACAGATCCGTGCATAGGAGGTATATCTTCTGAGCTTTGTCTCTTCCGCTATCTTGATAAACTCTCCCAGTCCCTTGCCAATAACCGTGAGCGATTCTTCATCCCAATATTCGAGAGGCAGCGAGTACAAGCGTATCCAGACCGGAGCCCAGTTGAAGTTTTCTTTATCTGGGTTGAATCTTTCTATCCAATCTCTGAGGTATAAGCCAACTGAGTTGAAGAAGTAAGGTCCCCCATCCATTACTCTGTTCTGGTCATCGATACAGTTTAATACAGCATTGAAGAAGCCTTTTGGCACAAGCTGTAGGATGACATGTCCTTTGGGCTTCCATTTGGAAGCAATCCACCCCTGCAGTGCTTTCTCAGTTTGCAAAAAGCCAATGAATTTCCCAATGAGTGCATGGTCCTTCATGTACTAGATCTAGGCATTTATGTGATGATTGGGCAAATCAATCTTGGGTCTTTCAGCTGCAATGGGTTTGCATGTGGCAGAAGTAGCAGGAGGTGTTTCCGAAGTTTTCGTTGAGGCTTATGCTTGTGGTACGTCATTCTCCTGTTCCTTATCAGCAACTATTTTTCTTTGTTCAGAAGTCGTGTTGTTTCATTCCTTATTTGTAGGGGGAGGCTGAATGCCACCCCCCCCCTGTGCAGATGCCATACTTGTGCGCAGAACACCGTAGCGTCACTTGGCCAGGTGCATGCAGTGCTCAACAGCCCTCCATTAGCGATTAGGGTATCTCCGTTGCAGAGGTATTCTACACCTATGTAATGTTAGGAGTAGTGTTTCCTTATTTTTAGAAGATATGGATTTGGTGCCTCTCTTTCTATATATACCATTTCCAGGTTGGATGTTGATATACTTGAAGACTAAATATAATAGAGAAAATCCTTTTTTACTTCATGCTGGAGGATTTTGTGACTCAAGAACCATCTAATGTACGGTGTGTCTTCTTTCTTTGTTAATTTCTTCTAATTATGAGTTGTGGCAGCTAGTAAGGCATGAGTGAGAAACTGTTAAAGGATTTGATAGGAAATTATCTGCTTTCAAGCTTACTGCAGATCATATATGTGTTGTAGAAAATGTTAGTGAAGATTTCATAAAGAATTTTTGGAATATTTTATGAATGCAATCTACTTTCTGAATGTTGTTTATTTTGCATAAATAGAGTTTGTGTAAAGAGCCATCATTATAGTTGTGTGATTGATTTAGGATATGAATACTTCCTAGAATAGGTACAATCTATCCATCTCCTTTCATTTGTTAGACTCTGCTCCCTATACTACCAATTTACCCATACAATTTGTACTTGCCACAACTTTCCAAATGCATGAAAGTCTTAAAGAATATAAAAATCATTTAAAACTCTTTGAGAAGCCATCCCACCACTCAAAAACCCTTTAAAATTTGAAATGAACTATGATGTGTAAGGCTTACTCCTTTTGCAGTCAAGGAGTGACTCCTTGCGCTAACAAGCTAGAGGAATGTTATCAGGAAAGTTATATTGCTAATAATAAGTTTTGATCTTACCTGATGTTTGTTAATTATAAAGGTGCATATGAATGCATGTTCACGAGAAACCTTCAAGGTTTGTATGGATTTTGTTTTAAGCAACAAGGTAAAGTTGCATATTGGTTAAAACTAGCTGTTATGGCACATATTTCTGCCAATAGGCGAGACCTTCAGTTTAATGTGCAAGGGATTTGGGTCCACATCTTTATTTATAAATATTGTCTTATACCATTGATAATCACTTATATATTTCTTCTTGTAGGGGAACAACTTGAATTGATACATTAAATACTTGATTTCGCACAATCCTAAAAGTTTAGATGGATTAGGATTTATGATTAGTTCTATTATTTTGCTTATTCACATCCTAGGTTCTTTTGAATTGCATTACAACACTTCTCTTGCATCCCCTTTTTATTTTAGTTTTGTTATCCACATGCCCTTTACTAGTTTTACATTTTCTTTTTCTTTCTTATGTTTCATCTTTTATGTCATGTCATGTTTTATTGCATATATTTTCCTGTGTTTTTTTTTTAATAAGACCATATATAAAAGCCGCTTTGTTTGTCTCTATGGTAATGTGGAAAAACTCAAAAGGGAAACTGTGACAAGTGGAGAACTGGTGCTTGAATGATCTTCTTCTTTAACTCCTCGAAATCCCTTTACTAACATTTTCCCCACTAAAAATTCTTACCACTTGTTGTTATGGCGTGGAGCAGTGCTGCTACCACTAAAAATGAGGCTATGAATTTCCTCAAGTAATGTGTTGCTCCAATGAAACTCCTGACCTCAGAAACATTAGTAGGCATAACCATTTCATGATGGAATCCATCTTGGAAGGATCTATCTTCAGCTCTCCTCCACTGATCACATACCCCAGATACACCAAATATTGTTGTGCAAACTTGCACTTCTTGATATTTGGTAGCAATTGGTGCTTCTTCAATGTTTCCAACACCTGCGTCAAATGTGACATATGCTCCTCCCAGGTAGCACTATATACCATTATGTCATCCAAAGAGATAATAACAAATGAATATATAAAAGGGTGCAATACATCATTCATTAATCTCATAAATGTAGCTGATACATAGTCCAAATGGCATAACTAACCACTCATACAAACCTTGTCTGGTTTTGAAGGTGGTATTCCATGTATCTTCTTCTTTAATTTGAACCTAGTGATATCTAGAATTCAAGTTCATCTTGGTGAAATACTTTGCTTGCTACAATTGATCTAGCAAATTGTCTATCCCGGGGAGGGGGTATCTCTTCTTGAGCGTGATTTTATTCAGTGCCCTATAATCTATACACATCTGTTAAGTCTCATCCTTCTTTGGAACAATGATGATGGGTGACCCACATGGTGATGTACTTAGTCGAATGACACCCTGTTTTAGCAATTTCTGCAATTGTTTCTTCACCTCACTTGATTCTATAACAGATTGTTTGAACAACCCAATATTTTGCAATGGGGAGTCTGGAAATAGTTGGATCTCATGCTCCACTTCTCTCTTAGGTGGTAACCATCTAGGGTCTCGGAACACATCCTTTTATGTATGTACCGACTCCTCCATTTTTTGCTTTTTTTTCATAGTACACCCCTCCGGGGATGCCTTGCCTCTTATTGACTCCTCTTCATACTTACCTTCTATTAAAACCAATAACACATACTTCTTTCTAGAACTCATCAATTTCTTGGCTTGATTGGCACTTACCAGTAAAAATTTTTACTTACCTTTGTGCGTGAAGGGAAATTTTTAAGGATAAAAATTTATCTTCAAATTTAAAAGCATTGGTGAATCTTACTAGTCCCTAATATACAAATTTCCAAATTGAAAAATGTTTGCAAATGTTTTTTGTAAAAATACTTGGATTTATAATAATTTTATAATATTCTATTTAAAATTTTGGCGATTTTTTAGGCAAAAAAAAATTATATTATAAAATTCGAGCGAATAACTTTTAGAAAGGATTGGAAATTGGCAAAAAAAAATTTGGGAAAAGCATGGAAAATTAGCCCAATTGCAAATATTAGCTCCTAAAATTTTCCATTGAATTACTTTCCATCCTTGATAAGTCGATACTAATTGGATTTCCTCATGAATATTGCATCTCGCACGTACATGTATGGACTCCTAAATACAACTCCGCATACATAAAGAGGAACCACATCTAGATCTACTTCATCAATACAATCAGCACTGATAGAAAAACTAATTCTACACTTTTTTGTTACCTTAAGCTCTGAACTTATTTACCCATCCCAGCGGGTATGGGTTTTGATGATCACGAAATTCCAGCCCCAAGTTCTTGACCAACTCTACTGCAATGAGATTCATCTGTGACCCTGAATCAAATAGAGCATCAATCTTTGTCTTCTTGACCTGTATCTTTATATGGAAGATTTTGGTCATTTATTTATTTTTTTGTTGTTGAAGTCTACTCAGCTTCACCTCATTCTCTATTAACATACAAACGATATTCCCATCCACATTCAATTTTCTTTCAGTTTGGTTTCTTGAATCAATGGCCATGAGATTCTTCTTCTCGTTATATTTCTTCTTGTTCTTTGGGTTTAGCTCTAGATGCAACTTTCAAGACTTCTCCTCTGTATGTCCATCAATATTGCAGTGGTTGTAGTGGTTTCTAGGATCTTTTCACTGGTGTGTTGTGGCTGTTGTTTTTTATCTTTTCTCCCTTTTTTCTTCTTCTTCCCCTCCTAAGAACTGCCCTGTTGCTCCTTCTATTTTAGTCCACTTGATTGTGCTCTTTTTAGGCCTATGTTCTCCAAGTATTGTGCCTATACACAAGCCTCGTCCACCAATTTTGGCTTGAAAAACATCACTTGCTCATGCAGATGGCGGTGCAGGCCCCTCAAATACTTGAGGAGTATTTCTGGGTTCTTTGGAGAGATACTCAGCATTATAGCCATCTTTCTAAATTCTGAGGTGTACTCCTGTACACTTTGGCCCAGATTTTTCCTAAAGTAATTCCACCGGATACACTAGTCCTCCACATACCCCATGGGATAAAACTATGACTTAATGAGGGTCATGAAATCCTCCCAGTTGGACACTAGATTTTCTCCCTCCAACATGAGGGTTTACGTGTGGCTCTCCCACCAAGTCAGTGCATTTCCCTCCAATTTCAGCCACGCAAATAACATATTTTTCCCTTCCTCGATCTAATGGACATTGAAATAAACTTCCAGTTTCTACAACCAGTGGTTCAGCTTCAAAGCATTGATCTCATCATGGTAAGGCTTGATATCAACTTTTACTTCCACTTTAAACATGGACTGTGATTGGTTCACGACACTCGAAATAGGTTGATCTTTTTTAGGCTCTTTCTTTAGTTAGTTCTCTATTTCTCCCCAATCTTATGTTCCCCATTCTGATTTTTCCTTAGCATTCAAACACTCGTCTTCTCAAAATATCCCTAGATTATTTATTAGGGCCTCCATGAGGAGGTTTATATTTGTGACTTATTTCTTGAGCCATGAAAACCTCACCTCTATAGGATCACGAGGTTCGTTTACAGATTCGTCACCCATGTTTACGGTTTTACAATTTTCAACCCCGTCGACCTAGGTCCTTGCAATCTCCACAAAATACCCAAAGAAACTTGCTCTGATAACAAATGATCGATAAAATACCGTGGATATTCCAGTGGACAGTTCGTCACAATAGATCTGATAATATTATATTAAAAATTTTAGATTCTACACTATTATAGTTTTATCAAAAATTTAAGATATGTAGATTTAACTGTAATTAGTGCGTGCATGTGAATATAAATTATGCATAAGTATAGAATGAAAAAATATGCTCACATACACATAAGGAACAAGATATGCTCTCTGGGAAACCCTTTCAGGAGAAAACCCAACTAGAAGGTGAGGTCATTGCGCTCTCTTTCTCTGTCTAGAAATATGACTGTGGGTACAAAGAATTAATGTTTATGGCGTGTGGGCTACTACAATGCACAAATCCTCTCTACGTAATCTACCTCTTGTCTTTCCTGGCTATATTTTCTCAACTATGGAACAAAATTCTCTCTAAAGGATGGAATGCCTCCTCCTCCTAGTGGCTCAATTATAACACAACTCGATAGCCTACTAGTGGCTAATTGTGACTACATAAATATCTTAACTAGAGTTACAAAATAGACTCTTTTAGAGTATTTTCTATAAAAAACACATTTCTATCCTCTTTTCCATGAATAATGGGGGTTGACATGACATCATCCCAAACTATGAGTGTGAAAACAGAAAGGTCAACTTCTGAGTGACATAAAATTTTCATACGGACTCTGATTGACATGATTCTTGCACCATTGGAAATATATCTATGTGTAGAATAGCATGAAAAGGTGCCCCAAGAAAGGGGCAAAATGTTACCCCCAAAAAACGTCATCTGAAGCCTCAAAACACTCCAAGAAGGTTTTGGACCCCGTTTTTCCAAATAGGGTCCTGCCAATAAAAACAGTCCCATGAGTTTATTCCTCCATTTTTCCACTCCAAATTCATCAATGTGGATGAAAAATAATATAATGATCCAATTCAGATCTGTAATATTCCCAAATGGGAAAAGCAGGAATATAGTGAAAAACCATGGAAATAACAGTGAAAGCATTACATGAAAGCAAGAGGCCAATATGGAGATCTTTCATATGTTATAACAGTAGCAAAATATGCATAAATAATGGGCCATAAGATATAAAATAAGAAATAACAAGCCTCCAATGGAAAAAATCCATCAAAAGAGGTGCTGCTACTATATATAAAGAAGTTGGAAGACTGCTACAGTGTTGTTTTAAATCCGCTGCTACAGAAAATGAATATAAAATAGATATAGGGCTCATATGTGCCTCAAAATATAGATCCAATATAGATCTGAGCACTACACAACCTCCAATGAAGAACCCCTTAAGGGTTTTTAGTAAAAAACCATGTACAAGATGGAGATCTAAGCCCTAGGGCTGAAGATCCACTGCAAAATACAGATCTGGAAAGTGTGGCTGATTTGATATGATCAATAAAATAGCCTTCTCCAATATATCCTCTAAATGAAAGGCAGATCCCTTTCACTAGAAAACCCTCTCTCCAAATGGTGTGCCAAACCACCCTACAACTCCTCCTACAAAAATAACACAGATCTGGAAGTAAACTGCACTGTAGGGATAACTAAAATGCTGGCCTGATATGAAAATATGCACAAGGGTCTTCCTTACTGTCCTCCCAATAGAAAGGAAACCTTCTCCACTGAAAATAAGCAATGAAATGACCCAGATCTAGTCTCCACTACTGCAACCTGCAAAACAACTCAACCCTCAACAGGATCTGCACTGTAAATGAAAGATGAAGCTTGGCCTTAAGCCTGATAGTGGAAAATGTAGTACAAGACTCATCCAATAGCTTCTCAATGGAAGAGATGGGATTCCTGATCAAGAACACCTAGTGCTAAACAACACTCAATTTCAGCTAAATAGCAAGAGAAAGATATATGTCTAAACATACCATATATTCAGAAAATTCATATACATCCAACTTATGAATAATGGCTGCCATCCTCTTCCTTAAATAAGATATGATCTTGCAAACCCTAAGCCCCATCTAATAATAGCACTACTTCCATGTGCTATCTCTCATTGATGACCACTCCTCCATGACAATGTTGTTGATTTGGTCAAAGTTGACCCAGTCAAGGTGTTCCAGCCCCTTTTTACACCTAAGGGCATTCAATTAAGCTGCCAAGATCTATCCTTTTCACATTGGCATTGATTTATTCATTATTTAAGGAGAATTATGGACCTCCATTGTCCTCTTATTCATAAAACAAAGCAGAAAAACAAAATTTAATATTCCAACTAGCTCATGTCTAATTGGGAATATTACAGTCCTCCCTTCCCAAATGTTGCTTGTCCTCAAGCAACTGACAAGGTGAGTGTTGCAACTCTTTTCCTCCATCATTGATGACACCAACATGTGATAATCTTTCCTCACAAGCTAAGTTTCTACCAATCCATCCCTCCATGAAACGCTCCTCAAAAGTTCTTATGAGACGCAAATAATTCATCCCACAAGGAGACAATAAGTCCAATGAAACAAACATGGTTTTCCCAATGTTCTCCCTAAAACATGGAGAATATCTCTCCCATAGGGCACATACATTCCTCCCATCCTCCCTCCAAAAATTCCCCGTGAAAATAATAAGTACATCATCAATGTATGGGATCAAAACTAAGTACATACAAACAGAAATTTGCATAAATGAAGGTGGGTCATAGTCCCACATATGGAACCAGCGCAATATATCTCCTGACTGCATCAGATAGTGATATGGTAAGTGGTTTCCCCACCGCTTACTTTCTGCCCAAGTCTTCTCACAATGGCTGAAAGTGTGAGATATGTTTGGTGCTTTTGGAGTGCACCCACAATGATCCAACATCTCCCTATGAGTGGCCATGTTCAGAAATGTTTATGGCCCAAAGTTTGCCATGAATTTTATATGGAATAATTCTCCTTCTTGGATCTATGTCCTACATATACATGGTAAAGGAATGCAATTAATCATCAAATGAAACATCATGTACATAAGCATGTTCCTTATCAAAAATTATGTTCATATAAATGGAGTGGCTCATAGATGGATCCCCTCTCATTCGAAAAGAGAAAAGAGGTGGTTGTAATAACTCCTTTATTGAGTCATGTCTCTCTTCCAACTCCACATGGTTCATGCATCTTTGAAAATTCTGATATAGTTCCTCTTCAAAGCCTTCCCAAATGTATCTCTCCATGATAGTGTTATAGGCCCTCATGGAATAAGTATGGCTAAAAAAGAACTCTTCATAAGCCCTTTGTAGTAACTTCTCCTTGAGCTTGGAGGCTCTAGATAAGAAGATCCTACCATGATAATAGATGACTTCTTCTTGGACTGAATAGCCCTCTTCATGTAGCTAGTCATCAAGTATCATGCATGTGAAAAGATCCTTGGAATAAACCACCAACAGTTGGGATTTCCAATATGGATCAATATTCCATAGTGACAACACTGGTGATCTATCACAAAGAACATCTATCATATGGTTGCTCTCCTCCTTGACATCTCCCATGCCAAAGGTATAAGTTGGAAGGTTGTTATCCTTCACATGCTTCTCCTCCCACATCCCAAAATCTAAAATGAGAGTGGGTAATGATGATGTTGGGAGAATGTCTCCCTCCTCCTTGAGTCTATCCAAGACTCTCAGCATTGTATCATGGCCTTCTAATGCTCCCATTCCTCCAAGATCTAAGAATGGTGCATCATGATGTGAGACATATCTCACCAATTCTGGATCAAGTTTCCTCCCAAGTGGTTTACCACAAGATATAGGTCTCGTATGCATAATAGATGGGATTATCATGTCTCTGCTTCCACTGTGCAAATCCAACTCTGTTTCTTGTGTGGAAGTTTCATGATATTTGGGTACCACTCTTAACGATGCAAGAGTCCCTCTAGTTGAAGAAATTTCTCCATCCTCACCTCCTGGTGGTGGTCAATCATCTCCTGCTATTCCAGCGTTGTGACCTCTTCTTGGTTCATCTTCCTCTTCCTCCTCATCATCTGAGAAGACCTCTATGTAGTGTGTCTTTCCTGTTGCACATCTATGTCCGGGTGCCCAAGATTCTTGGAATGTGAAGCAAAGCTTACTCCTCCTCAAGTCTTTCTGGACATCATCATCAAGAGCCTTTTTGTACTAGCTCTCCTTTGAAAGAGGAGCCTTCTCTTCTTTTTCCTTTGATGGAAAAGAGGGCTTGTGCTGAAATTTTATCTTTGATTTTAGCAAGGCATCTTGAAGATCTCTATCCCTTTAAATGGAATCTTGAAGGGTAGTGGGCTTGGTAGGCTTACCCAACCCATGAAGAGGTTCATCTAATCCATCAATGAACATATAGACCCTTCTTGCTATAGATAAATCAGGAACCATAACAGAAAGTTTCAAAAAATCAGAAATATAAGTTTCTGGATTACCTGATTGTTTAAGCTTTGCAAGCCCCATGAATGGTGCTTCAAGATCTCTTCTATCAAACTTCTCCACCAACCTCCTTGTGAACTATGAATATGCAGTCACATTGGCATGACCCAATGTAGATAATCCATGGAACCACCAATCATGTGCTTCACCCTCAAGGTGCAGCGCTGCTATCTTAATGGCCTCCATCTCTGGAACTTTTTTCAACTGGAAGTAGATGTCAAGCTTCTCTACCCATGATTTGGGAGTGAATTTAGATGACCCATCAAATTTGGGTAAGAAAAATCTGCCCATAGAGTGGTGTCGATCATGATTCTGAATGAATCCTCCACCTCTATTGTGATTCATGGGTCTCCTATTCTCCTTGATTTGAAAAAATTCTTGAAAAATTAAGTGGTCCTTGAATCTCTGAGTTTGAGACTCATACTCCATAAAATATACTTCAAGGGATTCTTGTCCTTGAAACCCTTCATTTCCCACTTCCAAGAATGTAGGCATTGTAGAGCGTTGGGAAACTTATTGTTGTTGCACTGGTTGATCACCCCAGTGATGAGAAATGTCGAAACCTTCACCATGTCGGAATCCTTTAGGGGATTCCTTATATCTATCCATCCTCATCTCCTTGATTTCTCTAGCAATGTCTTGCATGGCTCTAAGAAGGATCTTGGGGAACTCCTTCTCTTCATCTTCTCCTCCAGATAAAGGGGTTTTACCCTTGTCTTCTTTGTCATTTGTATAGTCGAACTTCTGGTGACTTCTTCTTTGATACCTCTTCTCTCTATCAATAAGAGGATCTCCTTCTTTAGATGACATACTGGCTTTTCAAGATGCACAGGCATTGCCAAAATTATGCTCTGATACCACTAAAATATTCCCAAATGGGAAAAGAAGGAATATAGTACAAAACCATGGAAATAGCAGTGAAAACATTACATGAAAGAAAGAGGCCAATATGAAGACCTTTCATATGTTATAACAGAATCAAAATATGCATAAATAATCGGCCATAAGATGTACAATAAGAAAGAACAAGCCTCCAATGGAAAAAATCCCTCAAAAGAGGTGATGCTACTATATATAAAGAAGCTGGAAGACTGCTACAGCTCTGTTTTAAAGCCACTACTATAGAAAATGAATATGAATATATCTAGGGCTAATATGTGCCTCAAAATATAGATCCAACACGGATCTAAGCACTATACAACCTCCAATGAAGAACCCCTTAAGGGTTTTCAGCAAAACACCATGTACAAGATGGGGATCTAAGCCCTAGGGCTGAAGATCCACTGCAAAATACAGATCTTGAAAGAGTGGCTGATCTGAAATGATCAATAAAATAGCCTCCTCCAATAGATCCTCTAAATTAAAGGTAGATCCCTTTCACTAGAAAACCCTCTCTCCAAATGGTGTGCCAAACCACCCTGCAACTTATCCTACATAATTAACACAGATCTGGAAGTAAACTGCGCTGTATGGATAAATAAAAGGTTGGCCTGATGCCAAGATCTAAAAATATGCACAAGGGTCTTCCTTACTGTCCTCCTAATGGAAACGCAGCCTTCTCCACTGAAAATAAGAAATGAAATGACCCAGATCTAGTCTCCACTGCTACAACCTGCAAAACAACTCAACCCTCAATAGGATCTGCGTTGTAAATGAAATATGAAGCTTGGCCTTAAGCCTGATAGTGGAAAATGTAGTACAAGACTCCTCCAAGAGCTTCTCAATGGAAGAGGTGGGATTCCCGATCACAAACACCTAGTGCAAAACAACACTCAATCTCAGCTAAACAGCAAGAGAAATATATATGTCTAAACAAACCATATATTCAGAAAATTCATATACATCCAACTTATGAACAATGGCTTCCATCCTCTTCCTTAAGTAAGATATGAGCTTACAAGCCCTAAGCCCCATCCAATAATAGCACTACTTACATACAAAGCATCTCCATCTAAAATTGCGTTGTCTGTCATTGATGACCACTCCTCCATGACAGAGTTGTTGATTTGGTCAAATTTGACCCAGTCAAGGTGTTCTAGCCCATTTTTACACCTAAGGGTGCTCAATTAAGCTGCCACGATCTATCCTTTTCACATTGACATTGATTTATTCATCATTTAAGGAGAATTATGGACCTCCATTGTCCTCTTATCCATAAAACAAAGCAGCAAAACAAAATTTAATATTCCTACTATCTCATGGCTAATTGGGAATATTACAAGATCAATGAGATTATAAGGAAGTTTATATTTGTGGGTGATGCAAGATCTTGATGTAACTTATCTCTAATTTATGAACAATTTTATGATCAGAACTTTTTGGTATCTTGAGGACAACTTTGTGACAGACTTCATGAAGACTATTGCTTCTTATGGAGGGATGACTTGGCACATGGGTAATTAGTCTAACTAGTCATTTTATCTATTACTTGGATTTCTCCTATTGATTAAGTTTCTATAAGGAAATGATTGTTGGGTTTTCCTTGTGGATTTTTCCCTGGCCGCTAGCCTAATTTTTTTTGTTCTTTGTCTTTTATGCATTATATTTCTATAATTTCTTGATGACCTAATGAATGAAGGAAAATGCATGAATAATAAAAAAATATAAATTATCACAAGTAATTATCATGTTTTGAAATTCTCTCTTGAAAACTAATTTCAACACAGTTTCAGAGTTATGTTGAAGCATTTAGATTATATGAAGGATCAAGACCAGGACAAGTTATATAATATATGTTAACACTGGAAAATTGTACAGCAGAAGACAACATTAATTAATGTCAGGAAGAAGGATTTATAGGGCTGAAAGACATTAGAGAATCTGGAAAGTATTTAAAAATCTCAAAGGTATGAGGAAAATCAAATTTGAGCAAGCCATAAATGCTTTTGCGCGCATAATCCTTTGTGAATAGTTCCTTTGCACGATTTTTGACCCGAAATGCATGCATTCCTGGGAGTGGCGAAATGTCACTTTCCGGGACCACAAAGAGAACACTCCAAGACAGTGATTTCACTTGAAGCCACCGAAGGGCAGCCACCAAAGCCTCCTTAGACATCAAGGTAGCACACAATGGAATATTTGTGGCACACAATGGAATCATCCCCCTCTCTTTGATCGTAGACTCTATCCTCTCAAATTTTTCCAAAACCAAACCTAGTCGACACCAAGAATGGACCCAACGGGACCTCATCGATCTAGGTGTATTTTGGACCTTGCCCCATTACTAGGAGGGGTTCCAGGTCTTTCGTCGTTTAGGCATCAAAGATGGAACGCTGCCACCATTATTGGTTCATCCTTTATTGGGGTAGTCGTAGTTGGGAACCCTGGTCGGTCTCCCAACACCACTCCTCCCATGACCCATAGAGGGTATAGGAGTGAAACCCATTCAGGAAGCCAGTCTAATACATAGCAGGGTACATTTCAAACCAACCCTCTTCCTAACCAAAACTTTTTGTTTTCGCACGTTTCAATGGCGTCAACCTCCTAGTCACCTTTCCTAGCTTCGTTGAATCTACCCAATTTAACCAAGCTAATGAATGACCCCATCGCACACAACCCTACATGGCCTCCCATGCCCGCGTTCCTAACATATTTTCAGTTACCCATTCACCATGATTCTGGAATGGAATTACTGACACATTTTAGACAAACCCCCACCATCCATATCTCAAACCATCTCCACGAATGGAGGTGGCGTCGTAGTTTATGTAAAGCAAAACTTGACAATTGGGTTCTCTTAGATTTGTTCATGAAAACTCTTACCTCAAAGATTTCAAAGGATGTGGTGCAACAAATGCCCATATCCAAAGAGGACACCATCAGCAAAGCCCAGTAGCTTGAGGTGATTTATACGTAGTCAGGATATATTTACAATATCCTGCTAAACGCTCCGCGCCTACAAACTTATCAAGAATCGCTGGGTGCGTTGAACTCTACAGATGGAATAATTGGGCCATTGACCCAAGGTTACCTAGGCAGTAGTAGTCAAAATCTTGGTTACACGTATAGTTCTACCCAGAACATACCTCAACCCAATTTTCAAAGTCATGATATGCTTGAGAAAAATTTGACCAATAGGGCGCAAGCGTATCACCATGGAGGACCTTATCCTTCGGCTCAGGGGACCTAGTATGCAGAGAGAAACATTGATGGAAGAGCTCCCCTCCAACAGCTAGGTGCAAATCAGGGATCGTGTTATGCTCAGTCCCCACCACAAGACTCGCCTATGAAAACCAATGCACAGGTGAACTTTGTGCAGTTGTCCCAAAACCAACCACACCAATATAACCAGGAGAACTACCCTCCTAATGTGGTGAAGAAAAAATAAAAACAAGCCAAAAGGGAATCCTAGACAGGGGGGCAACAACCAGCAACGCCCACCGCGATCCCAGGCTGGAGGCAACTCCAACCAAAATCAGAGCCAGGAGCCAAGCAATGCCCAATGGCAAAGAAAAATTCCACCTCTTCGAACAAACTATTATTGTTTATATGTGGTAAGTATGGCCACTATACTCACCACTATCCCGATCTCCTTGAGTTGAAGAAGCTACAGAGTAACCAAGGACAAGGAGGATCTTCCTAGCAAACAGTTTTGATGCAAGAACCTTTCCCCCATTAAGGGACGACCAATACTCAGCAAAAAAAATCCAGACGATTCTGGGAAAAGCAGCCATGAAATCTACATGACTGGTGAAGAGATGTTTTTCCAAACATGGAATCACAATTAAGACACCCCACCAGACATCAGTATGTCAGGGGAAAGTACCAGTGCACTGACCGCACCTTTGACCATTTCAAATATGCCTATCGAACCATTTCCAAAGAGGGCTAAGGGACCCAATAGGTGAGCAAGAAACTACTCCAAAACAACCCATAATTATAGTATTGTGGATGATTTAGCACAATCTCCAGCTGCTATGTCAGCTTTGGAAGTATTGCAGTCATGCCCAAAACAACGACAAGCCTTACTTTCCGTGTTAGGCGCTATCAACCCTACCGATACGCGCCTAATGGATTTTGACTTAGACAAAGCCACCCCTGGGCTTCCCTCCATGGTTTCCTTCCAGATACCAGTGTCAGTATAGAATATCACCATTCACCAATCTGTCATTGACGAGGGTGCATCCACGTGCATCATGTCAAAAAATGTTTGGTAGAAGTTAGGGTCTCCCGAACTAAAACCCTCAGTCATCACAATTTGAGCATACGACGATCGTCCTTCAACCCCCGTCAGCCTCTACCAAAACGTCCTGGTCTGCTTAGCCAGAAAGACGGTCCACATAGACATTGAAGTCTTGGATGCTCACTTGGACTCTAATATACTCCTTGGGCGGAGTTATATGTACGCCATGACATCCATAGCCTCCTCTGTCTTCTACATGATGATGTTCCCCCACGAGGACCACATCATTACTGTAGACCAATTGACGCATAGCGAGAAGCGACCCCTAACAAATACTGATGTAATTCTACCCTATGTAGATACAACCTTGGATGCACTTGCATGGTACCAAGAATATGGCCCCGGCCAATTCAAACTGTCATATGTTCAAGGATCATTCCTAGGAGATCCTCCCATTATCCCTGAATCATCACTCAATGTCACAGGGACTCCGATGTGCATGATGTCCACATCAAGCATCGAGGCTAGTCAAACATGGACACAAGCAGTAATGACACCAATTGTAATATTCCTTTTTCAGAAATTTCTACATTATGGTCCATGAGGACGTTCTATAAGGAAGGTAGTGTAAAAATAATCTGAAAGGGGACTTAGATCCCTTAGCTAACACACCATACATTACACTTCCAGAAGTAGAGCTCAAAGAAATGGCCCTAGGAGGGTTACTCAGATCTCCTTCTCCTCGGTATCTTGAAAAAGTGCTCAAAGAGTGAGCTTACAACAACATATGAGCATAATCATGAAACTCTGCAAAATTGTACATATCAATATATGGAATATAATACAGCCATCATTTTTATTAATAAATCAGCTACAATATACAGAAATATGTTGAGGGACAAGCCACTCAAGCTACAAGAATGAATCTCCAATGATCAAACTATGAAATACATGAGTTGCTGCAACTGCACAAAATGCCGGAGGGCAGTGACAGCGCTGTCTATATTATGGTAGCTACTACAATAGATACACATACATGAAATATGGCTGAACTATATAAAGAAATTCCCAACAATAGAAGAATGGGCTCCAATACAAGATTTCTAGCCAATCTAGGAGAGATTGCTAGAAATGCCGGAAAATGTACAATGTCACAATCTGACTTGTCACTGCAACTAAATCAAAATATAAAATGAGGCTAAAGAAGATCAGAAATAGTGATGCCCTCCTCTGATAGTGTATCTAAGCAAAAGGCTGATCCTTTTACTCAGAAACAACTCCTCCTGATGAGCTCAATTAACCCTCCCAGCAACTGCTAGCCAAAATAATGCAAATCAAGCTGGAAACTGCACTGTGAGGGAAGCTGGATGGTTGGCCTGATGCCAATGATATGGAAATAAGCCCGGGAGTCCTCCTCACTGATCCTCCAATGAATAGCTGAGCCCTTCACTGAAAAACAAGCCAAGGAACAACTCAAGAGATCCCATTAGGGGAATTTTGAGATCTAAAATGGGCCTCCTAAGGAAATTATAAAATAATAGTGGAAATAATAAAGTAAGATTTGATGACATCATCAAATTTTAGAGGGAAAAATTAAAAAAAACTACTTTTTCAACTCGTATTTTCAACTTATCTCCCAAATTTTTTACTCAAATTTCGAGCGGGAGTACTCAGTGGATGCAAAATTTAATTCCTCATATAAGGAGTACCCATGTTGCATAGTTTCGATGGACCCTGCTACACGGAAAATGAGAAATACATGAAAAACGTGATTGCAATCATGTTTTTTCATGTATTTCTCATTTTTCATATAGGAGGGTCCATCGAAAGTATGAAACATGGTTACTCCTTGGATGAGGAATTAAATTCTACATCTAACGAGTACTCCCGCTCGAAATTCGAGTAAAAACTTTGGGAGATAAGTTGAAAATACGAGTTGAAAAAATAGTTTTATTATTTTATTATTTTTTAATATTTTTACCCTTTTACTTAAAAAATGGTGAATCATCCCCTATTGTTGACATCATCATCTTGAATCCTATTGGTTCTTATAAAGTTTATTTTAGTTGTACATTTTTCATAGGAGGCCCATTTTAGACCTCAAAATTCCCCTAATGTCTGTTGCTGGACCCTGTAGCACAAAATTCTCCTGCTCCAGGAATAACGCTGTGACTAAAGGAGCTAGCTTGGCCAAATGCTGGAATGAGGAAATTTAGCTCTAGAACCTCTCCTTCCCTGAGGATGAGGTAGGGATTCCCGACCGAGAACACCCTAGCGCTATGCAGCATTGCACTCTTACTAAACAGCAAGAGGAGCGAAGTCTCAATAGACTAAACAAAATAATAATCAAGCATGAAGAACAATGGCTCTCCTCCTCTTCTTATATAGCAAGTTCTCCTCTCCACCATGGGTCCCATCCACATGTGCCTTCCAACTCATGCATGTGATCCTCCTCTAAAACTGCATATTCCATCAAGGAGATACATTGTATCTAGACAGTGCATGTGGACTTGGTCAAAATGTCTAGATCAAGCATGATCCAGTCCTGTTCACACCATGTGGTGCTCAATTTAGCTGCTTTATTCTTCCTCCTTTCACATGAGGAGTGTTCATTCTTCCTTCTCAAGGATTATGGGTCCTTCTTACCCATTTTATTTAATTGAATAAAATACTACTAACTATAATGTTCCTTTTAGCTTGAGGCTAAAAATTGGGAACATTACAGTCCTCCCCCTTCAAAATGTTGCTTGTCCTCAAGCAACTGCAAGGTAGAGAAAAATTTCCTCCTCCTCTTCTCGTGGCCTCCTCATCAATAGACCCCACCATAGCTCATCAAAATGTGCAACGAATCTGTCCTCCATGCATCCCTCCAAGTGTGTAAAACCAAAGTATACATCATGAGATAATAGAAGATGCAAGTGGAAATCTCCTTGTTGTTCAATGGCCTCCTCAAGGTAGGAGTGTTGGAAAGCATGGGAAGTCTTATTCCCATTGAGTGACTCCTTCACCCATGCAATCATCCAAATGAAATGAGCCATCCCAGGTAGCTCATCAAAGTAGTTCCCAACCTCGGATCTATGCAACATGTTGGGGTTGAATGGAGAGTTTAGATTTTTCCATCCAAATGGTTTCTCCCTCCATTTATGATAAGTGTGATGGGGTTGTTGATATTGGGCTGAAATTTCATGGCCTCCGCAATTGGCCCAAACCTCCCCACAAAATGAATCAACCATGAAGTGCCTCCTCCAATAACGCATTCTCTCCCAACAGCTCCTCCTACATGGAGAGAAAAGTAGTGACATCACAATCATGGTGATCCAGGTGGATATCGGTGGCCACCCACCTAATCCATTTGGACCCAAACCATCAATTCTTGCAACTTTTCACATTCAGCACCACTTACTATTTTTAGCAGGTTTTCGGGTCCTGCACTCCCAAAGCCGTTTTGGGGCCTTAATGATCCAGGTGGATATTGGTGGCCACCCACCTATTCCATTTGAACCCCCACCATCAGTTCATTCAGTTTTTAAGTTACAGCACGACTTACTATTTTTAGCAATTTTTCGGGTCCTGAACTTCCAAAGCCGTTTTGAGGCCCTAAACAATGTTTTTTGCGAAAACTGGGAGAAACATGGGTCCATGGACCAATGTTGCTCACATCAAAAGTTGTACTCCTCGGATATATCTTTCTAACGAGCTATTGAGTGCGTCAAACGGAGATCGGATGCCAAAGTTACGTCCCCGGGAAGTTGAAACACCAATTTACCCAAACGGGACCCACAGTTTTGCCACTTCTGTTACACCATTTTTTTGGTCATCTAACCTATTATTATTAGATGATCCCAAGTACACCATGTAAGACCAATTTTACCCTAAGTAAAATTGCTTTCACCAATAAAATAACTCATTTGTTTATATCTCCTGGTCATATTTAACCCAAAATAAGGAACTTAATTAAATAAATCCTTATTTATTTAATTATTTCCTAAGAATAAGTTATTTAAATCATTATTTAAATAATATTCTTAGTTAAATTTGACTAAATCATCCATAAATAGTTAAATAAACCATTATTTATTTAATTATATTCCCTAAAATTATAAATAAATCATTTATTTATTTATTATTTATAAATAAAGGAATTGACCCAAGTCAAGAACCCTTTTCCCTCCAACAAATATAATAAAATATTCCTAAAGGGTGCTTCTAGAATTCAATTAATAATATTTTATTCATACACCAAGTTCTAGATAACCCTAATATTTTGTTATAAATAGGAGGATTTTCCCCATTCATTAGTCACCTTCATTGCATTAGATCACACTAGATCTACTCTTGGTCACCTTTTTCCATTTTCTGTTTTATGAACTCCCATTGAGTTCCATGTTTGTTTGGGTTTTCCACATTAGCAAGAGAGAGGAATCATAGATTTGAAACACTGAGGACTTCCAAGAACCCATCCCACCGAGGAGAACTGGAAAACACCTTTCTTGTTTTCCTCTCAGGTGCCCCATTCTTTAATATAATATAAGATTCTTTTTAAATACATTGTTCTTGTCTTGTCCATTGGATGCATGGAGCCATTTCATATTTTATCTGCTTAATGTCTTTTGTACTTAGATCTAATTTTATGCAGCAAACTTAAAGACATTTTTCAGCCATAATTGATGTTAGGGCTACTTGGTATGCGTAGCTAAAGTGATCTTTTACGACAAAAGAATCATACTAACAATTGGCGACTCCACACAGGGTTTCTTTTGCGACCGCTGTCGTTTTATATATTCTTGCATATCTAGCTATTTCAGATCCTAGGGTTCCAGTTCCTGTTTTTCCTATTTTTATGGTCTTTTGTACCTCTAAAACCCTCAAACATCCAAATTTTTAACTTCCGTGTGTTTCTGGCCTTATTGCGCAGGTGACAGACATCAGCCACAGCTGAGACGACAAATTTTTCTAAAATCTGCCGCCGAGAGAGCCGGATCTGCAGGTCGCACTTATCAGCCCAAAAAGTGCGACCTGAGCCTCAGGACGCACTTTTCTGCCCCAAACCTGCGACCTGGACTGAAAACAGGTCAGAACCTGCGACCTGCACTTTTTTTGCAACTTTTCCAGCACTTTTTCTGGGTTTGTCTGAAGCTTCTGTCAGGGTTTTCCAGCCTCCGTCTCTGCCCATTTAGACCTGTTTCTGATCTGCTTCACTCACCTAAGAGGGAATATTGACCCTTAGGGCTCTAGTACCCTCCACTTTTTGTGGGAGAGTCTTTGCTACTTCAGACGTCTGAATTTTCAGAGTTTCAGCCTTGTTGTTCTCAGATCTGATACCTCCGTTTTAGATCCCTTTAGATGAGCTCTTCTCCCTCTCAAAACACCTCATATCATTTTTTTTGTTGTCTCTTCTATTTTTAGCTAATCTCCTCCTTTTTAGCAGAAACCTTGCCTCTGCCTATTTTCTGATCTCTGCACCACTTTTCAGCAGATTCACCCTTTAGATCCCAGTCCCTTTGGACCTTCGATCTATTGGCCTCTTTTTTAGCGTGCTTTGCCTAGTTTTTTCCCTCTCATAGACTAGTTTTGAGAGACCCGCCTTCTTGGGTTAGATTGCTGCCTTGTTAGTTGTTAGTTTTCTATTCTTTTAGTCTTATTTACTATAGAGATATTTTTAGTTACGCAGCACACCTTTTCGTTTACCCTCAAAATGGCTCGGTTTAAAAAATTAAAATTAACGCACGCCACACACTGACCCTAAGTGAAGAAGTGTCTGGTTAACACCACTTGGAAAAGACTTTAAAATCAATTATCACTGCACCTTTTTGCCCTTGACCTTGCTTTATTTTTTCCCTCCCTGCCCTTGTCAGTTTTTCTTCTTCCCATCATCATTGCACCCCCAAGGCGCCTTTCCCGGAGACTTCTTGGCCTTCACCCTCAGTTTCCGCTTGGTCGACTTCCTCCTTCCCGTCGTCATCGAGTAAGTCCTCCCTCGAGTCCGCAATCTGAATCTTCCTCTGATTGTTCAGGTTCTCCCCCTACTCCTGGTTCTCCCCCTGTCACTTTCACCATGTCTACTTCAGGGCCTACTACCAGCAGCAACCCCAGTACTACTGCTTGGTCTGTTTCCAGTGGAACCACCTCGAGACCTACCTCGACTGCCCCATTGCTCCCTTATATGGCCAGCCTTAGTCTCCCCGACTTCAATCAGCTAATTAACGACCCTATCTGCCACGATGTTAGTTGGCCCGCTATGCCAGCCAAGCTCCCCTTCGACATTCCCAAGTTCGAAGGCCTTGCTAGTGAGGATCCCTCCAACCATATTCGATCCTTCCATATGTGGTGTTCCTCCAATTCCATTACCGACGACTCCATTCATCTTAGATTGTTCCAACGCACACTTACATGCAAAGCTTCTAAATGGTATGTTGAACAGGCCACCTACTCCCATACCACTTTTGCGACCATTGCCCAAGCCTTTTTATCTTATTTCCAGCTCCCTCTCTGATGCGACACTAGTACCGAGCTTTTAACCTCCTTCCGTCAATCCTCTTCAACCCGCCTTTCCACTCATGTCCAGGAAAGGCGACGAAGAAGAAGCTTATGTCGAGCTCCTCCCTTTGAAGATCATGTATATATGGACTGGTTCCTTTGCTCTCTCTTACCTCCCATTGGCAAAGATGTCGCCTCCCATTTTCTTCAAACTGAAGAAGCCGCCCTCAAAATAGCCTTGAAATATGACCTTATTTATGCTCAGTCTGGTTATGTTTATACCGCCCTTCCTGACCTCCCCAAGCCCGACGGCACTAACGCCCCGGGGGCATCACACTCTGCCGACGGTATCGTTCGAGCTCTTTCCCAGGCCCCTACTCAACCTACTCTGGGCTATGGTTTTCCTCTAGGGGCTAGCCCCTTCGGCATTTTTCCCCCTCCAGGTAGCATATATTCAAGCTACGGCATGCCTCCTCCTTTTACCCACCCTTCTGCTTACCTTACTACCGCCCACCCTACTCCTTATCCATATCCACAACCTAGTGTCCTAGCTCCTCCAGCATTTGGACCACCCACTCCCTTGCCTTCTCCACCCCCACAACCACACTTACTACCCCCTCCAGGGCAAGTATTTGCACAACAGGAGGCACCTAATTTTCCTCCTTCTCAAAGAAGGAGAAGAGGCAATCTATCCGCTTCTGGTAATCGTGGATCCACTCCTTCCAGTATTGACTCTACCACTGCCAATCAGTCACAGGGCCCTCAGCCTAAGCCGAACAGGCCACTTCGCACCAATAAGCCTTGTTCGTGTTGCGGTGTTTATGGTCATTACACTCACGATTGTCCCTTATTACCACAAATGCGGCAGATGTGGGATTCTCAGGCCACTGTGCGAGGACAACACTCCTCCCCTACTGTCCCTCCCACCCCAGCTACTTCTCAACCCACTGTGTTTACCGATCCTTTCCCCCAACAAGGATTTGTGGCCACTCAACCACCTCATACCCTGGTAACCACTCAACCTTCTCCTTCTGGTTCCTCTGATTACCAGATTCTCATGATGACATCTGACCAACCTCTCACCGTCGACCTTAACCTTCAGACTCGGTCTCGTCAGTACTCCCCACCTCCCGTTTCATCTACCTCCGAGTCCCCATATTCAGGTCCTACAGAGCCTCTATCGACACCCAATGGTCCCTTGCAAATCCCTCCGCCCAAAGTTGAGGCTCATACCAAAATTCCTAAGGGCCCATTACGCCGAAATGCTGCCTCTGGTCGAGCTGCCCATTCGTATAGCATAGTAGATGATCTGGCCCAATCCCCTGCTGCCATTTCAACACTGGAACTCCTCTAGTCGTGTCCTTCTCAAAAGAAGGCTCCACTATCTGCCGTGGGAGCTGTAGATCCTTCTGATGACCAATTGATTGTTTTTGACGCCCGTCAGTCAGACCATCCCCCTCTCCCTCCTTCTGTTGCTTTCCAAATCCCGGTCAAAATTTGCAATGCGAATGTCGCTCAGTGTATTATTGATGAGGGGGCATCCATCTGTGTGATGTCCACTTCAGTTTTGAAAAAACTCGGATCTCCTGAGCTGGCCCCTTCCACCATCACCCTTCGTGCGTGGGATGGCCATGCCTCCCAGCCCATTGGCCTTTTCCGTAACTGTCCTATCACCCTTGCAGGCAAGATTGTTTGTGTCGACATTGAAGTAATCGACGCCCCTCTTGACTACAACATTCTATTGGGGCGTAGTTACACCTATGCCATGTCTGTCGTCCCATTCGCAGTCCACCGCAAGATGTTTTTCCCTCATAATGGCAAGATTGTCACCATTGACCAGTTGACTTACCATGAACCAAAATCTTAGACCTCCCCTGATTCCACCATCTCCACTGTCACAAACAAGCAAACTGTCGATTCTTTGACCAGTGTCTCCCCCAGCGTCTACAAAGACTCCTCCTTGCTTGGAACCTTCCCTGGTCTCCCTCCTCCTCTTGTCTCGGATCCCAGCTCAATGAATGTTTGCATGATGCAATCATCTCGGGCCGACCTCACGCAGCCCGCTTCGGCTAGTCAGCAACCTCAACTTGCTCACCGTAACCCGCTCCTAGCCCTTTGCCTCAGCCAGCTGAACCTCTCCCTTCTGACTCTTCTCCTACCGCTGATACCCATGTGCCTCTCTACCCTCCTGGGTTGGTTCCAACAAGTCTCAACCATCTTGGAGCCGTCCCTCCTGGCCATTACCCCGTTGGTCAGATACCGTTCCTAGCTCCCCCACCAAGAGTGTACACGGTACTTGTCATGGCCACCCTCTCTCTTCCTAACCTGACCCTTGGGATTCCCATCTAGTACCTTGATCCCCCAGCTGCTACCCCGCCTGGTCACCCCAAACCCTATCTTGCTTGGACCCCGGTTCAACCGGTCCCCATGACTTCTCCCGCTGCAACAGTGCCTCAGTCACCTCAACAGGACCCACCTCCTGTTGCGACTGCTTCGGGTAAGAATGGCAAAGCTCACAGGGGGGCATCAAAGGACAAGGTTGCCCTGACAAACCCTGCCCCTCCTCGGCCTCCAAAGCATACCATCCAGTGTGCTTTGTGTGATGTTGTTGGTTACGCCACCCATACCTGTCCTGAACTACCTCATCTCAAGCCCATGGTTAATGTCGCGTTCCCTGAAGCCTTTGTTTCTTCCGCAACCGCAGCCAAGAACCCCAAGCCTATTCACACCAACCACCCCTGTGCTTTATGTGATCTCCATGGCCATTACACCTACCTTTGTTCCTGCCTCAAGGACTTCTGCACCTCTCCAGCCACGGTCCGCCAATTTGAGGCCAAGCACAATGAGTCCACCTCTCCCTTATTTGCGCATTTTGCCTCAGCAGAACTACCAGACATGACTGCTCCCATTAACATTCTCCCTCTTGATTTCAAGATGACGGAGCCTTCGTCCACCATTTTCTACCTATCATCATCCATGATACCCTCGGGGAACATTCCCTCTGAATCCTCCCCTGTTGTTTTGCTTGACCTTCCTTCGGCGATCACCTTGGGCTCAACATCGGTAGATCCTTTATCTACTTACTCCTCTGTCACCCCTTGTGACGACGCGCATGTGAACCTCTCTTCTCATGATGATGAATCAGGTAGCTTCACCACATCAGATGGTCTTTCTCCCACCAGTCACCCCATCTTCTATCATGATGACGACAGTATGGCAGAAATCACCACCCCTGACTTTATCTATTCCCCAACAACAGCACTGAAACCCTCTTTCTCTGACAAGTCGCACTTTTCAGGTCATTTCCTGGGACACGTCGCAGTTTTCTGCCCAATACCTACTACCCAAGTCACAGAACAGACCCCAAAAAGTGCGATCTGGCCTATTCATGAGCTTTGGGTACCTTTTAGTTTTTAGTACCTGGCTACTTCACCAGGACACATTTTGTCCATGAAGGGCCTATTCACCCCTTCTCAAAATTGAATTTCTTCACTTACAACACTTGTACTTGGGGCACCACTTTGCCTCCTTACTCGTCTTCGTTCGTGATGATTTTTGTCATGAGCTACCCCATTGTACTCATGCTTTCATGGTTCCCCATTGGACCCGTACTATGAGGAAGCACCATTGAGTCGCCCTTGTTTAGAGCATCCAAGTCGAGTCACCAGCACATTCATGGAGTCTATCCTGAGTCCCTTTGTACCGCGCCATATTCCTCCATCCTTTCCTACTTGGTCCCTCTCTCATGTCACACATTATGGTATTCAGGTCCCCTATCCACTATCCCTCATGATATTGTGTCAATCGCTACCATGCCATTCATACACTTTATGCTCTAACAAGGGAAGTCATCCAAAAACTTCTCTGTTTCTCTCATTCCATCATCATCATTAGCGTCTACTCGTTCGTCGCTCTACTATTTTCCCCCGTGCCTTAGTTGGGGTTCCCTTATTGCCTCACCTATGGCAGACCTACTTCTATCGACATCAGCTCATTTACTCCAGAAGCCAGGTCTAGGGGGCAGTGTACCTTGGTTTGAGCTCTTCCCAGCATAATCGTGATATATACACTTGATGGTCCAGTGATGCAGCAGCAGCTATTGGTGATTCCCGGGCATGTGTGAGATGTCTCAACCCTCATGAGGGGGTGGCCCTGTAGGTAGCCCCCCACATGCCTGGATGACTTCATTTCAACGCTTGATGCAGCTCCTCTCATATGATGATATCGGCCTCAGCCGCTTGCAGCACCTCTTCGATTTGCACGTATCAGTCAGATTTTGCGAGCCCTTCCCCGCGTGTAGGGGGCATTTGGGCGTATTTATATCTCATGTACTACCATATTATTGTATAAGTCCTGACAATTATTCCAGACATCGAATGTATGTGGGATTCATCATATTATTTATCTGGCTAATGCTTCATTATTGCATTCTGTGGTTTTTCGAGCGCCTTATTCTTTGTACTTATTGCGTTCCGTGGTTTTCTGAGCGCCTTATTCTTTGTACTTTGTCTCGGCGGGCATAGGTATGCCTCCCCCGCCGCCTTTAGCACAGGTACCACTTCATAGAGACTTGTTGCACCTGTAAGTCTCATCTCCTCAGGATCTAGTCCTTTAGCACATCAGACAACCTTACATTTCTCTCTCTCACTTCCCTCTCGATATCTAGTGATTGAGTTCTTACAACGTACTTCGGTCATGCAATTTGCTCCTAACACTTGTACGTTGGGGGGCAATCTGTTACACCATTTTTTTGGTCATCTAACCTATTATTATTAGATGAACCTAAGTACACCATGTAAGACCAATTTTACCCTAAGTAAAATTGCTTTCACCAATAAAATAACTCATTTGTTTATATCTCCTGGTCATATTTAACCCAAAATAAGGAACTTAATTAAATAAATCCTTACTTATTTAATTATTTCCTAAGAATAAGTTATTTAAATAATATTCTTAGTTAAATTTGACTAAATCATCCATAAATAATTAAATAAACCATTATTTATTTAATTATATTCCCTAAAATGATAAATAAATCATTTATTTATTTATTGTTTATAAATAAAGGAACTGACCCAAGTCAAAAGACCTTTTCCCTCCAACAAATATAATAAAATATTCCTAAAGGGTGGTTCTACAATTTGATTAATAATATTTTATTCATGCACCAAGTTTTAGATAACCCTAATATTTTTTTATAAATAGGAGGGTTTTCCCCATTCATTAGTCACCTTCATTGCATTAGATCACACTAGATCTACTCTTGGTCACCTTTTTCCATTTTCTGTTTTATGAACTCCCATTGAGTTCCATGTTTGTTTGGGTTTTCCACATTAGCAAGAGAGAGGAATCATAGATCTGAAACATTGAGGACTTCCAAGAACCCATCCCACCGAGGAGAACTGGAAAACACCTTTCTTGTTTTCCTCTCAGGTGCCCCATTCTTTAATATAATATAAGATTCTTTTTAAATGCATTGTTCTTGTCTTGTCCATTGGATGCATGGAGCCATTTCATATTTTATCTGCTTAATGTCTTTTGTACTTAGATCTAATTTTATGCAGCAAACTTAAAGACATTTTGCAGCCATAATTGATGTTAGGGCTACTTGGTATGCGTAGCTAAAGTGATCTTTTACGACAAAGAATCATACTAACAGCTTCATCTTCTAGAGTTAGGTTTTTGGACGTTTCAGTTTTTCCATTGTTTCCCAATAATAAATAGGCCCTCGAGCCTCATTGTAACACAGTTCAGAGGTCTGTAGCCACCACATCTCTTCTCAGATATTCGCTACCAGCACCCTAACTATTTTATTTCCATTATGTCTATAAGCATATTTCTATTATTTGATATTAATGAAATGACGCACTATTTCCGCAGCATCTCTATGTTTATGGTTATTTCTGTATTTTGTTGTGTTCCTGCATAAATCCAGATCAGTGGTATTAGAGCGGTCTACTCTTTCTTTGTTTTTCTTTGCATGTCCCCAACACGGTCAGGGTATAAGGAGTTAGGGCTCGATCTGGTTGAACCCTTGCAAGATCATCCTCGCAAACCCCGATGACCTCCCATGGCGGAAGAAAAGAAAGACAAGGGAGCAGGAGATCCTATCAAAATATTGCTCGAGGAGGCCCTCGAGAAACAAAGGAACGCGATGATGGATAACTTTTCTCAGATCCTTCAACGACTGCCCACCTACGGCGCATCTGCATCCAACAGCTACTCTGGAGGTGCCACTCCCTTCAAGGTACAGGTAAACTTTGATATTCCTGTATTTGAAGGCCAAATAGATGTAGACGCCATAGATAGATGGTTGAATTTGTTGGAAGGGTATTTCTCGGTCCATGATTTATCTGCTGAGAAAATATTATTTTTTCACTCCTCAAAGCCGCCCCCCATGTCAAAGACTGGTGGGAAACCTACCGTGAGCAAGAGGACGAAGGGGAACCCTCTCTGTTCTCGGCCACACCCACTTGGAATTTGTTCCGAGATGGCATCAAGGAACATTACTACCCCGTGGGGAGCTATGAGGACAAATACATCCAATGGACCACGCTGCGGCAACAACGGGATCAAGATGTGCATGAACTAATGAATCTGTTCCATACCCTGCGCACAAAGTTGGGTATTAAATATTCAGAGAGACTTTTGGTGCTCAAGTACCGCACCTGTGTACACAAACACATTCAGGAGGAAATGGAGTTCCTCGACATAACATCGCTTGGTATGGCATATCGCTATGCTCCTAAGATCGAGCAGAAATTTAAGCAGAAGAAGCGAGACTTTGGATCTGCGAATCCCAAAAGGTGCCCTCGAACCAAAGAACAAGGGGCAAGACCAAAACGGTGTGACTCAGAACAACACCACAAATCAAAAGGACACAGGGAAGTGGTGTGAATTTCATAACAGCCCCACTCACAGCACAAGCGAGTGTCAGGCCAAACAGTCATTAGTGGCTGAACTAAAGGCACCCGAATTAGATGCGTTTTCTGATCCTAATTCAGAACCAGACAAAGGCAATGACAAAGGGAAGTAGATCATTGATGTGGATCCCAGTGCCATTGTTGCCACCACAAATATCCATAGGGAGGACCCAGAGGATCCAGAGGAAGGGGAGAGCCTCTTCCATTCGCAAATGTGGGTGAAGGGTTCTCCGCTGCAATTTCTTGTCGATAGCAGAAGCCGAAAGAACCTCATTTCAGCAGAGGTCATGAAGCGGCTCAGCCTACCGACCATAGCACACCCATAGACATATACCATCGGGTGGCTTCACCCATGGAGAGATATTCGCATCCACCAACAGTGCCGCCTTCCGTACAGCATCAAGCCATTCACGGATGAGGTATTATGTGATGTTGCTCCTCTTGATGTAACTGATGTATTATTGGGCCAGCCATACTTGTGGAGGCGACATGCTGTGTATGAGTCTAGGCCTCGTACTGTTATTATTACTTTGGGAAATAACTTGTACAGGATATTGGAGGTAGTACCGCCTCCTGTCATCTCTTTGACTACTGCAAAACAATGCAATAAGATTGTTTCCCAAACCAGGAAATTCATTCTCCTTACAACTTGCTCACAGGGAAAGAAGAGTATTGTGGCCACAACGTCAAAACAAGGCTCCCCTGCACGGCTGTAGCAGATGGACAAATTCATGGAGGGATACGAGGACATTTTCTCCTCACTCACAGAGGTTCCTCTACACTGTCAGGACAAGCACTCCATTGATCTGACCCCCAATGCACCACTGCCTGATGTTGCCATACCTCCTACAAATACACATAAAGAATCCACACATGTACTGTCTGAGGCTAATAAAGAAACCAAATTCACTAAACGCATCCAGCATGTCTGCCCACAGGTCCATGACATCTTCAACAAATCTAATACCCAGTTCAACAGAATTTGCTTCATCTCAGGGAGGATCTCAACGCAATGAGGACCATTACTTCCTAAGGAGGGAGGAATGATCCAGGTGGATATCGGTGGCCACCCACCTAATCCATTTGGACCCACACCATCAATTCTTTCAACTTTTCACATTCATCACCACTTACTATTTTCAGCAAGTTTTCGGGTCCTGCACTCCCAAAGCCGTTTTTGGGCCTTAATGATCCAGGTGGATATTGGTGGCCACCCACCTATTCCATTTGAACCCCCACCATCATTTCGTTCATTTTTTAAGTTACAACACAACTTACTATTTTTAGCAGTTTTTCGGGTCCTGAACTTCTGGAGCCGTTTTGAGGCCCTAAACGACTTTTTTTGGGAAAACTGGGAGCAACATGGGTACATGGATCGATGTTGCTCACATTGAAAGTTATACTCCTCGGATATATCTTTCTAACGAGCTATTGAGCGCATCAAATGGAGATCGGATGCCAAAGTTATGTCTCCAGGAAGTTGAAACACCAATTTACCCAAATGGGACCCACAATTTTGGCACTTCATCTTCTAGAGTTAGGTTTTTGGACGTTTCAGTTTTTCCATTGTTTCTCGGTAATAAATAGGCCCTCGAGCCTCATTGTAACATAGTTCAGAGGTCTGTAGCCACCACATATCTTCTCAGAGATTCGCTACCAGCACCCTAGATATTTTATTTTCATTATGTCTGTAAGAATATTTCTATTATTTGATATTAATGAAATGACGCACTATTTCCGCTGCATCTCTATGTTTATGGTTATTTCTGTATTTTTTTGCGTTCCTGCATAAATCTGGATCACATGGTGTGCCCATTGTTTCTCCTGAAACATACAACATGTGAAAAGGGGAGAATAATAATCCCAATGGGCATCTCCAACTCCAAGCCCACTCTCCAAACAAAGCCTCCCATGAGTATACAAACATCAGTAATATATGGAAGCAAAATATAATGAAAACAAGTTTCCACATGGCAACCAGAGAGTGAATCATAGTTCCATATGAGGAACCAGCGCAATGCATTCCATGCCTGCCTCAAAATGAAAGATAACAAGTGCTTTACTGGCCACTTGTTTGCTGCCACAAACATCTCATAAGTTGAAAACATGTAAGTACAAGTTGGTGCCAATGGTGCACACTAAGAAGTTTGTGGCTTCCCCCACAAACCACCATTAAGGTAGCCAAAATCAATGCTACAAGTAGCTGCAAGTACATCATACAAAATGAAAGAAGGGATGATCCTCCTTGATACAATATGCTGCTCATATAAAGTAAAGAAGTACAAAAAATAATGTGAAATTATACCTTCTCTACCATGTACTTGAGACCTTGAGCTGAAATGGCTCATATAAATGCTCTCCCTCACCTCCAATGAGTAGGGAAATGGTTGTGCTAACCTCTCAAAAATCATCTGGGCTATGCATCTATCCATATGCTGATATAGATCATGCTAAACGCCCTCCCAAATGAACTCCTCTAGCAAAGAAAAATATGCATAAAAGTGCATAGCTAGAAAGTCCTCATATGTTGCATGCAATAATTTCTCCTTGAGACTAGAAGCTCTAGTCAAGAAGATCCTGCCATCAGTATAGATGACCATCTCATCAATCATGTACCTTTCATCTCTATCTAGGTCATCAAGAGTCATGCATGTATCTAGATCCTAGGAGTACTCGACCAAGAGCTGAGTCCTCCAACCTAGATCAATCCTCCTCATAGATAGCGTTGGTGATATGCAATGTGATGCTCCCTTCATGTTACTGCCTGCTACCTTGACATCCCCCATGCCAAAGTCATCCTCCAAAATGCTTCCATGCCTATCAGGCAGCTGCTCATGGTCAAATAGTAATGGTGACCCTTGGAAGTTTGCCTCCCATGAGAAGTTGTCATCCAAAAGGATTCTCCCAATCCTGGTCAGTGTAATCATGAGTGACCTCCATCTACTCCCATGTATGAAAGAGTCCTTCCTCAAAGGAAGTATCCTCTATCTCTCCAAGTCTGTGGAGTAGTCATCCCCTACAACCTTCACCTTTCCTAAATCCAAGAGTGATGAATCCCAAAGTAAGATGCCTCTCATCAATGCCGGGTCTGGTGGCCTCCCAGGTGGAATGCCTCCCTGTAGTGAGACATCAAAATGGGAAGTAGACTGTGTATATGAGAGGAATGGATGATCCCTCTCTCCATTACGCAGTGCAGTCTCTCTCCCATGTGAAGAAACTCTCCTCAAAAGATAAGGGTGAATGCTCATTCCCCCAGAATTTTGATCCCTTTCCTCTCCTCCATCCTTCATTTCAAAATCCTCCAATACTATTGCATGCTGCTCAGGAATTGTGACTAAGTCCCCACATGTAGTACCCCTTGGAATCCCTTGCATAGACACAAGGACTCCTCTCATGGAAGTAATGGCTCCCATCTCATCTCCATGTGGTGATGGATCTCCCTCCAATGATACAATGTTGTGGGTTCTCCTATGCATCTTCTCTTCATCAATATGTGAGTATGCCTCCTCTTCAATGAGAGACCATGGATTTCGTTTTTCTTTTGGAAGAAGTACCTTCATATTATCACAAATGGAAGAGTGCCCTTCATACAATGGGGGTCTTTCCTCTAGCAAGTCATCTTCCCAGTTCTCTTCCCCTCTAGAAATGTGGAGTGGATTTTGTTTCACGTCTCCTTCCAATGCATGAAAAGTGTTTGAAGATATGATGCATGATGATTCACATTGACTCCATCAAATTTCTTCACCAAACCCTTAGTGATTTCATCATAGGTTTTTACATTTGCATGATAACATGAAATAGAAATGTTAAACCACCAATAATGGGCCATACCTTTGAGATGTAGCACTGCTATAGTGATGGCCTCCTTGGCTGCAACTTGGTGTAGCTGAAAATATGCATCAAGCTCCTCCACCCAAGTTGTGTCTTTGCACCTTGCTGATCCATCGAAAGTGGATAGAAAGAATATATCTTTCTTTCTCCCTTTGTAGCTACTGGATCTTGCTCCCCTAAGTCTAAAAAACTCTTGGAAGTCCAAGTGCACTTCGAATCTCCATGATTGAGATTCATACTCCCAAAGAAAATCACTCAAGGTCTCCTCCCTTGGTGACTCATCTTCCTCCATTCTCCCTGCAGTAGATGTGGGAAATGTACTGCGCTGTGGATCTACATGTGTGGCTGAATGCTCACACCCAATGTGGTCACAACTAGGGCTTTCTTTATCCACAAACCCTCTCAGGAAATTTCTCCATTTTTCCCTTTCTTTCTCCTCAAGATCTTCAATGATACCCTCCAGGGTCTGGAAAAGAAGAAGGGAAACCTCCTCTTCCGTCATTCCTCTTCTTTTTTTTTCTCTTTACATCTCCTCTTCTAAATGAGGAGCTTCTCCTTCTAATGGCATATTATCTTGGGCTACATAGGCTGAGCCAAGATTGAAGCTCTAATAACACTGTAATATTCCTTTTTGGAAATTTTTGCATTATGGTCCATGAGGACGCTGTATAAGGAAGGTAGTGTAAAAATAAGCTGAAAGGGGACTTAGATCCCTTAGCTAACACACCATACATTACACTTTCATAAGTAGATCTCAAAGAAATAACCCTAGGAGGGTTATTCAGATCTCCTTCTCCTCGGTATCTTGAAAAAGTGCTCAAAGAGTGAGCTTACAGCAACATATGAGCATAATCATGAAACTCTACAAAATTGTACATATCAATATATGGAATTTAATACAGCCATCATGTTTATTAATAAATCAGATACAATATATAGAAATATTTTGAGGGACAAGCCACTCAAGCTACAGGAATGAATCTCCAATGATCAAACTATGAAATACATGAGTTGCTGCAATTGCACAAAATGTCGGAGGGAAGTGACAGCACTGTCTATATTATGGTATCTGCTGCAATAGATACACATACATGAAATATGGTAGAACTATATAAAGAAATGCCCAACAATAGAAGAATGGGATCCAATACAAGATTTCTAGCCAACCTAGGAGAGATTGCTAGAAATGCCGGAAAATGTACAATGTGACAATTTGACTTGTTACTGCAACTAAATCAAAATATAAAATGAGGCTGAAGAAGATTAGAAATAGTGATGCCCTCCTTTGATAGTGTATCTAAGCAAAAGTCTGATCCTTTTACTCAGAAACAACTCCTCCTAATGAGCTCAAATAACCCTCCCAGCAACTGCTAGCCAAAATAACGCAAATCAAGCTGTAAACTGTGTTGTGAGGGAAGCTGGATGGTTGGCCTGATGCCAATGATATGGAAATAAGCCCGGGAGCCCTCCTCACTGATCCTCCAATGAATAGTTGATCCCTCCACTGAAAAACAAGCCAAGGAACAACTCAAGAGATCCTCTGTTGCTGGACCCTGCAGCACAAAATTATCCTGCTCCAGGAATAACGCTGTGACTAAAGGAGCTAGCTTGGCCAAATGCCGGAATGAGGAAATTCAGCTCTAGAACCTCTCCTTCCCTGAGGATGAGGTAGGAATTCCCGACCGGGAATACCCTAGTGCTATGCAGCACTGCACTCTTGCTAAACAGTAAGAGGAGCGAAGTCTCAACAGACTAAGCAAAATAATAATCAAGCATGAAGAAAAATGGCTCTCCTCCTCTTCTTATATAGCAAGTGCTCCTCTCCACCATGGGTCCCATCCACATGTGCCTTCCAACTCATGCATGTGATCCTCCTCTAAAACTGCGTAGTCCATCAAGGAGATACATTTTATCTAGACAATGCATGTGGACTTGGTCAAAATGTCTAGATCAAGCATGATCCAGCCCTGTTCACACCATGTGGTTCTCAATTTTAGCTGCTTTATTCTTCCTCCTTTCACATGAGGAGTGTTTATTCTTCCTTCTCAAGGATTATGGTGCCTTCTTACTCATTTTATTTAATTGAATAAAATACTGCTAACTATAATGTTCCTTTTAGCTTGAGGCTAAAAATTGGGAACATTACACCGATTCATCGGCCACAACAGCCTCTCTTGCCTACGCCACCTCCCAAACCCCTTTTCTCTACCCCACAGCTGGTTTTGTCTCCCAGCAGGTTTTGGAAACACTAGTGTTACCAAACATATTGTTGGCAATACCAGTCTGGTATCTCATTCACCCTACGGGAATAGGAGCCACTCACATCACTGCTACAAGGTTAAAGCCCCTCAGTCCTGAGGAGGCCCCACCCATCAAAGAAACAGTTGAAACCACCCCTGCAAAGGAAATTTCCATTGCAAAACTGGTGATTACAGCTAAGAAAACCCAGAAAATAGGAAAGAAGATGGAGACTCCCACCATACAACGGGAATCACTAGTCTGTGCCATATGCGATGTAATAGGACACCCTACCCATATATGCCCAAAGCTGGATGAATTAAAACTGCTCCTTGGCTCTGAGACAGACATCGCGATGTTGCATTCCTGTAAAAAGGAACCTACCACCAAAGGTAAAGGAAAATCATTGCGTACCAATCATGTATGCACTCTCAGCAGAAAATATGGAAACTATACCCATCATTGCCCAAATCTCCCGTGATATAGGGATGCCTTACACACCATAGAGTGATCCTATCAAGAGGATACCTCCACCCAGGCATCCAGAAATGAACCTCCTACCATCCTATACCTACAGGAAGAACGAAGGGCACCAGAAAGACCCCCAGTCATGCCCCCTCCTCTTATATGCTGCACACTGTGCGATGAACGTGGTCACTTCCTCAAAGAATGCGCAGCCCTGGAACTCATCCATAGGTGGTATCATATGGAACAGGTTTACTACATTGGATTATAGGAAACGCAATTCACATGTCCCTTATGTGCTGAAAATCACCTTTTGGAGAATTTTCATTATATCCCCTGATTCCAGCTAGCCCTCGCTAGTTTACGCGTAGCCATAGTCCGCCTCCCCCAAGAAGATGACATGGATGTGGAATCCATGGACAACTCCACAACCCAAGAAGATGTGATGACTAGATCCATCCTATTCTTGTCAGCTGAAAAGCGACCAATCAGGGAACCCCTAGTTACCCCCAACTACTCCCTACAAAGAACACCAACATGCACGTTATGCAAGACGCCCAATCATGCGATCGTCACTTGCCCTAATTTAGCAGCGTTACGACGCTGGTTCCCTGCTAGACCACAAACTGAGTATGATGGGACCCCCATATCAAGGATATTTTGCCTTATATGTCAAGGTAATAATTATGAGCAACACTGTACTTATGTCTCACAACTTCGTCCCACCATTGATCCAGGTGGATATCGGTGGCCACCCACCTATTTGATTTAGACCCACGCCATCAATTCTTGCAGCTTTTCACATTCAGCATCACTTACTATTTTTAGCAGGTTTTCAAGTCCTGCACTTCCGGAGCCGTTTTGAGGCCCTAAATGACGTTTTTTTACGAAAACCGAGAGCAACATGGGTCCATGGACCGATGTTTCTCACATGGAAAGTTGTACTCCTCGAATAGATCTTTCTAATGAGCTATTGAGTGCGTCAAACGAAGATCGGATGCCAAAGTTTTTTCCTTGGGAAGTTGAAACACCAACTTACCCAAACGAGGGCCCACAGTTTTGGTGCTTCATCTCCTAGAGTTAGGTTTTTGGACGTTTGAGTTTTTCCATTGTTTCTCAATAATAAACAAGCCCTCGAGCCTCATTGTAACATAGTTCAGAGGTCTGTAGCCACCACATCTCTTCTCAGAGATTCGCTACTAGCACCCTAGCTATTTTATTTCCACTATGTCTGTAAGCATATTTCTGTTATTTGATATTAATGAAATGACGCATTATTTCCACTGCATCTCTATGTTTATGGTTATTTCTATATTCTGTTGCATTCCTGCATAAATAAATCAGAGTGTCTCAAGTATTTTAGGCTTTCTTTTATTTCTTGCCAACTGTGTAGGTGGGGCCATGGTGGTGGGCCAAATGCGACCTGAACCACCCGAAAGTCCGTCTCCCGCGAAATACGTGGCAGGACTAAAGGCGGGAAGAAAATAAAGATGAGGGAGTAGGAGATCCTATCAAAATATTGCTCAAGGAGGCCCTCAAGAAACAAAGGAACGCGATGATGGATAACTTTGCTCAGATCCTTCAACGACTGCCCACCTACGGCACATCTACATCCAACAGCCACTCTGGAGGCGCCACTCCCTTCAAGGTACAAGTAAACTTTGATATTCCTGTGTTTGAAGGCCAAATAGATGCAGACGTCGTAGATATATGGTTGAATTTTTTGGAAGGGTATTTCTCGGTCCATGATTTCTCTGACCGAGAAAAGATTATTTTTGCACTCCTCAAAGCCGCCCCCCATGTCAAAGACTGGTGGGAAACCTACTATGAGTAAGAGGATGAAGGGGAACCCTCTCTGTTCTCAGCCACACCCACTTGGAATTCATTCCGAGATGGCATCAAGGAACAATATTACCCCGTGGGGAGCTATGAGGACAAATACATCCAATGGACCACGTTGCGGCAACAAAGGGATCAAGATGTGCACAAACTGATGAATCTATTCCATACCCTGCACACAAAGTTGGGTATTAAAGATTCAGAGAGACATTTGGTGCTTAAGTACCGCGGCTATCTACACAAACAAATTTAGGAGGAAATGGAGTTCCTCGAAATTACATCGCTTGGCACGGCATATCGCTATGCTACCAAGATCGAGCAGGAATTTAAGCAGAAGAAGCGAGATTTTGGATCTGTGAATCCAAAAAGTGCCCCCGAACCAAAGAACAAGGGGAAAGGCCAAAGAGGTGCTAATCGAAACAACACCACAAATCAAAAGAAGGACATAGGGAAGTGGTGTGAATTTCATAACAGCCCCACTCACAGCACAAACGAGTGTCGGGCCAAACAGTCATTGGTGGCCAAACTAAAGGCACCCAAATCAGATGCATTTTCTGATCCTGAGTCAGAACCAGACAAAGGAAATGACAAAGGGAAGTAGATAATTGATGCAGATCCCAGTGCCATTGTTGCCACCACCAAGATCCAGAGGGAGGACCCATAGGATCCAGAGGAGGGGGTGCACCTCTTCCATTCGCAAATATGGGTGAAGGGTTCTCTGCTACAATTCCTTGTCAATAGCGGAAGCCAAAAGAACCCCGTTTCAGCAGAGGTCGTGAAGCGGCTTGGCCTACTGACCATAGCACACCCACAGCCATATACCATTGGGTGGCTTCACCCAGGGAGAGATATCCACATCCACCAATAGTGTCGCCTTCTGTACAGCATCAAGCCATTCACGGATGAGGTATTATGTGATGTTGCTCCTCTTGATGTAACTGATGTATTATTGGGCCAACCATACTTGTGGAGGCGACATGCTGTGTATGAGTCTAGGCCTCGTGCTGTTATTATTACTTTGGGAAATAAATTGTACAGGATACCGGAGGTAGTACCGCCTCCTGTCATCTCTTTGACTACTGCAAAACAATGCAGTAAGATTTTTTCCCAAACCAGGAAATTCATTTTCCTTACAACTCGCTCACAGGGAAAGAATAATATTGTGGCCACAACCTCGAAATAGGGCTCCCCTGCACGGCTGCAGCAGATGGACAAATTCATGGAGGAATATGAGGACATTTTCTCCTCACTCACAGAGGTTCCTCTACACTATCAGGACAAGTACTCCATTGATTTGACCCCCAATGCACCGCCGCCTGATGTTACCATACCTCCTGCAAATACACATACAGAATCCACACATGTACTGTCTGAGACTGGTAAAGAAACCAAATTTACTAAATGCATCCAGCATGTCTGCCCATAGGTCCATGACATCTTCAACAAATCTAATACCCAGTTCAACAGAATTTGCTTCATCTCAGGGAGGATCTCAACGCAATGGGGACCATTGCTTCCTAAGGAGGGAGGAATGATCCAGGTGGATATCGGTGGCCACACACCTATTCAATTTGGACCCACACCATCAATTCTTGTAGCTTTTCACATTCAACACCACTTATTATTTTTAGCAGGTTTTCGGGTCCTGCACTTCCAGAGCCGTTTTGAGGCCCTAAAAAACGTTTTTTGGGAAAACCAAGAGAAACATGGGTCCATGGACCGATGTTGCTCACATCAAAAGTTTTACTTCTCAGATAGATCTTTCTAATGAGCTATTGAGCGCATCAAACGGAGATCAGATGCCAAAGTTACGCCCTCGGGAAGTTGAAACACCAACTTACCCAAACGGGGGCCCACAGTTTTGGCGCTTCATCTCCTAGAGTTAGGTTTTTGGACGTTTGAGTTTTTCCATTGTTTATCAATAATAAATAGGCCCTCGAGACTCATTTTAACATAGTTCAGAGGTTTGTAGCCACCATATCTCTTCTCAAAGATTCGCTACCAGCACCCTAGCTATTTTATTTCCACTATGTCTGTAAGCATATTTCTGTTATATGATATTAACGAAATGATGCATTATTTCCACTGCATCTCTATGTTTATGGTTATTTCTGTATTCTGTTGCGTTCCTGCATAAATCCGAATCAACCATCGATATGATTCATACCATAGAAAAGAAACAGGATGATAATCTCAGGCGATTTAGAAAGTAAATCACCCCTCGACCAGCGACCCCACACCCACATGGGCATGATGGAGGGATGACTTGGCACCTGGGTAATTAGTCTAACTAGTCATTTTATCTATTACTTGGATTTCTCCTATTGATTAAGTTTCTATAAGGAAATGATCGTTGGGTTTTCCTTGTGGGTTTTTCCCTGGCCGCTAGCCTAATTTTTTTTTTTCTTTGTCTTTTATGCATTATATTTCTATAATTTCTTGATGACCTAATGAATGAAGGAAAATGCATGAATAATAAAAAAATATAAATTATCACAAGTAATTATCATGTTTTGAAATTCTCTCTTGAAAAATAATTTCAACACAATTTCAGAGTTATGTTGAAGCATTTAGATTATATGAAGGATCAAGACCAAGACAAGTTATATAATATATGTTAACACTGGAAAATGGTACAGCAGAAGACAACATTAATTAATGTCAGGAAGAAGGATTTATAGGGCTGAAAGACATTAGAGAATCTGGAAAGTATTTAAAAATCTCAAAGGTATGAGGAAAAATCAAATTTGAGCAAGCCATAAATGCTTTTGCGTGCATAATCCTTTGTGAATAGTGCCTTTGCACGCTTTTTGACCCGAAATGCGTGCATTCCTAGGAGTGGCGAAATGTCACTTTCCGGGACCACAAAGAGAACACTCCAAGACAGTGATTTTCATATGAGAAGCCACGAGATGACGTACAAAGCCTCCTTAGCGGTGTCAAGGTAGCACACAATGAAACTCCCCCTCTCTTTGATCGTGAACTCTATCCTCTCAAATGTTTCCAAAATGACCTAGTGTTTCACGAATGGGCCCAACGGACCTCATAATCTAGGTGTCTTTTGGATATTCCCCATTACTAGGAGGTTTCTGAACCTTTCGTCATTTAGGCATCAAAGATGGAGGCAACCCTTTCATTATTGGTTCATCCTTTATTGGGGTAGCCGTAGTTGGGAAGCCTGGTCGGTCTCCCAACACCACACCACACACCACTCCTCCTACGACCTCGAGAGGGCAGAGGAGTGCGACCCATTCGGGAAGCCAACCGAATACACAGCAGGGTACATCGTAGACCAACCCTCTTCCTAACCAGAACTTTGTGTTTTTGCAAGTTGCAATGGCATCAACCTCCCAGTCACCTTTCTTAGCTTCGTTGAATCTACCCAATTTAACCAAGATGACGAATGACCCCATTGCACACAACCCTGCATGGCCTCCCATGCTGGCGTTCCTAACATATTTAGGTTACTGTCACCATGATTGGAATGAGATTCTTGAGCATTTGAACAAACCCCACCATCCATGCTCAGACCATCTCCCTGAATGGAGGTGGCGTCCTGGTTATGTAAGCAAAACTTGACAATTGGGTTCTCTTAGATTTGTTCGCAGAAAACTCTTACCTCAGAGATTTCAAAGGATGTGGTGCAACAAATGCCCATATCCAAAGAGGACACCATCAGCAAAGCCCAACAGCTTGAGGTGATTTATACGTAGTCAGGATACATTTACAATATCCTGCTAAATGCTCCGCGCCTACAAACTTATCAAGAATTGCTGGGTGCGTTGAACTCTACAGATGGACTAATTGGATCATTGACCCAAGGTTACCTAGGCAGTAGTAGTCAAAATCTTGGTTACACGTATAGTTCTACCCAGAACATACCTCAACCCAATTTTCAAAGTCATGATATGCTTCAGCAAAATTTGACCAATAGGGCACAAGCGTATCACCATGGAGGACCTTATCCTTCGACTCAGGGGACCCAGTATGCAGAGAGAAACATTGATGGAAGAGCTCCCCTCCAACAGCTAGGTGCAAATCAGGGATCGTGTTATGCTCAGTCCCCACCACAAGACTCGCCTATGAAAACCAATGCACAGGTGAACTTTGTGCAACTGTCCCAAAACCAACCACACCAATATAACCAGGAGAACTACCCTCCTAATGTGGTGAAGAAAAAAGAAAAACAAGCCAAAAGGGAATCCTGGACAGGGGGGCAACAACCAGCAACGCCCACCGCGATCCCAGACTGGAGGCAACTCCAACTAGAATTAGAGCCAGGAGCCAAGCAATGCCCAATGGCAAAGAAAAATTCCACCTCTTCGAACAAACTATTCTTGTTTATATGTGGTAAGTACGACCACTATACTCACCACTATCCCGATCTCCCCGAGTTGAAGAAGCTATAGAGTAACCGAGGACAAGGAGGATCTTCCTAGCAAACAGTTGTGATGCAAGAACCTTTCCCCCATTAAGGGACGAACAATACTCAGCAAAAAAAATCTAGACGACTCTGGGAAAAGTAGCCATGAAATCTACATGACTAGTGAAGAGATGTTTTTCCAAACATGGAATCGCAATTGCGACACCCCACCAGACATCAGTATGTCAAGGGAAAGTACCAGTGCACTGACCGCACCTTTGACCATTTCAAATATGCCTATCGAACCATTTCAAAAGAGGGCGAAGGGACCCAATAGGTGAGCAGGAAACTACTCCAAAGAAACCCATAATTATAGTATTGTGGATGATTTAGCACAATCTCCAGCTGCTATGTCAACTTTGGAAGTATTGCAGTCATGCCCAAAACAACGAAAAGCCTTACTTTCCATGTTAGGCGCTATCAACCCTACCGATACGCGCCTAATGGCTTTTGACTTAGACAAAGCCACCCCTGGGCATCCCTCCATGGTTTCCTTCTAGATACCAGTGTCGGTATAGAATATCACCATTCACCAATGTGTCATTGACGAGGGTGCATCCACGTGCATCATGTCAAAAAATGTTTGGTAGAAGTTAGGGTCTCCCGAACTAAAACCCTCAGTCATCACAATTTGAGCATACGATGGTCGTCCTTCAACCCCCATATGCCTCTACCAAAACGTCCTGGTCTGCTTAGCCAGAAAGACGGTCCACATAGACATTGAAGTCTTGGATGCTCACTTGGACTCTAATATACTCCTTGGGCGGAGTTATATGTACGCCATGACATCCATAGCCTCCTCTGTCTTCTACATGATGATGTTCCCCCACGAGGACCACATCATTACTGTAGACCAATTGACGCATAGCGACGACCCCCTATGGTACGTTGTGTTTACCTATTAGTACAATCTTGGATGCACCATGGTGCCAAGAATATGGCCGGCCAATTAGCGTCATATGTTCGGGATCATTCACAGAATCCTCCCATTATCACTGAATCATCACTCAATGTCAAGGACTGCGATGTGATGTCTGTCAACATCGAACCTGATCAAACATGGACTGGCTTGGCATGACACCAATTGTAGCCTTCCTTTTTCAGAAATTTCTACATTATGGTCCATGAGGACACTGTATAAAGAAGGTAGTGTAAAAATAATCGAGACTTAGATCATAATAACTTTTCATACAATACACTTCAGTAGAGCTCAAAAATAGCCTAGGGTTACTCGAATCTCCTTCTCCTCGGTATCTTAGAAAAAGTGCTCAAAAAATGAGCTTACATGTATATGAGCATAATCATGAAACTACGCAAAATTGTACCTATCAATATATGGAATATGTCTGACCATCATGTTTATTAATAAATCAGCTACAATATACAGAAGGATGTTGAGGGAAAAGCAACTCAAGCTATTGGAATAAATCTCCAATGATCAAACTATGAAATACATGAGTAGCTGCAACTGCACAAAATGCCGAAGAGCAGTGACAACGCTGCCTATAATAGAGTAGCTGCTACTATGGATGCATAAACATGAAATATGGTTGAAATATACAATAAATGCCAAGAAATAGAAGAATGAGCTCCAATACAAGATTTCTAGCCAATCTATAAGAGATTGCTAGAAATGTCGGAGAATATACAATGTGACAATCGACTTTGTGCTGACTAAATCAAAATATAAAAATGAGGCTAAAGAAGATCGAAAAATAGTGATGCCCTCCTCGATAGTGTATCTGGCAAAAAGTGGAATCCTTTTACTCGAAACGACTCCTCACCGATGAGCTCAATTAACCCTCCCGACAGCTGCTTCGCCAAAATAATACTGGAAATTGAATGGAAAGCTGTAGTGGATGGTAAACAGTACGATGATATGGAAATAAGCAGGGTCCTCCTCCATGATCCTCCGATGAATAGCGGGCCCTTCAACGAAAAACAAACCAAGAACGACTCGAAGAGATCCCATTGGAAATTTTTGAGGTCTAAAATGGGCCTCCTAAAGAAATTATAAAATAATAGTGGAAATAATAAAGTAAGATTTGATGACATCTTCAAATTTTAGAGGGAAAAAAGGAAAAAATACTTTTTCAACTCATATTTTCAACTTATCTCCAAAAATTTTTACTCAAATTTTGAGTGGGAGTACTCGTTGGATGTAAAATTTAATTCGTCATCCAAGGAGTACCCATGTTGCATACTTTTGATGGGTCCTGCTACATGAAAATTTAGAAATACATGAAAAACATGATTGTAATCACGTTTTTTATGTATTTCTAATTTTTCGTGTAGTAGGGTCCATCGAAAGTATGCAACATGGTTACTCACTTGGATGAAGATTAAATTCTGCATCTAACGGTATAAAACAGAAAATTGATGAAAACTTTGGGGAGATAAGTTGAAAATACGAGTTGAAAAAATAGTTTTATTATTTTATTATTTTTTAATATTTTTACCCTTTTACTTAAAAAATGGTGAATCATCCCCTATTGTTGACATCATCATCTTGAATCCTATTGGTTCTTATAAAGTTTATTTTGGTTGTACATTTTTCATAGGAGGCCCATTTTAGACCTCAAAATTCCCCTAATGTCTATTGCTGGACCCTGTAGCACAAAATTATCCTGCTCCAGGAATAACGCTGTGACTAAAGGAGCTAGCTTGGCCAAATGCCGGAATGAGGAAATTCAGCTCTAGAACCTCTCCTTCCCTGAGGATGAGGTAGGGATTCCCGACCGAGAACACCCTAGTGCTATTTAGCATTGCACTCTTACTAAACAGCAAGAGGAGCAAAGTCTCAACAGACTAAACAAAATAATAGTCAAGCATGAAGAATAATGGCTCTCCTCCTCTTCTTATATAGCAAGTTCTCCTCTCCACCATGGGTCCCATCCACATGTGCCTTGCAACTCATGCATGTGATCCTCCTCTAAAACTGCACAGTCCATCAAGGAGATACATTGTATCTAGACAGTGCATGTGGACTTGGTCAAAATGTCTAGATCAAGCATGATCCAGTCCTGTTCACACCATGTGGTGCTCAATTTAGTTGCTTTATTCTTCCTCCTTTCACATGAGGAGTGTTCATTCTTCCTTCTCAAGGATTATGGGGCCTTCTTACCCATTTTATTTAATTGAATAAAATACTACTAACTATAATGTTCCTTTTAGCTTGAGGCTAAAAAATGGGAACATTACAGTCCTCCCCCTTCAAAATGTTGCTTGTCCTCAAGCAACTGCAAGGTAGAGAAAACTTTCCTCCTCCTCTTCTCCTGGCCTCCTCATCAATATACCCCACCATAGCTCATCAAAATGTGCAACGAATCTGTCCTCCATGCATCCCTCCAAGTGTGTAAAACCAAAGTATACATCATGAGATAATAGAAGATGCAAGTGGAAATCTCCTTGTTGTTCAATGGCCTCCTCAAGGTAGGAGTGTTGGAAAGCATGGGAAGTCTTATTCCCATTGAGTGACTCCTTCACCCATGCAATCATCTAAATGAAATGAGCCATCCCAGGTAGCTCATCAAAGCAGTTCCCAACCTCGGATCTATGCAACATTTTGGGGTTGAATGGAGAGTTTAGATTTTTCCATCCAAATGGTTTCTCCCTCCATTTATGATAATTGTGATGGGGTTACTGATATTGGGCTGAAATTTCATGGCCTCCACAATTGGCCCAAACCTCCCCACAAAATGAATCAACCATGAAGTGCCTCCTCCAATAACGCATTCTCTCCCAACAGCTCCTCCTACATGGAGAGAAAAGTAGTGACATCACAATCATGGTGATCCAGGTGGATATCGGTGGCCACCCACCTAATCCATTTGGACCCACACCATCAATTCTTGCAACTTTTCACATTCAGCACCACTTACTATTTTTAGTAGGTTTTCGGGTCCTGCACTCCCAAAGCTGTTTTGGGGCCTTAATGATCCAGGTGGATATTGGTGGCCACCAACCTATTCCATTTGAACCCCCACCATCAGTTCGTTCAGTTTTTAAGTTACAGCACAACTTACTATTTTTAGCAATTTTTCGGGTCCTGAACTTCCGAAGCCGTTTTGAGGCCCTAAACGATGTTTTTTGCGAAAACTGGGAGAAACATGGGTCCATGGACCGATGTTGCTCACATTAAAATTTGTACTCCTCGGATATATCTTTCTAACGAGCTATTGAGCGCGTCAAACGGAGATCGGATGCCAAAGTTACGTTCCCGGAAAGTTGAAACACCAATTTACCCAAACGGGACCCACAGTTTTGGCGCTTCTGTTACACCATTTTTTTTGTCATCTAACCTATTATTATTAGATGAACCCAAGTACACCATGTAAGACCAATTTTACCCTAAGTAAAATTGCTTTCACCAATAAAATAACTCATTTGTTTATATCTCCTGGTCATATTTAACCCAAAATAAGGAACTTAATTAAATAAATCCTTATTTATTTAATTATTTCCTAAGAATAAGTTATTTAAATCATTATTTAAATAATATTCTTAGTTAAATTTGACTAAATCATCCATAAATAATTAAATAAACCATTATTTATTTAATTATATTCCCTAAAATGATAAATAAATCATTTATTTATTTATTATTTATAAATAAAGGAATTGACCCAAGTCAAGAACCCTTTTCCCTCCAACAAATATAATAAAATATTCCTAAAGGGTGCTTCTAGAATTCAATTAATAATATTTTATTCATGCACCAAGTTCTAGATAACCCTAATATTTTGTTATAAATAGGAGGGTTTTCCCCATTCATTAGTCACCTTCATTGCATTAGATCACACTAGATCTACTCTTGGTCACCTTTTTCCATTTTCTGTTTTATGAACTCCCATTGAATTCCATGTTTGTTTGGGTTTTCCACATTAGCAAGAGAGAGGAATCATAGATCTGAAACACTAAGGACTTCTAAGAACCCATCCCACCGAGGAGAACTGGAAAACACCTTTCTTGTTTTCCTCTCAGGTGCCCCATTCTTTAATATAATATAAGATTCTTTTTAAATACATTGTTCTTGTCTTGTCCATTGGATGCATGGAGCCATTTCATATTTTATCTGCTTAATGTCTTTTGTACTTAGATCTAATTTTATGCAGCAAACTTAAAGACATTTTGCAGCCATAATTGATGTTAGGGCTACTTGGTATGCATAGCTAAAGTGATCTTTTATGACAAAAGAATCATACTAACAATTGGCGACTCCACACGAGTTTTCTTTTGCAACCGCTGTCGTTTTATATATTCCTGCATATCCAGCTGTTTCAGATCCTAGGGTTTCTCTTCCAGTTCCTTTTTTTCCTATTTTTATGGTCTTTTGTACCTCTAAAACCCTCAAACATCCAAATTTTTAACTTCCGTGTGTTTCTGGCCTTATTGCGCAGGTGACAAACATCAGCCACATTTGAGACGACAATTTTTTCTGAAATCTGCCGCCGAGAGAGCTGGATCTGCAGGTCGCACTTATCAGCCCAAAAATTGCGACCTGAGCCTCAAGACGCACTTTTCTGCCCCAAACCTATGACCTGGACTGAAAACAGGTCAGAACCTGCGACCTGCACTTTTTTTGCAACTTTTCCAGCACTTTTTCTGGGTTTGTCTGAAGCTTCTGTCAGGGTTTTCCAGCCTCCGTCTCTGCCCATTTAGACCTGTTTCTGATCTGCTTCACTCACCTAAGAGGGAATCTTGCCCCTTAGGGCTCTAGTACCCTCCACTTTTTGTGGGAGAGTCTTTGCTGCTTCAGATGTCTGAATTTTTAGAGTTTCATCCTTGTTGTTCTCAGATCTGATACCTCCGTTTCAGATCCCTTTAGATGAGCTCTTCTCCCTCTCAAAACACCTCATATCATTTTGTTTGGGCTCATTTCTAAGGCCACTGCTCTTTTGGGGAGTGTGGGCTTAACGCTGCTCTTGCTTAAGGTATTTCAAACACTAGAGGTATGCCCGCCAACGGAAACGTTCAGGCACCTCTGCAGTAGGCACAATTTCCACCCATAGGAAATTGACAATCCTAGCAAGGAACCCAACTTTGCACTTACAAAAAATCCCATCACAGAGATTTTTCCCCCATCGAACACCCACGACATGATTCACCATAAACGATTTGTATCATCACATATCAGAAATAGGATTGCATCCTCCACTATGTCCCAGGATTTCCACTTTATTCCTGTCGCAAAAGATCAAGGTACCTTGAGCTTTTGCATTGATTTCCGCGAGATCTAGAATTTTCATGTCACTATCAAACTCCTTGATGATACCCAGCCTCTAGAACAGTGCCTAGTACAACTAGATCTCGTTGACGAAAGTCGATGACAGTCACTACAACACAATGGGGCCCATAAGAAAAGCGTAAAAGCATCATTTGACTGCCACATCAACCCTCGTTTATTCACAGAGGGAGAACTAGTCCTCCACTATGATGTCGCAAAAGAAGCCCTAGGGCCAGGAAAGTTTGAAACCTTATGGAAAGGACCCTACATCATCAAACATTACCTCCGAAAAGGGGCATACATCTTGACAGAACCAAACGGGACATGCCTTAGCAACCCCATCAACGGCCTTTACCTCAAGAAATTTTACCCATAAGGGCCAAGATGGCCCTTCCCTAGAGCGAACGTACACTAACCCAACCACTAAAAAATTTTGACCAAAAGAGTTATTAACACGCTCAAAGTGCCGCCATGGATCACCAACATGAACCTTATTTCGGATTTTTTGATGGAACTTCAAGAAGGTCTCAAATTTTAGCCACCACGGCCTGGGTCATCTATCACCCTAACCAATCGCCACTTTGTACATACGATGTGTGCATCAATTCAGCAACAAACAATTAGGCATAATATGACGTTGTCATCGGACTTATGTGCGATGCCCTCCATCAGGGTATACGCCATATGCATGTATACCTTGATTCCCAGTTAGTAATATCGCAGTTAAACCAAACATTTGAGACAAGAGATACACATCTATTTAGAAAATACTTGCGTGCAAAAAGATTAAGCAGACAATTTGACTATATCACATTTACACATGTATCGAGTCAAAACCAAACAGTTGATCGCATAGCTAACAACATTCTAAACTGGAATGCATCTCGAATAAATCATCATACATAAAAAACCAAAAACATAGATATCCATCAGCATAACATCATAAATAAACTGAAATAGGTGACACAACATGTAGAGCCGCAAAAAATATCTCTCTTATATATATATCAAGATGTATATGTCTGAGTACAAAAACTAGTGTCGTTGACCCAACGACAAGCCCAAAGATACAAAAGTCGTCAAAAATAGTGGAAGCATCCTTATAATGGGTGCTTTCCCCATGTACAAGTATACTCTAGAGTGGTTCCCCCTCAGGAGGAGCACCTGGACCCACAACTGCCCCCAGTACCACCACTAGAGTTGCCGTCACAACTGAGATTGCCACCCGACGTAAAAGAGGTCGATAGTCCCTCTCCCAGGCCATCACCGTCTCCAGCCAGAACTCCTCTAGATCATCCATAAAACCCCAAGCAGGCATCCAATGGGTCAAGCAATCCACTCGACCCCAGGCATCCTCTAAAACTGACATTCGAGCAGTCAGTTCCACAATACGAGCCTCCACCGTATCTGGACGTGCCACCGCTGCGTTGGCACGAGCTCGCTCGGCCACAACCTCACCAGTGGCTGAGTTGCTACCCTCTCCTGAAGGGCTATCACCACCACAAGGTCCTCGAGCAGCATCTCCTTCCTATCCTCCGAGATCACCCCTAGGCCTCCGAAGAGGATCGTGGCCAACCAATCGAGCCATGGGGCAACCCACCTCACTAACATCTACAAGAGTAACCAAAACTATGTCAGTATCACCAGAAAAACACATAAGCAAATATATACTCAAATAAATGAAAAAAAAATAAAAATGTACCTGTTGGCCCCCAAGCATAACTAGGAGGGGGACCCATATCTGGATCCCCCCGGAAGTCTATCCCCGCATATGGGAATGGCAAGAACATCTGTGGGTTCACCTCAAACTAGGGCTCTGTCGTGGCATTCCAGTAATGCCCCACCATGCCCCCACCGCCTCGTGGCATCACCGCAGCCCACCTCCTCATACGTGGCTCCCATGGCCCCCCAGGAGGCACTTCCACCACTAGTCTCAGCAGCACTACCCTCTCATACATAATGCTGAACAAAATGTTGGCATACGCAAACAACTTCGATCCACTGTGGACTTTATTGAGCTGTGTCACCATCCTATCATAGCAGAAACAGGAAAAATAATATAAGTGCTCGGACCTCAACCGATGCAAGACTCCAACCTACGGGCCCGATGCGCGATGTGGAGCTGACGAACCTGCAAATCGCACAATCACTGATAGAGCACACCACTCTGCCAGATCTGTAACTGATGCAATACTAATGCACCCCTCTGTAAGAGGCGCCCCACCACAGTGATGTCTCTGGAACCTCTCCAAATCGACCCTACCAGAAGGGAGAGGATACCTCAACACCTCACCATGAGGCAGTAGCCCGGTCACAAAATATACATCCGTCTCAGGATGGATGACCAGGGTCATCCCACACAACATGAACATGTTCCACCTCCTGCGCCAATGTTGGATCAAGTAACGTAACTATCGGTCCTGCGACCAAAGAAGCTTGTTCTCCGCAAAATTCAGGATCCCCCATTGCGCCAGCTAACGGCGCGCCCCAGCATCAGCAACCAATGTAGTACAGAGCTCGGCCCAATCCCTCTCCCTCCACAACAACCTATTATCCAAACAGGTACCCATCAACAACAGAAAAAAAAAAAACATAAAAAATAGGCAAAACTCAACAACAATTTTGCCTCAGCCTTTTGTGTGCATGTCCCTCAGACAAACATGCTTAGGGCACGCATGTATTTTCCATAGGTGCGCTTAAGGCACACCAAAGAAGGGGAACAAAGTGCTTTAAGCGCACTTATCCCTAGAATGCGCACAAAGGATGCACTTTTGCCCTGATCACCCGTGCAATCTAGGAAAAAAAACACTCAGAATCCATACAAACCAACTCTATACGGACCTCGGCACCATCAAATTGAAAAAATTAAAGTGCAGGACATCATGGAGGTTACCTGGGCATGATATCACTAATCCCTGGTGCTGAGGTTGACCACAATGGCAAGAACTGCTACGCAGAAGCCTCTAACCTCTCAAGAACTCAGCAAGTACAAATGAATTGAATTAGGGCCATATGCACCTATATATTGCCCTTTTCAAAAACTTGGGAGAACCATAATGAGAGATGAGAAGGACCATTCTCCAAACCGTAAGCTACACCATGATCATCACTCCATAATAAACAGAGGTGATGCCACACTGTCGCACTCCCGAAAAAATAATTTTTCCACACCAGCAGGTATGCGCTCTCTCATCTTCTTTTTTAAAGCTCATGACTTTCAATAATATTTTGATAAAGAATATTCTTTCACTTTAGGTAGTTGTTTTTGCAGGGAAAGCTCGCAAACCATTCACAACTCCATCCACTGAAAGTTCAAGAGCAGGTATCATTCTACCCCCAGCATGATAGAGTCCCAAAAAACTCTGCATATCCTGACATCATTTCTCCATCAGAAATTAACCATAGGGTCCTCATATCTGACTGTGTTTATCATCACCTCACCCTACACAAGATAAACATCCTCGTTGGTCAGTAGAGCCTCCCCTCCATGGCACTCGTCACCCATGATAGACCATATATCACAACAAAATTGATGCCATGGCCATACCACTTTAGTCTGGGAAGCACCTCATTCTCATCCATCCACCATGCATAAGGTCAAGTTTTACCATACAAAATAAAGCCCCCTTCCCCGACGACTAGGTTGTACAAGCAGATCAAAAACGCATTCTCACGCCTCGGATTTGGCCCTCCATACCTCCACCAGCATAATCCCATCTGCGATACTTTTTTATCTGCTTCATCAACCCCACACATGAGACCAACCAATGGGGCCCCCACCCTCAGCAAAACACCTTCCTCACAACATCAGTGAGCAAACACTTTCATGTTTTGGGGCACCCATCTCTGTTTTTTATACAAACTAAACCCCATTATTTTATTCTTTTGGTAAGTGTAAAAATACCATAAACGGTGCACTACATCCCCCACCCTCTCATTCATCTTTTTCTCCCATGGCAGTAGTGTAATATTCCTAAGTTAGCATGCAGCTAATTGGAATACTGATTTTTTCTTTTATCACTTAAGAGGAGAATAAATGGGTATGGAAGCCCATACATTTCAAAAATAAGAATAAAATCCCTTATAGTGTCAAAATGGATCATCAAAGGAGCTGGATTTCACACCCTCATGTGTGAACAGGGACATTTGCTTATGGACAAGGTTAAGTTTGACCAAGTCAACAGCACTGGGATAGGAGGTGGAGAACACTTTAAGAGACAGCGCAGTATGAATGGGAGGAAGATTCTTTGGTGAAGGGAACCCTAATGAGTGGGACCCATGGTGAGAGGGCTTTCACTTGTTTAAAAGGAGGGCAAGGCAACCATTGTTATTCATGTTATGTGTTATTGATTTTATGGTCTGGTTAGACTCTTGTGCATTCTCTTGCTATTTAGCAGAGTTGTTGTGCTGCTTAGCACTGGGTGTTCCCGAGCAGGAATCCAATCTCCTTTCTTGAGAGGCCTCTTGAGGGAGCTTTCACTTCATTTCTCCACATCCAGGCTAAAGGCCAAGCCACATCCTTCAGCTACAATGTTATTTCCACTGAAGTATAACGTTGTGTTGCAGGGTGTTGCAGTGGAGGTTCTATAACACCACTTCCGGAGCTATTTTTCAGAGGAGGAAGCGTTCTTTCCTTTGTAATAATAGTGAAGGAGTATTTGAGTTGACTTCCACCATATTTGGCATCAGACCAACCATTGTCCATCATCTACAGGGCAGTCCCTCTCATTGACTGCGTTATTTCCAGTGAGAAACTGCAGTGAGAGTTTGCAATATTCTTTGGAGGGTGAGATCTTCTGTGACAGGATCAGCCTTTCACTTGTAAGATCCATTGGAGGAGGTTTGTTCAACTTGTGCATCATCTATAGCCATCTCCATCCAATTCTAGATTTGTAGCTGCTACCCAGCCCTGCTACTCCGACATTTTTGCCATTTTGTATATTTCAGCGAATCCTTTCCAGATTGTCTTGAAATTCAGTTTGGGAGTCTAGATCTTCACTCCCAACATTGCTTGGGCCCTGCATTTGTATATTTGTGTATTGACACTTCCCAGTAGCAGTATCTCTTAATAAACTGCGTTGTCATAGCCTTGGGCACTTTTCTGTGTAGCAATGATCTTATGTTTTATGTGCATGTTTCTTGAGGCTAATTTTGCCTATCTTGAGTGACTCTTTCCTCAAGATCTTGTATACATTTGCTGCTATGTTCTAATATGAGGGTTATTTGAATCTTCTATCATTTTATGTGTTAATGTATCACTATTATTCCATGTTGTGTTCATGTATTGTTGTACCTCCAATTCTGGGATATTATAAGATATTCCCACTGTTGTAGATTTTCCCTATTTTGGGATATTACAGTGGTATCAAAGCATAATCTTGGCTTAGCCTATGGATCTTAGCCAATATGCTATCTAGAAGACAAGAAGAAGAAAATATGAACAGAAAGAAGACTCCATTCTTTGGAGGAAGAAAGGAGGAGAAACTCCCAAAGTTTCTGTCTCAAAGTTTGCAGAGCATTCATGAAGATCTTAAGAAGATAAGGAAGGAGATGTGTAGAGAATCTCCAAGAGGGTTTGAATCTGAATCAAACTCTAGAATTTCATATGATTGAGTGTGAGAATGCAGCCACACACAATGATGCACAGCGCAGTCACATGCCCAGATTTTCCATGAGAAAGATGGAAGGAGAAGGAATGACTAGGAGAGAAACTCTTAGTAATTTTCTGCAAGAGTATGAGTCTCAAACTCAGAAGTTTAGAGATCATATTACTTTTCTAGAGTTTCGCAAGGTCAAGGTGGAGAGAAGAAAGCAACATGATATGGGTAGATTTCTTCTATCTACTTTTGATGGTTCACCTACATGTTCAGTCGGAGCCTGGGTGGAAGAACTAGACACCTTTTTGCAGCAGCACCAAATTTCTGAAGATGAAGCCATCAGAGTTGCAGCACTACATCTTGGAGGTAAGACCTATGCATGGTGGATATTTGAGTCTTTTTCCTTGAAAATTTCAAATAATTATTATTATGCAAGTTTTATTAAGACATTGGTGGAAAGGTTTGATGGGAAACTTTCTACAACACATGTGGTGAAGATAAACAAATCTAAACAAACCAAACCCTTGCATTGATGGAGAAAACTATAAACTCAACTCCACTTCAGAAAACCATTGAGGAGGCTGATATCTTGCATCATACATTGTTAGAGGAAAGACCTCTATCTCATATTCCTGAACAAAAGGGCATGGATACCCCTTTCTCAAAAGAGGATCCAATTATTGGGGGGTTGCCCATACATATTGATGAAGAGGAGGGTAACAGCGCTGTCATGTCTAGAGTTTATCTAGCACCTCATGCAGAGGAAGAGGGAGCTCTTTCTCCAACTAAAGGGATTCTCATATCATTGTAAGAAATTCTCTAGGATCTCACATGTGGAGATCAAGGCACAACTCATGATCTACATATGCCATTGATGAAAGGGTGTGCAACTATGGAGATAAAAGGAGGAGATAGGGAGGATGATCAGCATCATGTGATGAGGAGCACACACCCCTATCTATTTCAGGAGGTGGATGCACCTAAGAGGGAGACTGGATTGTGCAGCTCAGGCAAGGACAAATTTTTCCATTCATATATGAAGTCTACTCATGATCTTGATGTCTCATTGCATGGAGGCATTTCACCGGGGAGACCACCAGATCAACAGAGGAGGATGGATGCTTCACATTTTGAGGCATCACTCATTGATTTCAGAGGAGTGGAGACCTTGGGAGATCTTGGTACAACGTTGGGAGTCTTGGGTAAGCTCCAAGAGGAGAGAGGCATTCTCTCAACATTATCCTACCCACTCTCATTTCAGATTATGCGTTGTGGCAGAAGCAACATGGGAAGGATAGCAGCCTTCCAACTTGCATCTTTGTCATGGGAGATGTCAAAGAAGAGGACAACCATGTGACATATGTTCTTCATGATAGTTCATCAGTGCTATCACTATGGAGAATAGATCCATATTGGAATTCCCAGCTATTGGTGGAGTATTCCAAGGATCTCTTTACTTGTATGATATTGGATGACTAGTTGCGTGAGGAGGGATATTCAGTCAGATATGGGGTCATCTACTATCATGGTAGGATATTCTTATCTAGAGCTTCCAAGCTTAAGGAGAATTTTCTACAAACAACTCATGAGGATTTCCTTTTCAGCCACACATATTCTATGAGTGCATAACATAACATCATGGAGGGGTATTTTTGGGAAGGCTTTGAGGAGGAGATATATCAGCATATGAGGAGATGCATGGATCATATAGAGATGGAGGAGATACATAACTCTTTGGAGGAGTTAACACAACCACCTCTTTTCTCTTTGAGGATGAGAAGAGACTCATCTATGAGACACTCCATTTGCATGGGCAAAACATATGGTAATGGTATTGGTTGTTTGCACAATGATTTGTATAATGTATATATGCATCCCTTAACCATACATGTGTAGGACTTTGCTCAAAGGAGGAACATTATTCCATCTACACTTCAGGGTCTATTTGAGACCATGAGAAATTGTGATGGCCACTCCCTAGGAGGACTTGGGGAGGAGATATATTATGTGGAACATGCTTACCTTGCACCATACATCATTCACTTTCTCCAAACATATGAGGAGAGTGGGGCAGCAAGCAAGTGGTTGAGAAACCACACTTTTTGTCATTCTCTATTGCAGTTGAGGGTCAAACTGTGTTGGTTACATCTAAGGGACCATTTTCCTTCTCCCTTTCTATTTATGGTAGAAAGTATGGTTCTCATTATGGTTCCCTATGTTGTTGTTGTTCTTATTTTTATTGGGAGCATGATTGGGGCAGAGACACATTGGTTGGATGTGTCCTTTGGGGAAGAGGATTCCCACATTTTTTGCATTACATGTCCTAAGGGGAGCATGGGAGATGATATGGCCACCATATCAAAACACTTGTCTTTTTATGAGGTAGGCTATAAGATTGATTGGATCACTTGGGCTATGACTCCCACACTTCATTAGGAGAAATTTTCCTATGAGTTGCCATGTCATGTTATGAAACAGCAGTTAGGAAAACTGCATTGTGACCCCTTGGGAAACTGTTGGTACCTTTCAGCTCTACATGAAACCTTCAGTATTCCTCTCACTTGGATACCATATGATGGTGATTTCCTATTCATCATATGTGGGATGATTTGGGCCAGCATGATTCACAACATTGGAGGGAAGATCTTTAGAGATCCAGTTTCCTTCTTGCCACTTGGAGGCAACACTTTTGCAGCCCAAGAGCAGCATATACTCTACACTTATCATAAGTGGAGATGAGGAAAGTGTGGGGTAGACTATGATGTCTACCATGATATGATTTTTAGCCCACCTACATTGTCGGAGCTCAAGGTGGAGGAAGATTTTCAGGAGTTGCCATGTTGGGAGGTAACTCACTTTGCATGGATGATTTCTTGGGGATGGAGGATCCACATGGAAATGATGATTCCCCATGCACTTTAGATCCCATGCCTCAAAGGGACCTCTAGACAGCACTTTGTTACCTTCTTGAGTATTTCACCTTTTTATGATAATAGCTTTATAGCTAACTTACATGCTTGGGAGGAGCATTGTGGAGACTTGTTGATGAGACAACATTCTTTTCCTTGGAGGAGTTCATCATATGAGAATGCTACAGGGAGAGGAGAGGAGACTTCTCATTTCTATCCTTGCAGTTTCTTGAGGACAAGCAACATTTGGGAGGGGAGGAATGTAATATTCCTAAATTAGCATGCAGCTAATTGGAATATTGATTTTTGCTTTTATCACTTAGGAGGATAATAAATGGGTAAGGAGGCCCATACATTTCAGAAATAAGAATAAAATCCCTTATAGTGTGAAAAGGGATCATCAAAGGAGCTGGATTTCACACCCTCATGTGTGAACAGGGACATTTGCATGTGGACAAGGTCAAGTTTGACCAAGTCAACAGCGCTAGAATAGGAGGTGGAGAACACTTTGAGAGACAGAGCAGTACGAATGGGAGGAATATTCTTTGGTGAAGGGAACCCTAATGAGTGGGACCCATGGTGAGAGGGCTTTCACTTGTTTAAAAGGAGGGCAAGGCAGCCATTTTTATTCATGTTATGGATTATTGATTTTATGGTCTGGTTAGACTCTTGTGCATTTTCTTGCTATTTAGCAGAGTTTCTGTGTTGCTTAGCACTGGGTGTTCCCGAGAGGGAATCCCATCTCCTTTCTTTAGAGGCCTCTTGAGGGATATTTCACTTCATTTCTCCACATCCAGGCTCAAGGCCAAGCCACCTCCTTCAGCTACAGTGTTATTTCTACTGAAGTATAACGTTGTGTTGCAGGGTGTTGTAGTGGAGGTTCTACAACAGCACTTCCGGAGCTATTTTTCAGAGGAGGAAGCCTTCTTGAGGATCAGTGAGGGATCGTTTGAGCTTATTTCCACCATCTTTGGAATCAAGCCAGCCATTTTCCATCATCTACAGTGCAGTCCCTCTCATTGACTGCGTTATTTCCCGTGAGCATCTGCAGTGAGGGTTTGCAGTATTGTTTGGAGGGCGAGATCTTCAATGATAGGATTAGCCTTTCACTTGGAAGATCCATTGGATGAGGTTTGTTCAACTTGTGCCTCATATACAACCATCTCCATCCATTTCTATAGTTGCAGCTACTACCCAACCCTGCTACTCCGGCATTTTTTCCATTTTGTATATTTCATGGAATCCTTTCCGGATTGCCTTGAAATTCAGTTTGGGAGTCTAGATATTCACTCCCAACATTTTTTGGGCCCTACATTTGTATATTTTTGTATTGACACTTCCCAGCAACAGTATCTTTGAATAACTTGCATTTTCATAGCCTTGGACACTTTTCTGTGTAACAGTGATCTTATGTTTTATGTACATGTTTCTTGAGGCTGATTTTTACTATCTTGAGTGCCTCTTTCCTCAAGATCTTGTATACATTTGCTATTATGATCTAATATAAGGGCTATTTAAATCTTCTATCATTTTATATGTTAATGTATCACTGCTATTCCATGTTGTGTTCTTGTATTTTTGTATCTCCAATTCTGGGATATTATAAGATATTCCCATTGTTGTATATTTTCCCTATTTTGGGATATTACAAGCAGTCCCTGAACACCCTTGGTAGGAGTATTACACCCCCATGCACAGGCCACTATAACATTCATAGCCAGTTTATACCTACCCTGGAAGTCTTACCCACTCCAGGGATTTCCCCATCAGAAATAACTATGACTGTCGTCAAGTTGCTTAGCATACTCCAACCTTGGGCCAATGAATCCCCATCATCAGTTCTCAGTCACCTCTCGTAAAAATTCCTATGTTAAACCCATCACATCTAGGCCCCTGAACCCTCATGTCAGTGACCCCTCATTCGGTTGAGGCTTCCTTTTTGTCGACTTCGACACCTATTCTCCAAAAAGGAAGCGGTACCTTGGATTACCCCTCTCCATAAAAGGGGCATCCTCGGATGGCACTGTGGGAGACATCATTGCCCACAGATGTCATCGATCCTCCTGACATTCGACTACAACAAAATATTTCATGTCAATATGGTATCATACCTTACAACCATTGCACTTTGATCAAATTTGTCAAAGACCTGTGCCTTTACAAGTGTCTCTTTCAGCAATGCTTGCACAGGAAGGTCCCAACCAACACCTATGCATACAATGCACAGATATATGCCATACCAATTTTATGCATATGGGTACCATATTCCACCTATTTTCAAATAAAAAACGCCCTGGAGGGCGTCAACAGTCGTCGTCAGCAACCACCAAATCACTACCTATTAGTGACACAAACAGAACATGTATCTGTCAAATAGATTTTTTTAACTAGCCACAACATCACGAGCATGGGACATGCCCGCCTCGTAGAAAATGTGTATATGTATTGTATTATATTTGCTTACAGTGGTCCCATATTGCATGGTCATTCTTCGTGTTAGGAATCTTTAATTTTAGCAGATTGGTGAGACTAAAACTATAGAAACAACACTTGAACCACTTTGGGATTCTAGGATCTAGCCCTCCTGAATCCGGAGAGGGATCTCTCCAATAAATACAAAGATTGATTTATCTTTTAAGGCTTTTGGGTATGATATTAGGCTAGTTATGAAGAGCAAGGGTTTTTTTTTGGTTTTGGATGGTTGAGCATGATTATTAGTTGAGTGGAAAGTCATAAAATGAAAGAGCTTCAAAGGTGTGAAGTTGCAAGCAATCAGAACAAGCTTTGGCTGATAGGATAGATATGACGATGGTTTTTAGTCCATTGGGCTATGGATTCATAATAGGGCTTTAATTGTGCAACAATTCAAGAGTGGTCCAAGGGGCAAGTCATCTATATCACAAGATCATTGAGATTAAATGATGGTATGGAAACAATAAAAGTGTTGGAAGGGTGGAAACAGACACTAATTTCAACTAGGATTTAAAAGTTTGTCCAAACAAGAAAAGCCTTTTAAGTAACTATTTAAAACCAACCAAAGGGTAGGGCTAACCATAGACCTCTTTGGGCAAGTTCATATTAAAGCTGACTCAATAGACAAACAATCCAGTAATCCGCATAATTACTTTCAAAAAGGATGAAAACAAATAAGAGGAACGAAGTGCAACTTAAGATCAGGTAAGATACTTTTAAATCTAGCCTGCTTTCAGCATACACTTAGGGAAACTTTCAAAATTTACCTTTGGAGAAAGAAGCTAGAAAACAGGGCACACCATCATTTTTCTAGTCTAACTTTACTAAGCAGATAATGAAAATCGCATTCAAGAACAATGTTTATAGCAAACAGTAGGACGAGGGAACGCCAACATTCCTAACTGCTTGAACTGTATTAAATCATTCTTAAATACACAATTTAGAGGAAAACATTGAGATAAATCTTATCAGTCAGAGAAGGGTACTGTAAACAGTAAATCCTAACTCTATGCTTGTTGTTCTTTATCAAAGAATAATGGAAAAAATGGCATATATGAAAGGAAAACAATAACACAGAAAGAAGCACTTCACCAGTGATATAGACCAGGATCCCAAGAATCAGCTTGTATATTGAAGTCAATCTAGTTACATTCTTCAAGTCCAATGTTTCAGTTCAGAAATAATCTTCACTTCTCAGCCTAACTTATTTGACTACAAACAGAGCTTCAAGAGCCTTTGAACACTATTTACATGTAGAAGTTTCGAGCACAAGTATATTTCAAAGTTCTGCAACCAACCCTTTACAATGAGCTCCTCGAGAAGATTTTATAGGAGAATGAGGAGGTTGAATGAGAGAAAAGATCTTCTAAGTTCAATTAATACAATTTAATGCTTCTCGGCCTTTGAGGGGCTCAATGGAGAAGATTTCAGATATTTCTCTGTATTAATTGGTTTACATTAAATTTTAAGCTTGATGGGAAGTTTTTTTTTACTTTAAGGCTCTATATCATCTTTGTAATAACTCTGCTGATAGTTTATATTAGTTTCTTTGATTCATAATAACTATTCAGCTATATTGGGGTAGATATGCTCTGTTCTGGTAATAACTCAGCCCTCTGTTGAATGCTTTGAGGCTACAGGTGGCCTTTGGTAGCTGAGAGGATTCAATTAGCCTCTAATGTGGCATTTGAGGCATTCCTAGTCTTGTAGATATTTTCGTTATGACCTAAAACAGGACTAATTTCTTCTGATCCGTGTGTTAGGCATAATTAGGCCTAAATCTTGTCCTTTGCTCTTTAACTGGGGTTTAATTTAGTGGATTAGGCTTTTGATTGTCAATATTAACCGTAATCCACCAAAACTGTGATTCAACCTTCAATTCTTCATCCCTGCTTTGATTTTGGTCTTCAACACTGATACTCTCTGTTTAAATTAATGCTTTAATATGTCTTGTTGATGTGTAGGTGCGTAGAGGCTTCATAATGGTATCAGTGCTCATGATGCACCGATAAACTTTGATAGGAACCCTATATAATGGTTTCTCTTATGAACAAAGGCGTGGGGGATCGTCATCCCCAGCCTTTGGTTTTCCTTTAATATAATGAAAAAACCATTAAAAACCTACACAATACAAGAAAAATTAGAAAATCCTGCATATTTGGTTTAGACTGCTTCAAAGGTTGTGGTTAGGAGCATGGCCATTGGATGAATGCATCCAACGATGGAAATTTATCTCATAGGTTGAAAGGAGGTGGTTAGAACAAACGGTGGAAGATTAAGATAGGGTCGTTGATCTTGCAGAGATCAACGGTCGGGAGAAATCGTAATAATATAATGTGAAGGGGTCACATTATAATCACATAGGCAAAAATGCGAAGAAATACAAAGAAAAAGGATGAAAATCCCTTTGGCGGAGGAAATATGGTTTAAGATTGAAATTGGGGTTTCGGGAATAACCTAGGCAGTCAGATGAGATTGGCACATGGAAATCAACGGTGGAGATCACTTATGACGTCCCTTGGAGGAAGGCAGAGGGCGATGAAGAAATGTGAGATCAAACTGGGGCCGTTGTTTAGCAGAGATCAATAGTGGAGGTCGAGCACGATGAATCACAATACAAATGGGGAAAGCGGTTTTGGATTGAGAAACCAGCGGTATCGCGCAACAAACTAGGAGAAAGGTGGTTTCACCTTTTTTAACGTGATATGCATCAGAGGCTGCCACGTGGCCTTTCAAAACCACCCATATCACGTGATTTCTGAGAATTAACGTTCAGGCTTAAACTTATGCGAAAATGCGTGTCAGCCGTCAGATCTGAGGTCTTAGATCTGACGGTCATGGAAAGAGCACGATAACGGATAGATGTGCGAGGGGTAATAGGTGGGGGAAGGGAAAAGTGGTATTAATCTGAGCTGTTGGATCAGATATTGGACGGCTGAGATCAAATCTGAAGGAAGGCAGGACCCACAGGAGTCGGGCCTGTCGGGATTATTCTGAACCGTTAGATGAAAACAGATTAACGGTTGAGATTGAATCTGGGGTTAAATGGAATAATATATGAGGCGGAGAAAAGGTTAATATGGGCTATTGATCAACAGAGATCAATGGTGGAGATCAGCTAAAAGAACATTATATAAGGGTTTTCATGTTTTTAGCCAAGGTCGGGAGGACTGATCTGGATTGTCAGATCTTGATGCAGTGACGACCCAGATGCAATCGGAGCTTCACGATCGGAGGAGGCAAGAGGAAAAGGGTGCTGAAGCGATTGGCTGTTGACCATCGATCTGAGGATCAGATCAATGGTGGAGGATGAATCAGAGGTAGCCAATCGGAGGGGGGGTAAAAATAATAAAATGTTCCAATGGAAATCTCCAATGCGAGACTGTATTGACCGTTTGATCGGGGAAACAAATCAACGGCCTCTTCATTAAAAGCATGGAACCGGCGGGTTTAATACAAACATAGGAAAAAGTGGGTTTTATGATTTTACAAAGGGAAAATATGATCGGGGAGGTTTTATAAAGTGTTTTAAGCGCCCGATAAAAAACTCAAGGTTATGCGAATAAAGCAAAGGATCGAGGCTTATATAAAAAGGGCCAACCGCATCGGAGGTTTCATGAAAGCTCAAAGACTTGTGCTCTCCAATTGTTCCAATGCGATAAGTGCTCGGGACCATTAGCGCTTGGTTCCAGGGCGTGGTTTTATGGTGGGGAAGTGGTTTAGGGCTTATCCCAAAGGGGCTTAGGCCCATAGTAAAAAGACTATTTTTTATGAATTTTTCAAGGATTTTTGATGGATTTGGGGGTTTCGGTAAGGTTCAAAAAGGATTTTAAAACCTTATAAAAGGGATTTTAATGAAGGGAAAATGGGAATAAATGGAAAAAAGAGGAAATTTATGGGAAAAATGGGATAAAATGGAGGTTAATTTTGAAGTGAAAGGAGGGTTAAAATGAGGGAAAAATGGGGATTTTTCCAGCAGCCTTTTCTTCATGAAAACAACAGAATTTCAAAATCAAGAGGGGAAACAGTAGTGAATATTAACCAAAGGACATGATGTCTTCATAAGATTTCAAAAATTAACAATTTTGCAACAAAACTTGTTTCTTGAAGGCTTCAAAAATGATTTAGCCACCATTTGATATGATAAATTTTATAGGTGGCTAACATTTCGAACCAGGGCAGGGTGTTTCCAATTCCAAGCTTCACACAGTTCTCTCTCTCTCTACACACGATATACAAAAAAGAAACTATAATGCATTTCGGCTATACATTTCTTCCTATACCTCATACATCAGGGGGAAATTGTTAACACTGGAAAATCGTACAGCAGAAGACGACATTAATTAATGTCAGGCAAAAGGATTTACAGGGTTGAAAGACATTAGAGAATCTAGAAAGTATTTAAAAATCTCAAAGTTCTGAGGAAAAATCAAATTTGAGCAAGTCATAAATGCTTTTTCGCGCCTAATCCTTCGTGAAGAATTCCTTTTTTCACTTTTTGAGCCGAAATGCGCACAATCCTGGGAGTGGCGAAATGTCACTTTCCAGGACCACAAAGAGCACACTCCAGGACAATGATTCACTTGAAGTCGCCTAAGGATAGCTACCAAAAACTCCTTAGACATCAAGGGAGCACACAATGGAATATTTGTGGCACACAATGGAATCATCCCCCTCTCTTGGGTCACCATCCACAATGTACCAAGAGAGGGAAGGAGGATTTGAATTCTCCTATATAAGACCACCAAGAGATGAAGAACATGTGAACACATTATTATGCTGGCCAAAACTTCCCAAGCAATACCATCAGTGTGTGATCCGGAGCTGAAGATAGAGGGGAATCAATTGTTGGCCATCCAAAAAGTTCATTACACCACAGTAGAGAGAGGGAGACTTTGCACCGAGGCAAGATTGGGAGTAAAAACATCCTTGCATCGGGACTTAGAACCCATGTTCTAGGGGCCCTTTGGCAAGAGGGTTAAAGTTTCATCCTAATTTACTACCAACACTCAATAAGAGGGGCCGAAGAGCCACCGTTTGGATTATTGAAGTTGTTTGACTCTATTCAGAGATTTTGTTTATTTGTTTTAGTTTTAGTTTAGTTTTAGTTTATATATGCATGTTATTTCTCTATCTAGTATGTTTATGATTCTAGCTTGTTCCACTAACTTGCTTAACTCCACTTTTTTTTTTCTGCCTGTGACCAATAACTTAAGTGGGTAAACCACACCCCTTAAGTTGGTGTGATTTTGTACATGCGTGCACAAAACACACTAGCATAATATCTATGATAATAATGAAGTGATTTTTGTGGAATACATCAAAGTTATTATATCTCTGCAATTAGAATGAAGTAACTAGAATAACAAGGGAAATTATCTTATCCTAAGACTGGCCTCATATAACCAAGTTCCTTGTGTATCTGAGCTGGAGTTGGACAAGAGAAAACATGTTCATCTTCTTATGTTCTGGTCAACTAGCGAAGGTTTGGTCAAGAGAATTTTTTTGTGCGTATACGTGAAAATTTTAGGAAACAAGTGTTGGCAATATGATGCAATATGTTGTCCTTGATGGCAACCTACTTGATGAGTTGTCCTTGATAAGCAGAAGATGTGAAAATGATGTATCTACAGGTCAGTTCAAATGTGGTAGAGAAAGGTAATTCCAATTAGGATCATAGAAATGATAAATATAATATGTCATGATATATACGCAGGTTTGATGAAGGCAACCCACATACATACGCAGGTTTAATGAAGGAAACCCATGTATACATCCAGAATTAGAGTATACGCAGTTTTGATGAAGAGAAGTTGTGTATACACATGAGTACGAAGAAGCCAAGTTGTGTATGCATTTTGCGTTCTAAAATTATGATACCAAGGGGCATTACCATGGTTTTAGCCCACAACATTGAGCGCGGTGTCGTCTAGTTGATTTCGTCCAAGAATACCATCGACACTTGTGTGGTTTTGGCTCATGGTATTGGTAAAGGCTAAAACCATATAAGGAGATGAAGATCATAGTGCAAATGTCTACATGTGTTTGGGTATTGAATGAAGACTTCACTCTAAAGTATATCTGCATGGAATGGGCTACATTTTATTAATAGATCTGAAATAATAGTGCAACTATGAATACAATGATGGATCAGGATCTCTAGACCTGAAATGATTATGTATTTTCTAGATTTGTTTATGAAATGTTTAGATTTGTGATCTGGCAAATGTTTGTTGAAGTGAAGGGTAAGATCTGAGCTGATTATTTATTATGAAGAGTTGTGCAGTCCTGAAATAGTTGCATATCTATACACAAGTTCGTCTCTGTAAAAGCGCATATATACACATGTTCCTTTTAGCAAAAGAGAGTATGGAATCTAGGGTTTTGCTGAAGTATGTGGAAGGAAATTTCTAATCATTTTTGTTGTATTACTGTTGTCTGTCAATGATGTCTTCATACAGATCTGGGTTGTTTGAATATTGATTATGTTGCTACATAAATGTGATTAAAGATCAGTGGTTTGTTGGTTGGTTGATGATTCAGTGAATGAGTTGATGTGGTTATGAGTTTCAGCTTGATGTATGTTCTTTGAGCTTAAAAGTGTGGAGTGGGTCCAGTCTGAAAATTTGATGAAAATAGGCCTACAATTTGTGTTGCATTGAATTTGTTGGATCCAGTGTGAAAATTGATTAAACGTGGTAAAATTGATTAAACGTGGTCCACGATGGTGCTGAGGGTTGGAGCCTTCAGTGAGTTGGTCATAAATCACTTCCAGTGGTTGCTGGTAAACAATATCAAGGGGTAGTAGCTCCCTTCCAGGAGTGACTGGTAAACAAGAAGTAGGGGGTCATAGCTCCCTTCCAGTGGTAGCTGGTAAATGATATCAGGGGGTTGGAGCTCCCTTCCAGTAGAAGTTGGAGAACGAGAGAAGGTTTCAGCCTTCTGTAGGTGGGTGCCTGTCTACTGGTATGATTTTGCGCCAGAACAAGATTGTAAGTAGTTTTCTTTATAATAAATATTGTAGACAGAGACGACAACAACGGTGTTTTTCTCCCAACTTGGGTTTCCACCTTAAATCCTAGTGTTCATGTGTGTTTATTATGTGTGATGATTTATTTTGTTCTTATTGCACATGCTTACTGCTTACTAAAAATCTCATGAATGAATGATTCACTGATCTAAGTAAATGTTTATCTGCATAATAAGATCTCTACACATACGCAATTTTCATTAAAGATAGTTGCATGTATATGCTAGTTGGGTTCATTAAATTCACGTATATAAATCATTAAAGAAAATTAAAAGTTTATAGTAATTTATAAATACCGATTCACCCCGCCCCTTCCCCCCCCGCCCCCCCCAACAATATTTTTCCCCAAAATTGGTATCAGATCAGGTCCTTCAGAAGAAGCTTGATTGCTTGAAGGAGATTCATCACAATGGGAAGTCATGAAGGAGTATTTTCTATCAAACCACCATTGTTCAATGGAAGTAATCTATTATTCTGGAAGATACGAACAAGAGCTTATTTGAAAATTCTTGGAGCAGACGTATGGGGAATCATGGAAGGAGGTTACCAGTATCCAACAAGTGTTCCTACAGATGCAGCAGAAAGGAAGAGATATGAAATCAATGAAAAATTTGTTGGGTGTGGAGCCTGATTATCTTGTTTACTTTGTATTACAGCTTTGGACCCCTGTACCTTAAAAGGGGCGGCAACGCCGCCCGAAATTTAATCGCTGCCGTGGGGGGTCCAGGGGGGGGCGGCAGCGCTTTTCGGAGCTAAAAACAGATGTAAAATTGCCTTGTAAAAGTATAGTAATTTCTAGTCAATCTTGGCCGTTCATTAGGCAAATGATCTGACGGTAGAAGTTATGTTTAGATTAGGGTTTTTTGCCCTAGAAGGCAACCCCTTGTATATATGAGGGTATTGTATTGCGTCTGTGTATTATGAGTGTATTCTCGGAGCGAGAAACAGAGAGGGAGACTGTGAGAGAGAACAGAGGATATTACAACGGATCTGCTGTAGGTTTTGTCTCTTCAATTTTTGTTGGATAATATAAAGGAAGGACTGGCTGTTCGGGGTAGACGTAGCCCAAACTGGGTGAACCACGTATATCTGTGTCTCTCTGGTTTTATGTGTTTTGTGTGCTTGTATTTTCCGCATATTTTATGTGTTTCATTGCTCTGTAATATTTAATTTTCTAACAAAATTTGTCAATGCTTTATTAGGGAGTCTGTCAAAAACAAAATTTGTCAAAGTTATGTAGTTAAATTCAGCAAAGGAAATATGGGACAAGATCATTCATAGCTATGAAGGTGATTCAAAGGTAAAAAGTGCCAAACTTCAAACTCTTACAATGCAATATGAAAATTTCAGAATGCATGATAATGAAAGTATTGCAAGTTTATTCGTAAGATTAGATGAGATTGTGAATTCTATGAGGAATATGGGTGAAGATATAAAAGACAACTTTAGTAGAAAATATATTTAGATCTCTAACTCCAAAGTTCGAGTCAAAAGTGTCAGTTATTGAAGAAAAGAAGGATTTGCAAACTCTTACTGTTATTCAACTACATGGTATCCTAACTGCTTTTGAAATGAGAAGAGGAGGTCCCTCACAAGTCAAATAAGTTGCTTTTAAGGCCTATGTAAAAGGAAAAGAAAAAGAAGTTCTCAAAGAATCAAGTTATATATCAGAAGAAGAAGAAGAAAATTTTGTGAGAAGACTTCAACCAGGTACTGGAAGATTCAGAGGTAAGCTTCCCTTCAAGTGTTTTACTTGTGGTAGAGTTGGTCATTATGCTGCTAAATGTCCTTACAAACAAAATCATGATAAAGGGAAACAATTTGAAAAAGGAAGGATTTATTATATAAATGAAGATAATTATGGATTGCCAAATGAAGAAGAATATTTCGATCAAGATATGCAAGTGCTCATGGCATGTACCATGGATGATGATAATTCCCTAAAAGAAAGGGATCGGGTTATTGAATAATTGCATTGATCAAGAAAGAAAGAATGATTTCGTGGATGTTATTTCTATTGTAACTCATTTGGGCATAAGGCCACTAATTTCAGGTTAAGTATGATGAACAGATCTATGAAATTGGAGAAGTTCCAGCACACAATAAGAAATTACAAGCAAAGATGGAAAAAGAAGAAGAACCAGTCAAAAACATAGGGAATATTGACCCTACTGTAGTCATCTGTTTCTAAAGTTTACTTCTCATAATGAATACAGGAGTGATGTGAGATACATTATAGGAATCAGTAATGTATCATCACAGGGGGAGCAATATATGGTGATTCCCATGGTTGGTTTGGTAATTCTAGTTGTATTTATTTCTAACAGTGCATCTGATGTGACAACAAAAGACATGTACAGAATTTATAAGTTCAGGGGGAGATGGAGATGTGAAATTTCCATTATTTCACTTTCTGTACGCAGGTTGCATGAACTAAAGTCGTGTATACACGCGAGTCCTGTTGGAGACAGTTGCGTATGTTTTTCTCTAATAAGAAAAACAGTGAGACATCTTAAGAAAAATTTATGATATGTTGCTGACAGTTATAATTTTCTTGATCTTATGGTTATATCTGTTGATATGATATTAAATTTTGATGAATATTCTTAGATGAATTGGTTGGTGAAGGTGTTCAGGATGCACAGGTTAGGGGGAGCATTATCCTTGCTGAGAAGAATGCATTTTTGGCATTATGTTTATTGTTGAATTATGATCTCTCTCTTGAGGTCTTTTGGTCTTAGTTATACAAATTCATATATGTTATTTGATGAAAATGACATGTTGATACCTATGATGTAAAATTATTCAATCATGTAAGGATTTGTTCAAATTTGTAAACCCACATGGTTGGGTAGTTGACTCGAATATGTAATTCCACTTGGTTGGATAATTGATGTAAGTATAACTCCTTGATGTTAAGAATGGTCATACTCGGTTGAGATATAGAGTCATGTACTTCAGTGAAAAATATGTCTGAAGATTCAGCATGAACTCGGGGGGAGCATGGTAAATTCAGTGCACATCAGATCTACAGAGCTCTTCTTTCTACAAGGGAAGAGAAACCTTGCTTTGGTATTGATCTGCCCTTTTCCCTTGATGTCAAAGGGGGAGAGTATCTTGGTGTTTGAATAAGTTTTAAGATTAATGTATCTATTTGTTGTGGTGATCAAACACCATCATGGTTGCCATCAAGTCCAAAGGGGGAGATTGTTGGCAATATGCTGCAATATGTTGTCCATGATGGCAACCTACTGATGAGTTGTCCTTGATAAGCAAAAGATGTGAAAATGATGTATCTATAGGTTAGTTCAGATGTGGCATAGAAATTCAATCCAGTTAAGATCAGAGAAATGATAAATATAATATGTCACAATGTATACGTAGGTTTGATGAAGGAAACCCATGTACATACACAAGTTTGATGAAGGCAACCCATGTATACTTCGAGAATTAGAGTATACACAGTTTTGATGAAAAGAAGTCATGTATACACACGAGTACGAAGAATTCAATTCATGTATGTATTTTGCGCTCTAAAATTATGATACCAGGGGCATTACCTTGGTTTTAGCCCACAATATTGAACCCAGTGTCGTCTAATTGATTCCATCCAAGAATACCATCGGCACTTGTGTGGTTTTGGCTCATGGTATTGGTAAAGGCTAAAAATATATAAGGAGAAGAAGATCATAGTGAAAATATGTGCATGTGTTTGGGTATTGAATGAATACTTCACTCTGAAGTATATCAGCATGGAATGGGCTGTAGTTTATTGATAGATCTAAAATAATAATGCACATATGAATACAATGATGGATCAGGATATCTAGACCTAAAATGACTATATATTTTCTAAATCTGTTTATGAAATCTTTAGATCTGTGATCTGGTGAATGTTTGTTGAAGTGAAGCGTAAGATCTTGAGCTGATTATTTATTCTGAAGAGTTGCGCAGTCCTGGAATAGTTTAAGATCTTTACACAGGTTCATCTCTGTAAAAGCGCGTATATACGAAGGTTCATTTCAGAAAAAGCGTGTATGGAATCTAGGGTTGTGCTGAAGTATGTGGAAGGAAATTTTTGATTAGTTTTGTTGTATTACTGTTGTATGTCAATGATTTCTTCATACATATCTAGGTTTTTTGCATTTTGATTATGTTGCTAGATGGATGTGATTAAATATCAGTGGTTGGGTGGTTGATTAATGATTCAATGACTGAGTTGATGTGGTTATGATTTTCAGTTTGATATATGTTCTTCGAGCTTAAATGTGTGGAGTGGTTCCAGTCTGAAAATCTGATGAAAAGAGGCCTACAAGTTGTGTTGTGTTGAATTTGTTGGATTCAGTGTGAAAATTGATTAAATGTGGTCTGCGGTGGTGCTGAGGGTTGGAGCCTTCAATGAGGGGGTTGTAACTCCCTTCCAGTGGTTGCTGGTAAATGAGATCAGGAGGTAGTAGCTCCCTTCCAGGAGTGGTTGGTAAACGAGAAGTAGGGGTCGTAGCTCCCTTCCAATGGTAGCTGGTAAACAAGATCAGGGGGTTGGAGCTCCCTTCCAGTAGAAGTTGGAGAACAAGAGAAGGTTGCAGCCTTCTGCAGGTGGATGTCTGCGTGCTGGTATGAGTCTGCGCCAGTACAATATTGTAAGCAGTTTTCTTTATAATAAATATTGAAGATAGAGACGACAGCAGCAGTGGTTTTCTCTCGACTTGGGTTTCCACCTTAAATCCTGGTGTTCATGTGTATTTCTTATGTGTGATGATTTATTCTGTTCTTACTGCACATGCTTACTTCTTACTAAACATTTGATGAATGAATGATGCACTGATTTAAGTAAATATTTATCTACATAATAAGATCTCTGGACATACGCAAGTTTCATTAAAGATAGTCGTTTGTATACACTAGTTGGGTTCATTAAAGTTGCATATATAAATCAGTAAAGAAAAGTAAAATTTTATAGTAAGTTATAAATACTGATTCACCCCCCCTCCCCCCCTCAGTATTTTTCCCTACAACAAGTTGTATATATCGTTATGATATGGTCCATGATATTTTTGTGCATTCGTGATGTGCCTTAGCTCTATGGATAGGCCACAATACCTATATGGAATTGTTGGAAGGCTAAGGCCTATAATCCTTTTTTTGTAGGGCATATGATTGTTGGTTAAGGGTAGAAGTCTTGCACAGTAAGGGTGGGTTAAATGAATGATTATAAGGCCTCCTGAACCATGATAAATGTTTGTGAATCCATGATGTGACCTAGATCTATGGATAGGCTACAATAACTCTATGGAATTGTTGGAAGGCTAAAGCTTTTAATCCTCTATTTTGTATGGTGTGTGATTGTTGGTTAAAGGCTAGAGTCTTGCATATTAAGGGTGGTCTAGATTAATGAGTATAAGGTTTCCTAAACCATGATAAATGTCTGACATGTGGAGAAGAAAAGAATAATTTATGTGAGTTGTATTGAGGCCAATTATTATAGTGCGAGACTATGTTTCTAGTAATCTAGGAATTGGTTACAAATGTTTTGTACTTCTTGAAGATATTTTATAAATATTTAATACATCACACTATTTCTCTAAAACACATATGAGGTTTGAAGTTTTATATGTGAGTATGCAACATGAAATTTTCATAATATATGACAACATTATAAGACTTATCCTCATATGAATAGGTGAACCTTACTTAAAAATATTGAAGTGCCTCTCCTTAGAAACGTTGCATTGTTGATTGGGAATTTTGAAATGATCAGTCTTGAAATGTAATAAAGATCGCTTTCACTGGTGCTTTTGAAAAAAAATAATAGTGATGAAGGAATCTATATAAGAGTGAAAACAAATCCTCTAGAGTTCAAATTATCTCTCTTAACCAGATAAGGTTCTAAGAGAAGATGTTTGGTCCAAAATGATGAATTATATTTCGAAAGGCTAAGATAACATCTTATTTCCAAGCTCTTATTGAATTCAAGAATTATCATTGACTGATTGATGACCATGAATGATTTTATAAATATCTTAAGGTCTTTGGATATTGAAAATCCTAGCAATCAAAATGGATTGAATAAGAAAATATCTAAGGTTTGTGAGCAAAACCCTAAGATTATTTTTTTCCACTGAAAGAAGAAAAATCCTAGATCGTGAGGCGATGAGAAGGTTTATTTGAAAGATGGATGTGTGAATTCTAAGATCAAGAGGAAGATGCCATCCATCCCACCTATGTCACAAGTTTCAACCAACTTTAACCTTAATGTTCAAACTTTGGTGAACCTTAAAAACATTTTGAGGTTCGGCGAACCTCATCAAACCTCATAGCCATTGACCAATTTTATAGATCAAAACTCACAACCTCATGTCACAACTCAAGCTTGTAATTTATCCTTTCAGTTTCCATGTTCGTAATAACATTTTTAATGTTTATACTGATGTTGATTTCTTACTATTTTATCCTATAATTAAATTTAATTATATATATATATATATATATATATATATATATATATATATATGAACCTAATAGCGAACCTCATCAAAAAAAATTGAACTCAAACCAAACCTAATCATTGTCAAACCAGAACCATGTGATATTACATCCCACCATGATCCATATTGATATTGGTGGCCACCCGCCTATTCCAATTGGACCCCCATCACTATTTCTTTTAGTTTCCTTAATTGTAGCATAATTTACTATTTTTGGCAGCTTTTCGAGTCCTAAAATTTTAGATACATTTTGAGGCCCTAAAAAACGTTTTTTTTTTTTTTTTTTTTTTTTTTTTTTTTTTTTTTAACTAGAAAAACCATAATTTTTGTAGTTGAAACTTGTAGTCCTTGAATAGATATTTATAATGATGTAGCATACATGTCAAAAAAAGATCATTTTCCAAATTTATGACCCCAGGAAGTTGGTTTACCCCCTAACCCCAATAGGGCCCATAAACTTTTGGCACCTCATCTCCTAGGGTTAGGTTTTTGGATGTTTAGGGTTCTCCCTTATTTATCAATAATAAAAAGGTCAGCGAGACTCATTGTAACAAAATTCATAAGGCATGTCACTACCACATATCTTCTCAAAAATAAGCTACCATTTCCCGAGCTATTTCATTTCCTTTCTGCATGTTAACATTTTTCAGTACTTTGTTGTTAATGAATTGAAGTTCATTTTTGTTGTATCTCTGTGTTTATATTTGAATATGTATTTCATTTCATTCCTTCATATATCTTGACCAGTCGTATCGTCCTTCCCCCTTAGGAAGCAATTTTCCCCATTGTGTTTAATGCCTCCATGAGATGGGAAAATCTCTATTGAACGTTGTCCCTGGTGAGCCACTTCCCTTGGTGTAGGAGTTGGACAACTTTGACAAGTTGATACAGTTGTATCCTCTATTTGCAAGTGTTATTGATTTGTGTGTCCATAATCTAATCAGTTGTGGCCTATTCAATGTTGTTAGACTCCTGTATTTCACAGTATCACAAGGTGACTAATTATTGATTAGTTTTGTCATTACTAAAAATAATATTCTATTGTTATCATTTATTTTAATAGAAATAAAGGGAACTCAAGAAAGGGAACTCTTGACTGTAAAGAGCTTCAAAAGAATCAGTCTGCCTCTCCGTCCAGTATAAGGAAGAAAGTGTTGTTGATAAGGTGTGATGGTGATCCAACTCCATTTCTACCCTCATTCCATTTCGTTCACCCTCTTTGCCCTCTCATTTACTCCATATTCTCCCATGCTCTAAATCCCATTCAAACCCTCCCAAAACCCACATATATCACCTTTCGGGGCTTATTACTTTATAAACCCATTTTTGGACTTTATATTATAAGCTCTTCCACCCATCAACAAACATGTTATTTAAACCATAGACCTTATTTTTATATATATCACATATCATATATATAACAAAGATTCGTTCAAACCATTGGTGGGACCCCTTGTGCCTCATCGCATATCGCCATCGCAAACTTTTTTTTATAACAATCAAATGCCAAACTTATAAAATCGTCGATGTGATATGATGTGGGACCCATTCCCCGCCATGCTTCCTTTTTCCATTTCATTTTCCTTTGAAATACATTGAAACCTTACCTTTTTTCGACCTTTTCTCTTTACTCTTCCCTCTTCACCATTTCATTGATTTTCATTTCCTGATCGCATAGCATAACCTTTTCACGTCGCAACTGAACGTTAAAACTTGTGCTTTCTGATTTGCGATTTTCCACATCTCATCGCATATACGTTAACTTACCTTTGAAAACACCTGCAACATATCTATTTTAATTTGTGATGCAATAAGTCGACCCCACCTCTTAGTTCTACCCCCGCTTTACCGCCTTTGCAATACCTTGAAATATCGTGAATATCATATAAAATCCATAAACAATTACCACTTTAAACCTTCGTCGATTCATAAGAACTTCGTCACATAGAGAGTGGGTCCCTCTTCCTCGCATTTCGCAAAGTTTAAAAGTTAAACCCCGCATATTATAACTAAACGTTATGAATTTCGATGTGCGTTGCAGTCGTGATCCCACTTCTTCCCTGCCACATCACTCACCTCCTCCCTTGCGCATCACCCTTCGCACTCTTTAGTATTTACACCATCGGCGCTTATAAATAAATGTTACTATTACACCATTTTTTTGGTCATCTAACCCATTATCATTAGATGAACCCAAGTACACCATGTAAGACCAATTTTACCCTAAGTAAAATTACTAATATGTAAAAAATAACATTTGTCTATATTTCCTGGTTGCGTTTAAAACTAAAATATGAAATTAATTAAATAAATCATTATTTATTTAATTATATTCCCACCATCTCCCTAAAATAATAAACAAATCATTTATTTATTTATTGTTTATAAATAAAGGAATTGACCTAGGTCAAGAGACCTTTTCCCTCCAACAAATAGAATAAAATATTCCTAAAGGGTGGTTCTAGAATTTGATTAATAATATTTTATTCATGCAACAAGTTCTAGATAACCCTAATATTTTGTTATAAATAGGAGGGTTTTCCCCATTCATTAGTCACCTCCATTGCATTAGATTACTCTAGATCTACTCTTGGTCACCTTTTCCATTTTTTGCCTTGTGAGCTCCCATTGAGTTCTATGTTTGTGTGGGTTTTCTACATCAACAAGAGAGAGGAATTTTAGATCTGAAACACTAAGGAATTTCAAGAACCCATCCCATTGAGGAGAAGCGGAAAACACCTTTCTTGTTTTCCTCTCAGGTGCCCCTTTTTAATATAATATAAAAATTCTTTCAAATACATTGTTCTTTTCTTGTCTATTGGATACATGGAGCCATATTTTACTTTATCTGCTTAATGTCCTTTTAGATTTGTATTTGTGCAGCATTATTTGGATCACCTAACTTCAGATTTAAAGATATTTTGCAGCCATAATTGATGTTAGGGCTATTTTTTATGCATAGCTAAAGTGATCTTTTACGACAAAAGATTCATACTAACAATTGGCGACTCCACACGGGTTTTCTTTGGCGACCGCTGTCGTTTTATATCTTCCTGCATATCCAGCTGTTTTAGACCTTAAGGTTTCTCTTCATTTTTCTGTTGTTCCTATTTTTATGGTGCTTTTCACCTCTAAAACCCTCAAACTTCCAAATTTTTAACTTCCGTGTGTTTCTGGCCCTATTGCGCAGGTGACAGACATCAGCCGCAGCTGAGACGACAATTTTTTTTGAAATCTGCCACCGAGAGACCCGGAGCTGCAGGTCGCACTTATCGGCCCAAAAATTGTGACTTGGCCTTGAGGTCGCACTTTTCTGCCCCAAACCTGCGACCTGGACTGAAAACAGGTCAAAACCTGCGACCTGCACTTTTTTCTGCAATTTTCCAGCAATTTTTTTGGGTTTGTCTGAAGCTTCTGTCAAGGTTGTCCAGCCTCTGTCTCTGCCCGTTTAGACCTGTTTCTGATCTGTTTCACTAAACTAAGTGGGAATCTTGCCTCTTAGGTCTCTAGTACCCTCCACTTTTTGTGGGAGAGTTTTTGTTGTTTCAGAAGTCTGAATTTCCAGAGTTTCAGCCTTAGTTCTTTCAGATCTGATACCTCATTTTCAGATCCTTCCAAATCAGCTCTTCTCCCTTTCAAAACACCTCATATAGCTTTGTTTGGGTTCATTTCTAGGGCAGCCTCCTTGTCCTCTCTACCTCTAGCTGATCCCCCCCTTTATAGCAGCAACCTTGCCTCTGCCTCTTTGCTGTTATCTGCACCTCTTTTTAGCAGATTTTTCCTTTAGATCCCCATCCCCCCGACCTTAGATCTATTGGCCTCTTTTTAGCGTGCTTTTCCCTCTTATAGACTAGTTTTGAGAGACCCGCCTTCTTGGGTTAGATTGATGTATTGTTAGCTGTTAATTTTCTGTTCTTTCAGTGTTATTTCCTGCAGATTTATTTTCAGTTACGCAGCACACTTTTTCTTTTACTCTCAAAACGTCTGGGTTTAAACAATTAAAATTAACGCACACCACACACTAACCCTAAGAGAAGAAGAGCCTGGTTAACACCACCTAGCAAAGACTTTAAAATCAATTGCCACTGCACCTCTCTACCCTTGTCTCATCTTGATTTTGCACCTCCCTGCCCTTGTTGGTTTTTCTTCTTCCCGTCATCATTGCGCCTCCAAGGCATTTGTCCTGGAGACTTCTTGGCCTTCACCCTCAGTTTCCGGTTGGTCGACTTCCTCCTTCCCATCGTCATCGAGTAAGTCCTCCCCAGAGTCTGCACTCCGACTCTTCTTCTGATTGTTTGGGTTCTCCCCCTCTTATTTTCACCATGTCTAGTTCAGGGCCTACTACCAGCAGCAACCCCAGTTCTACTGCTGGGTCCATTTCCAGTGGAACCACTACAGGACCTACCTCAACCGCCCCATTGCTCCCTTATAAGGCTGGACTCAGTCTCCCCGACTTCAATCAGCTCATTAATGATCCTATCCGCCACGATGTCAGTTGGCCTGCTATGCCAACCAAGCTCCCCTCCGACATTCCCAAGTTCGAAGGCCTTGATAGTGAAGATCCCTCCAACCATATCTGATCTTCCCACATGTGGTGTTCCTCCAATTCCATCACTGATGACTCCATCCGTCTTCGATTATTCCAACGCACGCTTACCAGCGAAGCTTCTAAATGGTATGTTGATCAAGCCACGTCTTCCCATACCACCTTTGCAACCATTGCCCAAGCCTTTTTATCTTATTTCCAGCTTCCTCTCTGATACGACACTGGTACTGAAATTTTGACTTCTTCTCATCAATCCTCTTCAACCCGCCTTTCCGCTCATGTCCAGGAATAGCGACGAAGACGAAGCTTATGTCGCACTCCCCCCTTTGAAGATCGGGTTTATATGGACTAGGTCCTTCGCTCTCTCTTACCTCCCATTGGCAAAGATGTCGCATCCCATTTCCCCAAACCGAAGAAGCCGCCCTCCAAATAGCATTGAAGTATGACCTTATCTATGCTCAATCTGGTTATGTTTATACCGTCCTTCCTGACCTCCCCAAGCTCGGTGGCTATAATGCCTCGAGGGCATCTCATTCTTCTAACGGTATCGTTGGAGCTCTGTCACATTCCTCTGATCAACCTCTTCTAGGCTATGGTTTCCCTCCAGGAGGGGCCAGCCCCTCCAGCACTTTTCCCCCTCTAGGTAGCATGTATCCAAGATATGGCATGCCTCCTCCTTTTGCCCACACTCCTGCTTACCTCAATGTTGCCCATCCTACCTCTTATCCTTACCCACAGCCTGGTGTCCCAGCTCCTCCAGCATTTGGACCTCCCACTCCCTTTCCTTATTTACCCATGAAACCGCACTTATTACCCCCTCTAGGGCAGGTATTTGCGCAGCAGGGTGCAACTAATCCTCTTCCTTCTCAAAGAAAGAGGAAAGGCAATACATCTGCCTCTGCTAATCATGGATCCAATCCTTCCAGTATTGACCCTAACACTGCTAACCAGCCACAGGGCTCTCAGCCTAAGCCGGACAGGCCGCTTCACACCAATAAGCCCTATTCATGTTGTGGTGTTTATGGTCATTACACTCACGATTGTCCCCTATTACCACAGATGCGACAGATGTGGCAGTCTCAGGCCACCGTGCGGGGACAACACTCCTCCCCTCTTGTCCCTCCCAATACGGCTACTTCTCAACCCGCTGTGTTTACCGATCCTTTCCCTCAACAAGGATTTGTGGCTACTCAACCACCTCATGCTCTGGTAACCACTCAATCTTCCCCTTCTGGTTCATCTGATTACTAGATTCTCATGATGGTCTCTGACCAACCTCTCACGGTCGATCTTAACCTTCAAACTCGGTCTCGTCAGTACTCCACACCTCCCGTTCCGTCTATCTCCGAGTCCCCATCTTCAAGTCCTACAGAGCCTCTGTCGACACCCAATGGTCCCTTGCAAATCCCTCTGCCCAAAGCTGAGGTTCATACCAAAATTCCTAAGGGCCCATTATGCCGAAATGCTGCCTCTTGTCAGGCTGCCCATTCATACAACATAGTAGATGATCTGGCTCAATCTCCCGCTGCCATTTCAACACTGCAACTCCTCCAATCATGTCCTTCTCAAAAGAAGGCTCTACTATCTACCGTGGGTGCTGTAGATCCTGCTGATGACCAATTAATTGTTTTCGATGCCCGTAAGTCCGACCATCCCACCCTTCCTGCCTCCGTTGCTTTCCAAATCCCAGTCAAAATCCGAAATGCCAATGTCGCTCAGTGTATTATTGATGAGGGGGCATCTACCTGTGTGATGTCCGCTTCGGTTTGGAAACAACTCAGATCTTCTGAGCTGGCCCCTTCCACAATCACCCTTCGTGCATGGGATGGCCATGCCTCCCAGCCCATTGGCCTATTTCGTAACTGTCCTATCACCCTTTTAGGCAAGACTATTTGTGTCGACGTTGAAGTTATCGACACCCCTCTTGACTACAACATCCTTTTGGGGTGTAGTTACACCTATGCCATGTCTGCCGTCCCCTCCGTAGTCCACCGCAAGATGTTTTTCCCTCATAATGGAAAAATTGTCACCATTGACCAGTTGACATATCATGAACCAAAATCTCAGACCTCCCCTGAGTCCACCATTTCTACTGTCACCAATAAGCAAACTGTTGATTCTTTTACCAGTGTTTCCCCCGACGTCTACAAAGACTCCTCCTTTCTTGGAACTTTCCCAGGTCCTCCCCCTCTTCCTGTCTCTGATCTCAGCTTAGCGAATGTTTGCATGATGCAATCGTCTCAGGCTGCCCTTCCACAGCCTGCTTCAGCTAGTCAGCAACCTCAAACTCATCCGCCGCACCCTGCTCCTGGCCCTTCACCTCAGCCGACTGACCCTCTCCCGCCTGGACCTCCCCCTCCCCCTCACACTCAGGAACCTCCCTACCCTCCTGAGTCGGTTCCCTCTGGTCTCCACCATCTCGGAGCCGTCTCTCCTGGCCATTACTCCGCTAGTCAGATACCTTTCCTTGGTCCACCCCCTGGAGTCTATTCGATTCCCGTCATGGCCACCCTTTCCCTCCCTAATTTAACCTTGGGAATACCAGTATGGTATCTTACTCCTCCAGCCGAGACCCCACCGGGCCACCCCAAACCATACATCGCTGTGACACCAGTGCAATCGATTCCCTTCGCTCCTTCCACCGCTACCGTGCCCCTAGCCCCTTCGCAAGACCAACCTCATGTTGGGACAGCTACTGAGCAAGAAAAGGAAAACTCGCAAGGGGGCATCCAAAGACAAAGCCACCGCACCTGACCCTAGCCCCCCTCCACCCGCCAAGCCTTGTGCCTTGTGTGATGGTATCGGTCATGCCACCCACACTTGTCCTGAGTTGCCCCATATCCAACCCATGGTTAAAGTCATGTTCCCTGAATCTACGGCCCCCGAAACTTCTGCTTCTTCCTCATCCGCAGCCAAGAACCCAAAAAATCTTCGCACCAACAAACCCTGTGCTCTGTGTGGTGTCCATGGCCATTATTCTCACCATTTTCCTCACCTTATGCATTAACGAGCCTCTTTAGAGGTCATTCGCGAGTACGAAGTTGAACAAAATCAATCCGCCTCTCCCATCCTTGCTCAGTATGCGTCAAGTTTACTCAAGGATCCCCCTGCTACCATTGACATTCCTCCCCCTGATGTTGAGATGTCAGACTCTGTTGCTCCCCTCCTATACCTATCATCATCTGCACGACCCTCGAAGTACATTCCCTCTGAATCCACTCCATCTGTTTCGCTTGATTCCCCTTCTGCAACATTCTTGGGCTCTTCATGCTTTGACCATCTTTTTACTTGTTCTTTTGTCATTCCCCCTGATGACCCATATGTGCGCCTCTCCTCCCATACTGATGATTTAGGCAGCTTTGCAACGTCATGTGGTTTCCTCGACCTTTCCCTTTCTTCCCATCATCACGATGATACCTTCCGTATCTATGATGTCCTTCGCAACATGAGTTCCCGCTCTTCCTCCCGTAGTTCTCATTCATCTCCCTTTAGTCGATCTATGAGTCCTAGACTTCCTACCCCGATTACTCCCTCCCATAGTTGTCATTGGATGTCTACCCTATACTCACGCTGCCATCATTATTCTCCTTCCTCCCATTTCTTGTCCTGTGACACTATTCCACCGGCCCTCTCATCCACACATTATATTGGCTATGCCAATGGGGCAAGTCGCTATTCCTGAAATCTCACCTCGGCCGCATGGGCCATCTTTACCCCCTTGCATACCCTCGTTCTTGCAAATGGGGTCTGCATTGGTAATTCCACCAATAATCAGGCTGAATATGATGCAATACGTGGTCTTTTAGCTGATGCCCTCTCTCATCACATCCTCCATCTGCACGTTCATTTAGATTCCCTGCTTCTTGTCTTACAACTTAATGGTGTCTATCGTGTGCATAACCCTATCCTGTTTAGACAATATTTACGAGTGAAAATTTTGGTACGTGAATTTAGAGTCATTACTTTCAACCATATACCTCGCAGTCAAAATCACTACGTAGATCAAATCGCAAATCATGTTCTAGACTGGCATTTATCACACACAAGACAATAACATTTAAAACCATCAACAAACTGCATAAAAATCGTATATATCATATAACATGTGTTTTTAGAGTCCATCTACTCTGAAACATATGACATGCCCATAGCATGTTACAAAAACAAAACTACAAAAATGGGGGGCACCACTTGCCCCTACATAGACACTGGGGGGCACCACCTGCCCTACATCTAATCACTCTCTGGAGGATCCCGAGCCAATGGCTCTGCTCCGGCAGCTCGTAGATCACGCACAGTCCGACCAGCCATCGCCATGTGTCGCATGATACCTCGCCATTCCGAGGGTAGCCCAATACATAACTCTATGTACTGGTCGTCTAAATCCTGCCAACCACGCTTTGACACACCGGTCAGCAGCCCCTCACATCTATGACAGATGTCCTCCAATAGAGTGGCCATATCCTCATTTTTTGTCGTCCTTGATCCACTTGCACCTGTAGCTCCTGTTGCTGTAGGTCGTCCCATATATCCGGCCGGTTTTACCAGAGCTATATCTGCATTCCAAAACAAGTATAAGGATTAGTACCATGAATACCAGTCACAAAATCAAAAATGCACATAACAGATTAGTTTTCTTATCACTTACCATCGGGCCCCCATACTCGATCAGGCGGAAGCGGAAAGTCTGGATCTCCCCAATAACTCATCCCACTATAGGGATAGTCGTCTATGTACAATGGCATCTGATCCCAATGGGCGAAGAACTGTGGTCAGAACACCCGTCCGACTGCCCCTCCCCCTCCTCTACACAGTAGTCATCCCCACCGACGCATCCGTGGCTCTCTCAGACCCCCATCAAGTAATTGTATACGAGGTCGTAAGGTCAGGATCTTCTCAAAGAAGAAAGAGCACAATACCGTCCCATAGGCACAATCATGATTCACTTGCCGCTTACATAGTGACAGTTGTCGTTTCTCCGACACCAACATCATCTGGTCCCACCCATAGTAGGTCCCCCCCAACACACTCTCTACAATCATCATCTGCCCTCCAGTGATGTGATGGAATGCCTGGCTGCCCAAGATCCACAACACTGCTGCGGCCACTGTCTGGGTCTCCAACCTCTCTAGATCCCCAATGGATATCCGAGTCCCTTTGACTCGGACACCTGGTCGACAATGTCGCTCAACAAACTTCATAATGTTATGCCCCCGTGGTAACACTGGCTGTGTATTTCCCACCATCCCTAATGGTGGGAGACCAGTCAAGAAATACAGATCCTGGACCGTCAGCTCGATCTTGTGCCCTTGCACTATAAATGCCTCATGATCTGGATCCCAATAACTGATAATCCGGGCCAACAAGGACTCTCCAGCCCTCATCAAAGGGTTCTCCAAAAATTTCAGAACCCCATACCTAGCCAGTGCATGATGGACACCCTGATCCACTTGGATTTCTATCTGTAATGTACCTAAGTCTCTCTCTCTCCACTTGATCCGTATATCTACCATATCTGCACAAAACCATCATTTTTGTTAGTCTACAGATCAGCAAAACTGCATTAACTTACACCAAAACTGAATCTCAGCCCATAACAGCACTGAAACCTCCCACATCTAACAGGTCGCACTTTTTGGGCAAATCCTCAGCCAGGTTGCACTTTTCAGGCAAAAACCTGTGTCCCAGGTCACAGCTTTTGCCCCAAAAAGTGCGACTCGACCGTAATGATGAAGTAGGGGTAGTTACTGAGATTTAAAACCCTAATCTGAAATTTGAATCCATCAAAAACAAAGAGTAGGATTAGGCCTCTTACTTGCAACTGACGGATCACAATTCCAACGGTCGGTTTGTCCACTACGATCGCCGCAAGATTTAGGGCCTTCTTTCCTCTCCACATTCACCACAACTACACAAGAAAATGAATGATTTTGGAGGGAAAATGCCTTATTAGAAGAAAACCCATGTTTTTTCTTTCGCCCGTTGCGACCAAACCGTAGCCCCGCTTGACACACCATCCGCACCGTTGGAAAGCTCTCACCGAGCACTCAAATGGGTATCTATCAGTTTTTCATGTTTTGATACTTCACCAGGACACATTTTGTCCATGAAGGGTCTATTCACCTCTTCTCAAAATCGAATTTCTTCACTTAAAACACTTTTACTTGGGGCACCAATTTGCCTCCTTACTCATCTTCGTTCGTGTTGATTTTCGTCATGAGCTACCCTATTGTACTCATGCTTCTATGGTCCCCCATTGGACCCTTACTATGAGGCAGCACCATCGATTCGCCCTTGTTTAGAGCATCTGAGTTGAGTCATCATCGCATTCATGGAATCTATCCCAAGTCCCTTTGTACCCCGCTATAGTCCTCTATCCTTTCTTGCTTGGTCCCTCTCTAGTGTCACACATTATGGCCTTCAGTACCCTTGTCCCCTATCCCTCATGATATTGTGTCAGTCGCTGCCAAGCCATTCATGCCCTTTATGCTCTAACAAGGGAATTCGTCCAACCGCTCCTCTGTATCCCTCATTCCATCATCGTCATTAGTGTCTATCTATTCGTTGCTCTACTATTTTCCCTTGTGCCTTAGTTGGGGTTCCCTTATTGACTCACCTATGGCGGACCTACTTCTGTCGACATTAGCTCATTTACTCCAGAAGCCAGGTCTAGGGGGTAGTGTACCTTGGTTCAAGCTCTTCCTAGCATGATCGTGATATATACACTTGATGGTCCAGTGATGCAGCAGCAACTATTGGTGATTCCCGGGCGTGTGTGAGATGTCTCAACCCTCATGAGGGGGTGGCCCTACACATAGCCCCCCACATGCCCGGATGACTTCTTCATTTCCGCCCTTGATGTAGCTCCTCTCATTTGATGATATCAGCCTCAACCACTTGCAGCGCCTCTTCGATTGGCATGTATCAGTCAGATTTTGTGAGCCCTTCCCTATGTGTAGGGAGCATTTGGGTGTTTTTTGTATCTCATGTACTGAAATATTCTGTATAAGTCCTGACGGTTATTCCAAGCATCACATGTATGTGGGATTCACCATTTTATTTATCTGGCTCATGTTTAGGCTAGCACATGCTTCCTTATTGCATTCCGTGGTTTTCTGGGTGCCTTATTCTTTGTACTCTTGTCTCGGCGGGCATAGGTATGCCTCCCCCGCCGCCTTTAACACTAGTGCCACTTCATCAACTAGAGACTTGTTGCACTTGTAAGTCTCGTCTCCTCCGGGTCTAGTCCTTTAGCACATTAGACTACCTTACATTTCTCTCTCTCACTCCCCTCTTGATGCCTAGTGATTGAGTTCTTACAACGTACTTCGGTCATACGATTTGCTCCTAACACTCGTACGTTGGGAGGCAATTTGTTACACCATTTTTTTGGTCATCTAACCCATTATCATTAGATGAACCCAAGTACACCATGTAAGACCAATTTTACCCTAAGTAAAATTGCTTTCACCACGTAAAATAACATTTGTCTATATTTCCTGGTCATATTTAACCCAAAACAAGGAAATTAATTAAATAAATCATTATTTATTTAATTATTTCCTAGGAATAAGTTATTTAAATAATTATTTAATAATATTCCTAGTTAAATTTGACTAAATCATTTTTAAATAATTAAATAAATCATTATTTATTTAATTATATTCCCACCATCTCCCTAAAATAATAAATAAATCATCTATTTATTTATTGTTTATAAATAAAGGAATTGACCCAAGTCAAAAGACCTTTTCCCTTCAACAAATATAATAAAATATTCCTAAAGGGTGGTTCTAGAATTTGATTAATAATATTTTATTCATGCAACAAGTTCTAGATAACCCTAATATTTTGTTATAAATAGGAGGGTTTTCCCCATTCATTAGTCACCTCCATTGCATTAGATCACTCTATATCTACTCTTGGTCACCTTTTCCATTTTTTGCCTTGTGAGCTCCCATTGAGTTCTATGTTTGTATGGGTTTTCTACATCAACAAGAGAGAGGAATTTTAGATCTGAAACACTGAGGACTTTCAAGAACCCATCCCATTGAGGAGAACCGGAAAACACCTTTCTTGTTTTCCTCTCAGGTGCCCCTTTTTAATATAATATAAAAATTCTTTCAAATACATTGTTCTTGTCTTGTCTATTGGATACATGGAGCCATATTTTACTTTATCTGCTTAATGTCCTTTTAGATTTGTATTTGTGCAGCATTATTTGGATCACCTAACTTCAGATTTAAAGATATTTTGCAGCCATAATTGATGTTAGGGTTATTTTTTATGCATAACTAAAGTGATATTTTATGACGAAAGATTCATACTAACAGTTACGAGTTGCGATATGCGTTGTGGTCTAGTACCACCGACCCTCCACGTCACCTCCCCTTCGCATTGCACCATCGATCATATCCCTTATGACTTAAACTGTAAATGTTTCGAAATGCGTGGATGTGATGCGCTTCAGAATTTAAATTTGAAGGGTTTCAGGTCCGGGTGGAATGATTTTTCACTATGTTTTGAGTATAACAGGTCAAGTCAGGCCTACGGGTTTTATAGCTCACTTCATGACTAAATAGCCAGAAACACAGCAAAACGACTAGGGGTAAAAGAATCAGCAAGGAGAAAAGGTCTCATGTTGGGCCCCACTCATGTGTTACATTATTCAACCTTTCAATCGCCCTCCACCTTCCTCCCTCTTCACTCCTCTCCCCACATCTGATGACCCTTATCCAGTTTCGGCCTCCCCACACCATTCGAACTTTATCATGAGGGGGGGGTTGAGAATGGGCAGTATCCCATACCACCCATCCGGCTATGTGTCATGCTCAAGATTACTCCACACTCCCCCCCGCCTTCTATTACCGCTTGCCACTTCAAGGGGGTTCTGGAATACCATTTGTCTCCTTCAAAGCCAATTTCCCCAATAAACTGGTATTGGTTTGTAACAGAGAAAGGGGAGTAAGATCAGATAAGCGACAGTGCCAGCGCCGCATTTGAATTTATCACCTGGAAAAGGCAGTCCGAATAACAAAGTGAGATGTCAGAACCTCCATTGGTTGCCTCTTTGAAACCATCGCAGCCACCTCCAAAGCTTACTATTTGATCTTCTGAGGAGCCATTGAAGCATTTGGACCTACAAAGAGTTGTCCGAAATTAATTCCAAAGGCGATGTTGTTGTTAGATATTACTGATGATGCTTGCATATCTCCACTTGTCCATTTTCTGCTTAAATGTAATCACTGTAGTAGGAAGATTAACCGACCTAAGTTTTCTATAAATATTTATGCATTAGCAGTATGAAATGGGGCCCAGAAGGGGAAAAAACCATTGTAACAGACTCAACTAGCTGTAAACACTCTCTATTGAATGAATTAATGAGTATAATATTTTCTAGATTCTTGTGTTATGTTATGTGGTGAAGTATTTTCCCATGTAATTGTTATTCTCCTGTTTGATCATACTGTTTTCTTTTCTTTACTGTGGATAGAAAATTTTTTGTAGGATTTACCATGGGGTACCCTGCTCAGTCTTAAAACAGTACATTATGTTTTCCTCTGAGTCCAAAATGTATAATTTAGAGATGGTCTGCTTTGCATTCCCGTTGAACCTTAAGCTCCTCCTCTTTTCCATTTCATAAGTTGTAAAGATCCATTGACATGGCTAGCTTGCCTGGGTGCACCTGACCTCAGTTACTCATCCATTTGAATCTTCTTGAACCTGTTTGAATCCATATCCCAATGGCCCTCTTATGCTACCTCAACCAAACATCTTCAAACAAACCTCATTTCTATAACTAGCCTAATATCAGCACTTATATTTATCAAGCTATATCTAACAGAGAGAGCCCTCTCTGAGTCCAGGAAGGCTAGGTCCTAGATTCCAAAGTTGGTTTGATGTTTCCCTCCGTATTTCTGTCTTTAGCCTTCAGAAATTACAAGGTGATAACATAATGGTGACCATACTGGGGACAAATTTTATCTTCCTCAGGAAGAACATCAAAGTTCAGATCTGATTACTGGTGGTGGATAGTGACTAGACACAAGAAGGCTGCATCATTCACCTAGCGACTCCACGATTCAAAAAACCCATCTTTTGAGCATTCATGGTGACTCCAAAACATGTTGGCCAGAGTTACTTCTGAACAAGATGACAAGGTTTGTGTTAGACCTTCTATCTAGTGAAGTTTTAAATGCATTCAGGAATCAATTATCAGAATTTCAACTTGATGAAGATTTTCTAAGGGTTTTCTTACTCATTTTGAAATCAAGAAAATTTAGGCCTGAAACTAAAACATGTTTTCTAGAGATAGTTGTTGAAAGATATGAAACTGGTATTGAACTGTTGAATTCTCAAATTCAATCATATAATTTTTTATACCTTAAAGAGTTATTGGAAAATATTCCTTCCCCTAAGCAAGAGGAAATTGTACTACCTCTTGGCTTACATATTGAGGATGATTGTGATTTCAAATACCAAAATGAAGATGAGGTTTCAAGGTTTAATATTGGGGATACAACTGCTCAACTAGTCATTGAAGACCTAGAAGCAAGTATCATACATCATGCTTCAATTGATCCTATAACAGAGTATATGGAGGTTCTTCTTAGTCAAATTTTTCAAACAAGTACTCTTTATAAAGATCAAATACATCATCAGTTTCCATTTCATATTATAACTTCGGTTATGAGGACACATAATCAACTTATACTGCTAATTTTCCTGACAAGCAATCAATTTTTCCATTTTTTTTTGTTGCTACTTGACTAACTGAACTGGATTTATTGCATCATTTATAAAAAGCAGCAATTTCAGTAGAGTAGGGTAGGTAGGTGTGTAAATAAGCTCAGTGTTAGCCACCTATAAAATTTGTTATATCAAAAGGTGGCTAAAAAAAAATTGGAGCCTTCAAGGAACAAGTTTTATTGCAAAAAATGTTATCTCTTGAAGCCTCATAGAGACATCATGCCCTTTGTTTAAATCTTCACTGTTGTTTCCATTTCAAACTCTGAAATTATGCTATATTCATAGAGTAAAGACTGCTGCAAACACCATTTTTTCCCTTCCTTTTCACTTCAGACTAACCTTCATTTTTACCCTTTCATTCCCTATGGAATTCCTCTATTTTCCATTTTTCCTCTTTTCCCCTTCATAAAATCCTCTTTACAAATTTTAAAACTCACTTTTGAACTTTGCTGAAACCCCCAAATCCATCAGAAAACACTGAAAAAATCATAAAAATACACTTTTTTTTGTATTAAAGCTTAAGCCCCTTTGGGCTAAGCCTACACCACTTCCCCACCATAAGCCTAGGCATTAGAACCAAGCGCTAAACCCTCTGGTGCTTATCGCATCGAAGAAATTGGAGTGCGCGGGTCTATTTGCCATGTTAAAACCTCTTATGCGATTAAGCCCTTTGTTTATAAACCCCCGATATTATTATTATTTCATATAACCACATAGCCCACATTCGGCTCTAAGCATTGTTTAAAACCCATCTTCGATGCATACTTCCCTTTGTAAACTCAATAAACCCACTTTCCTAAGTTTCGGTCTAAATCTGTCGAGGCAATGTTATTTAATATAAATGGGTAGATTGAAAAGCGCCGCGTCATTTTTTCCGATGTGATTAGGTCTCATTGTATAAACCCCACCCCCCGCCTTCCTCCATATAAAACTACCCTGGGACCATTAAACGTCTCGAAGCGCTAATCGCATCGGAAAATTCTAAATGGGTATATTGAAAAGCCTGAAGGCTCGATCCCAATTGGCCCCTTCTAACTTATAAAGCCCTGGGCCTAGTATCTTCCATATAAACCAAAGGCCCCACATACGGGCACCAAGCCTTCCATATATAAATAACCACCCGATACAAAAACCTTTGTTTTTCATTTAATTTTTGGTTTTCATGTGTTATAAAGGGTTTTCCGCCGGTTCATTATTTGAAGAAATCTCCACCGTTGATTCCAGACCAATCAACGGACCGCGCGAAATCGCATCAGGATTTTTCATTGGGCGCGTTAATATAATGCCACCCTCGATTGGTCAACCCCTGATGAGTTCTCTGCCGTCGATCTAATCTGCAGATCGACGGCCCACAGTTAATCGCACCAGCGCCATTCAAAGTTCTTCCCCTGCCGATCGCATGCCTCCGATTGCATCTGGGCCATCCACGTGTCCAGATCGGACGGTCCAGATCGCATCTCCCAACTTTGGTTAAAAACATACACCCCGCTTCATAATGTTGTTTTGGCCAATCACAGCTATTGATCTCTACAGATCAACGGCCCTCATTAACCATTTCTCCGCCTTTTTATTATTTCGTTCATACCCCATATCACATCCTAGCTGTTGATTTGTTTCATCTAACGACTCATATTAAACCTGACAGGCCTGCCTCCTGTGGGTCCTGTCTTCTTCAAAATTTGATCCCCGTCGTCCATCTCAGATCCTACGGCCTAGATTAAAATCGCCATGCCTCTTATCCCCTACACATCTAGTCAATTTCGTGCTCACTCTCCACCGTTCGATCTGAGGGCCTAGATCTGACGGCCCGCGCGGGTTTTTGCGCAACTTTTAGCACGGAGGTTAATTTCCAAATTTACGTGATATAAGTTGTTTTCTGGTGCCACGTGTCGGACGGGGATGCATATCACATTCAAAAAGGCAATATCACCTGCCCACCCTTTCATCGCGTGAAAACAGCTGTTTTGCCCTCCAAAAACGCCTTTCCCCATTTCTATTATGATTTGTCACATGCACTCCCTGCCATCAATCTTTGCAGATCAACGGCTCAGATTTGATCTGGCCTTATGCTATCGCCCTGAACCCTCACCAAGGGTTTTCAACGTGCAATCTCCACTGTTGATCTCATGGGCCGATCTCATCCGACGACCCACGATCATCTTGAAACCCCAATTTCAATTCCTTTGCATTTTCCTCCGCCGAAGGGTTTTTAACCTTATTTCTTCACATTTTCTTCTATTTTCACAATAATGTGATCCCTTCGCATTATTAATTCATTTCTAATCTCGACCGTCGATCTTCTTGGTCAATCATAGATCAACGGTTCTGACTTAAAATCTCCCACCTCTCTCCTTTTGACTTTTACACACGATCTCTACTGTTGGGTGCTGCCATCCAACGGCCTCGCTCCTTCCCGAAACCTCCAAAGCAGTTTTTACCACAATAACGCAGGATTTCCTAATTTTTTTTTGTTTTTGCAGGTTTTAATGGTTTTTTCATTATATCAAAGGAAAACCAAAGGCTGAGGATGACAATCCCCGCGCCTTTGTTCACAAAAGAGAAGCCATCCACAGGGTTCAAACTTCACCTTTCGTCAATGTTTCATGGGCATTGATGCCATATGAGCCCTTTGCGGCCCTGCACATCAACAAGACACAGAGTATTAAATTAAAACAAAGAGTATCAGTGTTGAAGATTAAACAAGCCAGAAATTCAGGATTGAAGATTGTTTTCGTAGTTTTGGGGGATTACGGCTAAGATCGAATATCGAAAGCCTAATCCTTTGAATTAAAACACAATTATAGACAAATCGAAAGATTTATCAGTCAGAGGATGCCTCCACTGCCACATAAGGGGCAAATTGATTCCTCTCAGGTACCCAAAGCCACATGTAGCCTCAAAGCAGTCAATAGAGGCCAATTTATTATCAGAACATCAGATATTTTCCTCAACGCAGCCGAATATTTAATTCTGCCAAAGGAAACTTAATGCAAAAAATATCAGCAGAGTTATTACAACATGAAACAGAGCCTTAAAGTCAACAAAAGCTCCCACCGAGCTTAATCCTTAAATGTAAAACAATTAATACAAACAAATATCTGTAAACTTCTCCATTGAGCCCCTCAAAGGTTGAGAAGTACTAAATCTGTATTAATTGAAACCTCAGATCTTTTCTCTTTCGACCTCCTCATCCTTCTATAAAATCTCATTGAGGAGTTCATTGTAAATGTTGGTTGCTGAACTTTGAAATATACTTGAGCTCGAAACTTCTACTTGTAAATAGTATTCACGGGCTCTTGAAGCTCTGCTTGTGATTAAATAAGTTAGGCTGAGAAGTGAAGATGATTGTTGTACTGAAACATTGGACTTAAAGCTATAACTGGTTTGAAGCATCAATACAAGCTGATTTATGGGATTCTGGTCTATGTCGACGGTGATGTTATTTCTTATTGTAAATTGTTATTTTATTTCTGTTTTCGCTTTGTCCATGTTCTCTGATAAAGAACAGCAAGCATAGAGTTAGGATTTACTGTATATCAGTACCCTTCTCTGACTGATAAGCTTTATCTATATGTTTTCTTCCGAATTGTGTTGTTTAGGAATGATTTAATTCAATTTAAGCAGTTAGGAATGTTGGCATTCCCTCGTCCTACTGTCTCAGCTGAATGTCGCTCTTGAATGTTATTTTCAGTTTATGTTAAGTAGAGATGAACTGAGGAAGTAATGGTGAGCCCTGTCCTTTAGTTTTATCCCAAAAAACTATCTAAAAGTTTCCCTAAGAGTGTGTTGAAAGCAGGCTAGGTTAAAAGTCCTTACCTGATCCTAGACTATTCTTTGTTATCTTATGTGTTTGTCTTGAAAGTTTACCAAGTAAAGCAGAGCTAGAGAAGTTTATGGTGAGCCCTGTCCTCTAGTTTCTTCTCCAACAGTTGCTTTTAAAGTTCCCCTTCGTGTTTAAAATGTTTTTCTATTGAAATTGCATCAAAAGCTGGCTAGTTTCAAAGTACTTACCAGATCTTAGATTGATTTTATGTCTTTCTTAAGTGTATGCCAAAAGCAGGATAGTTTCAAAGTACTTACCTGATCTTAGGCTGCTCTTTGTTCTTCATTTGTTTAATTCCCCTTCTTGTTGTATTATTTCATTCCATAAAATCAACTTTAAAGAGATCCTTAGACATAGATGACTTGCCCCATGGACCACTCTTGAACCTTGTTGTTTCAATTAAACCCTATTATGACTCCATAGCCCAATGGACTAAAAACCAGCGTTATATCTATCTTTTTAGCCGAAACTTGTTTTGATTGCTTGCAACTTCATACCTTTGAAACTATTTCCATTTAGGACTTCCCACCCAAATAATAATCATGCTCAACCATCCAAAAACAAAACAAAACCCTCGGTCTTCATAACTAGCCTAATATCATTACCAAAAACCTTCAAAGATAAATCCATATTTGCACTTTATTGGAGAGATCCCTCTCCGAATTCAGGAGGGCTAGATCCTAGAATCCCAAAGTGGTTGAAATAAGTGTTCTCCCTGCAGTTGGACTTTGCCAATCTTGCTAATTATAGGGGGCTAACATCTTCTGGCGACTCCGCTGGGGAACTTGAGTTATTTTCTTGTTGAATACTTTAGATATCTTAGAAACCCCTTTACTCACTAAACATTTGGCATATTTACCAGTTGAGCCACCAGCAACCTAACATCTTCTAGCAACTCCACTAGGGATCCTGAGTCAAATTTCATCTTAGTTTCCCTTAAATACTTCGTAAAACCTTGTGAGTAAAAGCAGCCTTTTTCAAGCACTACCAAGTAATGGTAATCATGATAAAACTTGTTTGAATCAGTGACAAACTAGGTAAACCCTAGGATTCTCATAAGACCTTATCTAAAGATCAGCTAGCTTAGCCATAAGAGTAGACTTTTTTTGTCTCATAACCGTAGCTAAGTTTTGAAACAAATTTAGGACACTCTTAAGAACCATTAGGACTGAAAAATAACTCAGAAAACCCAAAAATATTTCAGATTGGTATTATTAAACATGGTGGTGGACCATAAAACCTGTTACCTCTTAAAAGAGCTAAAAACTTCCACTTGGCGACTCCACAATCCTAAACAGACCTTAAGACTCCACTGGGAAGAACCATTATCATTGTATCATCATTTAAACTCAGTAAGAGGATTTTAGGATTAAAATTTGTGTAAAAATAGATCAGTTAACCTCTCAAAGATTGTCATATCTCATTAAATTGTTCTTGTTTAGTTGGGTCTGAAAAACATAGCATAGTGGCTCCTAGGAAGATTCATACTACTATAGGGTAAAATGCTTGGGTTATTGGTTATCGTATATCCCTCTCAGGGCTTTTCGGTGCCCGAGGTAGACAGTAAGATTAGCTGTACAGTTCACAAAGATGGCATACACATGTTCATATTAACTTAAAACCACTTGATGGAAAAAGATAGAGAATTACCTCTTTAATGATCTTGGAGTTCCTTGGAGAGCATTAAGTAGTGAAGCAACGTTCCTCCTTCACCAGCTCCAAATCTAGACCCTGCAATCAATTAAAGCACCCGTGTAATTTCCAACATAACATACATTTCCTATCAATTAAGCCAATATATAATAAAAATTTAAATTGTTCACATCTAAGCCATTCATCTCATGCTATATAAATGATTAAATAATAATGACAATATCAACGCATAGAATGGACAAAACAGATACAGTTCTATTGATTTGTAAAAAGGAGGATTACAACCGTCAGTTGCACCAAGCCCTCCTCAGCCTTCCAATCTCTCTATCTCTCAAAGTGGTGATGTCTTGATCAACAAGCTCTCAATGAACCTCTTTGACCTTTGACCTTCACACTACAACAATGATCTCTACTTCACAAGTATTCAAAACTTGACAATCTTTTGACCTTGAACCAAGAGCCTTCAACTCCATTTTATAGGAGATGGAGAGAGAAATCATTGCCCTTCTCTTTCTACCAGTTCTTGAATAGAAAAAACCAAGATGTTTCCTCAACCTCCATGCTTTTTCCTCTTTAGAGTGTTCAGTTGTTTATGGCAATGCCCAATAAGAGTTGGTGCTTTGCAGTTTCCTTTCTTGTACTGACTCTCTTGTGAGAAAAAGCTGGAGATTCAAATCATTCTCCACGTGTTTTTCCCGTTTCAAACTTAAAACACGGGTAACGCTGCCCTCTAGTGTAAACAGAGCATTTCCCTAGCCACTAACGCGGCCCATTCACTGATCAACTGTGTTATAATGCTCTTGTGTTGTTATAGAGAGGCGTTACCTTGGCAGAAATAGGTTTAATTTAGGTCTTTGTATTCCTTCCATATTTGTCTTCTCCTCTGAGCTGATGAGGAGGTATTTTGACCTGTAACAGATGCCCCCTAAAGTGTGAGGTCAGAGACGAAGATGATGGCCAAAATACTTTACAAATTGTGTAGAGATAAAGAGATTGAAAGACTGAGGAAAACCTGAAACAACAACATATGTTAGAAAATATAGTATCTGCCTTGAGTCGGGCATTCCCATGCTCAGTAGCTTAAAAAACATGATTTCCCTAGAATAGAGATATGAAGAATTTGTCCATCGATAAGCACAATGTGGAAGTGTCTGTCATAATAGGATCAAGCTGAAGAAGCTGTCTCCATAAACAGTATCGCAACTTGGGGAAGGGAACACAACTTTAATGATGTAACCTTTGCCCCAAGGTCTTGACCTTCGATTCACTTAAACTGCATATTTCTCAACATGTGAATGAAGGAGCTGTCATCGAACATGTGAGAAATCGTCTGATTACCAGTCGATAATGAAAACTGTTAACAGACGTGAAGGTGGCCACCGATAATGATGATGGCCCCTAAGATGCACAGTACAATCTAGCGAGTGTGAATAAAATGAGTTGAAGTCAAACACTCGTAGAATCATTTGACCAGGAGCCAATGATGAAGACTCCTGATCAAACACAAGACTACCTGCCACTGATGTCTGCAAGTATCTGGGTACTGATGGGTTTCTGGATCAACTTCCTAGATAAGATGTTGAAGTCGATAGGAAGAGATCTGTTGAAAGGTAGGCACTGAGGCATCCTACATCAATCAACACGAAACAGAAATCAACTGATTTATGATTGAGATAATGAAGAGTAAATGGGGACATCGGACGACAAATAATTTCTGGCATAATGAGCAGTTTGGTTGATAACAGGAGCAGTAGATAGCGAGATCTGCTTGAACAATAGAAGGCACTGTAACAGGGTACTAGGCAGCTGAGGCTTAATGAACACAAAGAGTGTGTTAGGATATTACTGATGCAGGGACACTGGGAAATGAAGGCTAATACTCATAGATGGTAGGGTTCGGCTAACTGCGAAAGAGTTTTCTGGGAAGTGCCATGTTCAAGAATTTTGCTGCAAAATCGACCTTTTCTGAAATGTAACAGAGGTAGTATCCATTTTGTCCAAATTTTTCCCCGTCTGATTAAGTTTAACGAGTCTAAACGAGTAAACTCAGTGAATTTTTCATGTTTAGAGAGTCTGAAAAATATCATAAAAGACAACTCCGTGCCCCATCTGATTAGGTTTAACGAGTCCAGATGGGTAAACTCGGTGAATTTTTCATGTTTAGAGAGTCTGAAAAATATCGTAAAAGACGACTCCATTGGGGTACCTTTGTCATTTCTTGATAACCGGGCATGGCAAAGGGATAATAGTAAGCCCGAAACAGTTCATTTTCCATGAGTTAGTCCATCGAAGCCGGAAAAGTGAGAAATCTATGTTCGATGGACGTCTACCTCATTTTGCTATGAGTACGAGGAGACAGAGTAAACTCAATACTCTTTGTGAAATTTTAACGAATCCAAAAAAGAAAAACTCGATGTCCTCCGTGAAATTTTAACGAGTCATGCGGAGAAAACTCGGTTACTTTTTCAGTTTAAAGAGCTTTGAAAAAGAGGAAAAGAATGGCTCCTTGCTCTCTGTCGTGGTAGTTTAATGAGCCCGGCAAAGTCAACTCGAGGTTTTTTCAGTTTTATGAGCAAGAAAAAGGTTCCTAAAAAGAACGCTCAGTGCTTCTTCATGGTTTTAACAAGTCTGAAGAAGAGAACTCTAGGTTTTTCGAATTAATGAACAAGAAAAAGACCATAAAAAGAATGCTCGAAGCTTCTTCGTGTAAGTTTAACGAGCCCGAAGAAGAGGACTCGAGGTTTTTCGGATTAACGAGCAAGAAAAATACCATAAAAAGAATGCTCGAAGCTTCTTCGTGTAAGTTTAACGAGCCCGAAGAAGAGGACTCAAGGTTTTTCGGATTAAAGAGCAAGAAAATACCATAAAAAGAACGCTTGAAGCTTCTTCGTGTAAGTTTAACAAGCCCGAAGAAGAGGACTCGAGGTTTTTTAGATTAACGAGCAAGAAAAATACCATAAAAAGAATGCTCGAAATTTCTTGATCTCTTTCTCATCAATAGAAGGATCTATGTCGGGAATTTTCTTGTAAGACCAAGCAACCACATTGCGGAATTCTTTGAAAAGGGATGTGAAGCATGCAATTTCCTCGGGATTGCAATCGGCTCCAATCTGAATGTTTTCCACGATACTCGTTTTTATCGAGATATCAATGAGCATTGTCTTAGAAAGGTTACCCATTTTCCCTTCTGAATCGAGAGTTTGAACAGTCATGTAAGCGAAGGGAACCATCTCAAGTTGGTCAAAAGATGGGATTTCAGTTTTTATCGCCTCCGATTCAATCATCGAAGCGCGATGGTGAAACTCTCCCTAAGGTCATTCTTCTAGAGACATGATCTCTCTAATAGCTTCGTCTGTAGGCAAGACTTCATTAAGGAGTTCCTTAGATAGAACTGTGATGGGCGGGAGGTTGGTACCTTTGGTCGAAACCATAGAAATGAAGGGTTCATATGTGATTTGGATGGCTGGGTAAGCCAACTCGGCCGGTGAGAGCGGCATCTGATCTCCGTAGGAATCAATGTCTGAAGGTGCCGGAATGATCCATGGGTCGATAGAGCCATCCAAAGTGGTGGATATCATTGCAACCGTGTTTGGGATCTGTGGCGGCGGGAGAGGAAAACAACCCAGTAGGGAAGATGCCTTCAGAAGACCGGTACCGATACTGACGTAAGAGTCAGGACAACCTCCTATTAGGGGTACAGTGCTACTTGGTAACGTGGAATAATCAGGGGTGCAGAAGGATAACTGATCCACTGTGACTATTATCCCATCCAATGGAAATAGGATGAGTCGGAAGACCAAAGAAACAATGGTAGTCATGGCATAATACCAACTGCGACCGAGCAATAGATTATAGTCGAGATGGCAATCTACGACTTCAACGTCAATGGTTACCGTTTTCCCATTCAGAGTGATGGGAAAGCTAGCAAGGTATCCTTTTGGGAGGAGCTTGTGGCCATCGAAAGCTTTGAGGGAATTCGATGGTGGTGTTAAGGTAGGAGAACCTAAAGCGAGCCAGCAAGCTTTGACATAACGCAGGTCAAAGCACCTTCGTCTATGACAGTGTGATGGATTGGTCTCCCTTTCGACACAACCTGCACCTGGAATTCAAGTTGGTGTGAGAGGCGAGGTTTAGCCTTTTCCATATCGAAGATAGCTAACATGGAATCCTGGGGGTCTATTCCACCAATGGCCGAAAGCAAGGCTTTCCTTTGTACTGGACAGGTTTGTAATACCTCGAGCGCAGACATAGCTGACGGTGTCTGCGCCAAATCTTCTATAATGTTGTAGTTTTGGGCTGCACGTGCAGAGGTGTTATGAGTCGTGCGTCGAAGTGTCCCTTTGGGGGGACGAATCACAGGTTCATCAGTAGGCCGTTCGATATACAAATCGTTGGGCGGCGGTACAGTAAGATTAGTTGTACAGTTCACAAAGATGGCATACACATGTTCATATTAACTTAAAACCACTTGATGGAAAAATATAGAGAATTACCTCTTTAATGATCTTGGATTTCCTTGGAGAGCATTAAGTAGCGAAGCAGCGTTCCTCCTTCACCAGCTCCAAATCTAGACCCTGCAATCAATTAAAGCACCCGTGTAATTTCTAACATAACATACATTTCCTATCAATTAAGCCAATATATAATAAACATTTAAATTGTGCACATCTAAGCCATTCATCTCATGCTATATAAATGATTAAATAATAATGACAATATCAACGCATAGAATGGAAAAAACAGATAAAGTTCTATTGATTTGTAAAAAGGAGGATTACAACCGTCGGTTGCACCAAGCCCTCCTCGGCCTTCCAATCTCTCTATCTCTCAAAGTGGTGATGTCTTGATCAACAAGCTCTCAATGAACCTCTTTGACCTTTGACCTTCACACTACAACAATGATCTCTACTTCACAAGTATTCAAAACTTGACAATCCTTCGACCTTGAACCAAGTGCCTTCAACTCCATTTTATAGGAGATGGAGAGAGAAATCATTACCCTTCTATTTCTACCAGTTCTTGAATAGAAAAAACCAAGATGTTTCCTCAACCTCCATGCTTTTTCCTCTTTAGAGTGTTCAGTTGTTTATGGCAATGCCTAATAAGAGTTTGTGCTTTGCAGTTTCCTTTCTTGTACTGACTCTCTTGTGAGAAAAAGCTGGAGATTCAAATCATTCTCCGCGGGTTTTTCCCGTTTCAAACTTAAAACATGGGTAACACTACCCTCTAGTGTAAACAGAGCATTTCCCTAGCCACTAACGTGGCCCATTCACTGATCAGCTGCGTTATAATGCTCTTGTGTTGTCATAGAGAGGCGTTACCTTGGCAGAAATAGGTTTAATTTAGGTCTTTGTATTCCTTCCATATTTGTCTTCTCCTCTGGGCTGATGAGGAGGTATTTTGACCTATAACACATACTAGAGCCTATCCTAACCCAAACCCACCTGAGATAGTTGATAACCTGGAAAGTATCCTTAGGAAGTCTCCTAAGATAAAATTTTAACTGTTTTCAGATCACCCTTGAGAGCTAATTCAGTTCCTGAAAATCTTGCAGCTCTACAACAATCACAAGTAGACTTAAGAAATCCATTTAGAACTAGGTCTCTTGATGATTTAGATCAACTAGATTCTGAGTCTTCACTTTCATCTCTTGAAACAAGTGAACATCCTAGTAGTAGAGAAACAACACCACCCGATTTACATTTCCTCCACAATTTAGGTGTCTCTCATCCAAGATCAGCTCAGCAATCTACTGCTGTTCCATCCACATCTATTCACCAAAAATCCATTGTCCAAACCACTCCACTCCAGCCCACTTTCCCTCTTGTTAATCCACCTCTTGTAAATCCACCCCCACCACATATCATGGCAGCATGGAATGCTCCCTTAGTCCTTCTGGTTCCCTTAGTCAATCTACCACAGGACTATCAGTCCAAAATACCATTTTATGATGCTAGTAATACTACAACTGCATCACAACATGTGGATAAAATGAATGACTACTTTGACATAAATGAAATTGATGATGATTCTGTCAAACTTAGACTATTTGCTCAGAGTTTGGGGGGAGAAGTAAGAAAATGGTTTAAAGGCTTAACCCCCCACAGTATAAATGATCTCCAAGCTTTCCATCAGACATTCCTAAACAAATGGGAAGTGAGAAAAAAACCCTCTTCAAATACTCTCTCATTACAAAAATCTTCACAGAAACACTGGGGAAAGTGTACAAGCTTACTGCACTAGATTTAATAGTGTGTATAATGCCCTTCCCCCAGATTTAAAACCTCCACAAGGCTCAGTGTTAAACACGTTTCCCAAAGGGTTAGACCTCGAGATTTCCTATCAGCTGAGAGAAATAGATCCTCTAACCAGTGAAGATATACAAAAAGGGGCTCTTACCGTGGAAGTTAACTTAATGGAGAAAAGAGCAAGAATGAAGAATGAGAAGAGAGTATCCTTTAGAGAAGAGTCTGCACCTTCTACTTCCAGCTCAAAAATGGAAATAATGATGGAGGATATGATGAAGAAAATGAGCATTCTTGAGAGAGCACAAGCAAGTCAAAACCAAACCACTCCTCAAAATAGGAACTAGAACCAAAATCAGAATTTTAGAAGGAATTAGCCTCAAAATAGACCGAGGGAGGATGATCAACAGATCACTCCTCCCTTTCATCAAAACTATGTGAGTGAGGTTGAAGACACCGATGAGCAAATAGAGGAAGATGATATCAACATGCTAGGAGTAGATAATGATGACTTTGAGGTTCATTATGATAGAAAATAAGGTCTATACACACCTTATGATGACAAAAGAGATAATGATGAAATTTATTATCAATACATGGAGAATGTCATCATAGAGTCTCAAAGAGAGTATTACCTTCGAAGTAAAACCAATCAACAAACTCCCAAAAATAAAACCTCTGACAAATCTTCACAAAACAGCACTATAAATAAACCAAAAAATGTAAAACAAAAAGACAAAGCAGTGGCTGGAAATTCTGATAAAGGTAAAGAGAAAGGCACTCAAAACAATGTAAAACAAAGTGCAGACCTTAGTAGTACTAACACTTCAGCTAGTACTCCTATTAAAACCATTTTTTCCAATGTAAATAGAACAAATCAGCAAACAAATTTTGTTGACAGAGTGGCAGTTAATAAGGCTGAGACAAGCACTTCAAAGAGTCAAATTCCTTTCAGCCTGGATCAGGAAATTTCCAAGATTAAAATCTCTGTTCCTCTCTTTGAACTAGCTGCCCAGAATGTATATGAACCCAAATTTTGAAGGCTTTAAACATAGAGGATAATAATGACACAGTCAATCTTAACGATGACCAGCCAGAGCTTATTTTTGGTCCAAAGATTGAAGGTAGATATCAAGAGGGACCAGTTCCTCCCTTTTATGTAAGTTTAAACGTTCATGACAAAATTTTGCACAATGATATGCACGACTCAGGGGCTTCTCATAATTTAATGCCAAAAGCTGTAATGGAGAGCCTAGGTCTAGAAATCACCAAACCTTATAAAGACTTTTACTCCTTTGACTCCAGCAGAGTAAAATGTTTGGGTTTAATTAAAGACCTCTGCGTTAACTTAGCCCAGATTCCTAACAAATGTTTGGTCATGGATATAGTTGTGGCTGACGTCCCCCTGAAGTATGGAATGTTATTATCAAGGTCTTGGGGGGCTAAGTTACAAGGGACTATGCAGATGGACATGACCTATGTGACCATCCCTGTTTTCAATCAGACAAGAAGACTTTACAAGGAGTCCCATATGCAATACATGGTCACTAGTCAAGATAGACCTCAAAACTCTCCTTTGTATTCTATAAATATAGGCCTTGATTCTTTTATTCTGTTTAACGATGAATCGTGTAGTGAAAAACTCACTTTAACAGAGTTAATGGCCGATAGAGAAGAGGAGGTAGACAACACAGAACTGTTAAAACAGTTTGCTGAACCTTTAGGCTGCAGCAAACCAAATATGAGTCTTGAGCTATAAATCATTAGTCCATTGCTTTTTAACCTTGAGAGTCAAGATATCATTCCTCAACATAGTGAAAAATTAGAGGAATTAAATCAAATACAACAGAGTGATGATTTTCGAGAACAAACCGAAAGCACTGTGGCTAAAGAGGACAGTACCCAAGATGAACTTGAATCTAGTCCTCTATGGAGTATGTACTTTGACAGGTCCTGCACTAGGAGCAACGCTGGTGCAGGTGTCTGGATACACAACACTGAAAACAACCACATAGAAAGCATTTCCTATAGATTAAAGTTTTAATGTTCGAATAACATAGCGGAGTATGAATCCCTTCTTTTAGGCTTGCATTTGTTGAAAAAATTAGGAGCCAAAAGAATTAGAGTGCATGGGAATTCAGAATTAGTCATTAGGCAATTCAACGGGGAATAAAATTCAAATCACCCCAGACTAAGGGCCTATCGAAACGATGTCGTGGATCTTTTAAAAACATTTGAGGAATCCCATTTAATTTTTGTCCCAAAAAGAAAAAATAACATGGCCCACAGTTTGGCCTTTGCTGCTAGAACATGTTTAACGCCATACGAAACCAAAGAATGTTCAACTCAGATTAAATTTAGACCAGCTGTCCCTAATAACGAAAAATATTGGCAAGTGTTCGATGGAGACAAACAAATAGAAGACTTCATGCAATTCAGAAATGAATTTGAACTGCACAGTTTAGATTCAGATTATGAGACAGACTACCCTAGTGAAGAAAACTTTCTTGGTGAAGAAGAACCATCTCCTGAGCTTACTGATGTGAATCTTTTGTCAAGCAAACTTGAAAACAAAACAGAAATGATTGTAGGGATAGAAACAGAGGACTTAGAAACTCTGTATTCAAATGATGAAGGTTTTCCAAAGGGTATGTCTCCTTTAGAAGAGTTGTTTGATTTCAACGATGTGGCCAAGAAGCCAAAACTGGAGCCTGTAGAGACTGAAGTGGAAGAGTGCAATATAGGCAGTAAACTTAAACCAAAAATGATTAAACTGTCTAAGACTTTACCAGCTCACATTAAACTCAAATACATAGAGTTGTTTAAAGAGTTTTCTGATGTTTTTGCGTGGAGTTACGAAGACCTGAAATCCTATGACGCTGAAATAATTCAACACAAAATCCCTCTCAAAGAAAACCAAAAGCCATTCAAACAGAAGCTGTGCAGAATAAACCCTGTTCAGTTACCTTTGGTTGAGAAGGAGATTAAGAAAATGTATGAGGCTGGTATTATTGTCCCTATTAGATATTTTGAGTGGGTGTCTAATATGGTGTCAGTTAGGAAGAAAACAGGAGAGATTAGGCTTTGTATAGACTTTAGAGACTTAAACAAAGCTTCATTCAAGGAAAACTACCCTTCACCTAAGATGGACCATATTTTACAAAGGGTAGTTGGTTCAAAAATAATTTCTTTGCTTGATGGCTATTCAAGGTACAATCAGATTTTAGTCCACCCTGATGATCAACTAAAAACAAAATTTACTACACCTTGGGGCACTTTCATGTATGTGAAAATGCCCTTCAATCTAATGAATGTTGGAGCAACTTTTCAGAGAGCCATGGATATAACATTCTCGAAAGAATTAGGCTACTTCATCATTATTTACCTTGATGATGTTACTGTGTTTTCAAAGACAGATGAAGAGCACTTAGAACATTTGAGAAAAGTTTTCGAGAAATGCAGAAAGTTTGGGATATCTTTAAAACCTAAGAAAACACTATTCGGGGTTCAAGAAGGTAAACTCCTGGGGCACATTATTTCAGAAGAGGGTATTAAGATAGATCCAAAGAGGATTGAGGCCATATTGCAAATCTCTCATCCTTGAAACATCAAGGAATTACAATCTTTCATTGGAAAGATCAATTTCTTGATAAGGTTCATACCCAACTTGGCTGAGCTCCTTAGGAATATAACAAACATGTTGAAGAAGGAGCAAGGGGTAAAATGGACCTTGGAAGAAAAGAATTCCTTTGAGCTGGTGAAACAAGCGTTAACTAAAACACCGGTTCTAATAAGTCCTGATTTTTCAAAATATTTTTATATTTTCTCGTTTGCATCAGAACGTACAATAGCTGCTGTCCTTTTACAGAAAAATCCAGAAGGACAAGAGCAGCCTATTGCATTCTTTAGCAAGGCATTGAGAGATTCTCCTTTGAAGTATAACATTATGGAAAAGAAAGCTTTTGCTCTGGTCAAAGCTTTAAGAGACTTCAGAGTATACATCCTTCACTCACACATCATTGCCTTTGTCCCAAATTTAGTTGTGAAAGACATTCTAACATAGGACCCAGATGGTAAGAGAGGTAAGTGGATAGCTGTTATTCTTGAATATTATTTAGAGATCAAGCCCACTAAACTCATCAAAGGCCAAGGTATGGCTAGATTAATGGCTGAATCAAATTTTGAAGTTCTCTATATTAATATGATTGATGCTTTAGATGAAAAAGAGGAGCTCTCAACTCTCATTGTTGAAGATCATTTTATAAATTCCTCTTGGTATGCTGATATTTTATTTGTTTTTTGTAATTTGAACACACCTCCCGGTTTATAAAAAACAAAGGCAAGGTTTTTGAAGTTAAAAGCTGTAAAATATTGCATTATAGATAAATGTCTTTATTGGAAAAGTGCAAGTGGGATATTGCTTAAATTTTTTCCTGAGTTTGATGCAGAGAAGGTTAAGCACGAGTTCCATGAAGGAGAATGTGGAGGCCACCTCTACTGGAAGACAACAGCAACCAAAATCCTAAGGGCTGGTTACTATTAGCCCACTCTCTTTCTTGATGTACACAAAATGATCATTGCATGTCATAAATGCCAAATTTTTGAAGGCAAAAGAAAGCTGCTACCCTTACCTCTGCATTCAATCACTGTTGAAGCTCCTTTTCAACAATGGGCACTTGACTTCATAGGAGAAATCCATCCACCATCCTCTGCCCAGCATAGATGGATTCTCACTGCCACAGACTACTTCACCAAATGGATAGAAGCCATCCCTTGTAGGCAAGCCAATGATTCTGTCATTATAAAATTCATAGAGACTAATATTCTCTCTAGATTTGGCTGTCCTACCAAGCTCATAACTGATAATGCAGCGGCATTTGGATCAAAGAAGATGGTTGAATTATGTCACAAGTATCAAATCACATTGGGTCATTCCACGGCCTATTACCCTCAAGGTAATGGACTTGCAGAATCCTCAAACAAGAGTTTGGTGAACATAATCAAGAAGTTGTTGGAAGACAACAAGAATTCTTGGCACACAAAGCTAGTTCATGCACTTTGGGCTAATAGATTGACTTTGAAGAAATCTATTGGAATGTCACCTTTCCAACTTGTGTATGGTACTGATGCAATTTTTCCAACCAGCCTTGGTGTACCAGTTATGAAGTTGATTCAAGAGTTCCAAACCGAAGATAATAACATGATCAGAAGAATAAATCAGACCATTCACCTTCAGCAAACCAGAGAGGAGGTTTATAACAAAGCATTACAGAAACAAGACAGCATCAAAAAGCTTTTTGACAAAAGAACAAAGGCCAACAATTTCAATGTTGGGGAAAAAGTTTTAAAGTGGGATTCAAGGAGAGAATACAAGGGAAAGCAAAGAAAATTTGACAACTTATCGCTTAGCCCTTATCTCATTCATTCAACTACTGGTAACAATGCCTTTTTCTTACAAGAGTTGAATGGAGCAGAATTGTTTGGGGGTCCTGTCAATGGCAGGATGCTTAAAAATTACTTCTCTTGATCCATGTTATGTTTTGAAGCCTTTTTTTTTTCATTATAAATATTTCATCTATCATTGCATTCAAAGTTAGAAAAATTAAAAATACAAAAACAATAAAAGAAAGAAAAGAGGGCAGATTGTAAAAACAATAAAGGTACAACCCCATACCAAAAAAGAGAAGCAAATCTGAAAGTGTGCAAGCTCAAATTCCATTCCTGAAAACACACTCCCAATTAGTCAAACAGCCTAATCTTGACTAATTAGTTTTAAATTGACTACTGATAGGTTAGTGAATTCGATTTGCCAAATAGCTTAATCTTGGCTTATCAGTAGGAAGATTAGGGTAGAAATTAAAGGTTCAAACATGCTAAAAATCTGAACCTTAGTTTTCAAAAGAGATATGACTCAAATCAGTTTATTTCATGAGTCAAAATAGAGGTAAAACTGGTTCTAATCAGCTCAAAATCTGAACCAGAGAACAAGCAAAGAACAGCTCAAACAGAAGTAAAAACAGAGCTGAAAAAAGAGAAGGCTATGTTGAGAAACTTTCAGATCTTAAGCCTTCCATTTTGATTTAATTTTCTATAAAATAATATCTGTGTGCAGCTTGTTTTTTATGCCATAGATCAGCAACAAGTTAGACTGTTCAATCCTGGCTTGTATGCTTTTAAATTTTTGTTTTAGAAATTAGTGAATAAAAATCTGTTAGACTGTTTAATCCTAACAGATCAGTAGATTAGGTAGAGAAGCATATGAACTCAACTGTTTAATCTGAGTTCATGGAGAAATAAGGAGTAGAAATAGATTATATTTTATGCTTTCAAAAGAATAAAATGTTGTGAAGAGATTTTTCCAATCCAAGTGCACTCTAAAAGAAGAAAAAATGTTAGATCAGTAGGATTGGGTAGGTAGAAAACTTGTTGAGGGAAGATCCATTGTTTTTCATGGCTGCTAACATGTTTCAAATCAAAAGAAGATCATCCAAGTAAAGAAAATCAACCCAATGGATGAGGCACTGATCGACCTCCCAGAGAATGCAAGTTTGAAGTTCCTGATGCCTTCAAGAAGGCACCATCCCCAAGTGGAGACACTATTAGCCACCTGTAAAATTTGTTATATCAAAAGGTGACTAAAACATTTTTGGAGCCTTCAAGGAACAAGTTTTATTGCAAAAAATGTTATCTCTTGAAGCCTCATAGAGACATCATGCACTTTGTTTAAATATTCACTGATGTTTCCATTTCAATCTCTGAAATTCTACTATATTCATAGAGTAAAGACTACTGAAAACACCATTTTTTCCATTCCTTTTCACTTCAGACTAACCTTCATTTTTACCCTTTCATTCCCTACGGAATTCCTCTATTTTCCATTTTTCCTCTTTTCCCGTTCATAAAATCCTCATTAAAAAGTTTAAAACTCACTTTTGAACTTTGCTGAAACCCCCAAATCCATCAGAAAACCCTGAAAAAATCATAAAAATACATTTTTTTTTGTATTAAAGCTTAAGCCCCTTTGGGCTAAGCCTAAAACACTTCCCCACCATATTCCCAGGTGTTAGAACTAAGCGCTAAACCCTATGGTGCTTATCACATCAGAGAAATCGGAGTGTGCGCGTCTATTTGCCATGTTAAAACCTCTGATGCGATTAATCCCTTTGTTTATAAACCCCCGATCTTATTATTATTTCATATAACCACATAGCCCGCATTCGGCGCTAAGCATTGTTTAAAACCCATCTCCGATGCATACTTCCCTTTGTAAATTCAATAAACCCACTTTCCTAAGTTTCGGTCTAAACCCGCCGGGGCAATGTTATTTAATATAAATGGGTAGATTGAAAAGCGTCGCGTCATTTTTTCCGATGCGATTGGGTCTCGTTGTATAAAACCCACCCCCCACTTTCCTCCATATAAGCCTACCCTGGGACCAAGAGTTAAAGGTCTCGAAGCGCTAATCGCATCAGAAAATTCTAAATGGGTAGATTGAAAAGCTCGAAGGCTCGATCCCGACTGGCCCCTTCTAACATATAAAGCCCTGGGCCTATTATCTTCCATATAGACCAAAGGCCCCACAGACGGGCGCCAAGCATTCCATATATAAATAACCTGCCTGATACAAAAACCTTTGTTTTTCATTTAATTTTTGATTTTCATGTGTTATAAAGGGTTTTTCGCCGATTCATTATTTGAAGAAATCTCCACCGTTGATCCCAGACCAATCAACAGACCGCACGAAATCGCATCGGGATTTTTCATTGGGCGCATTAATATAATGCCACCCCTGATTGGTCAACCCCTGATGAGTTCTCCGTCATCGATCTAATCTGCAGATTGACGGCCCACAATTAATCGCACTAGCGCCATTCAAAGTTCTTCCCCCACCGATCGCATGCCTCTGATTGCATCTGGGCCATCCACGTGTCTAGATCGGACGGTCCAGATCACATCTCCTAACTTTGGTTAAAAACATACACCCCGCTTCATAATGTTGTTTTGGCCAATCACAGCTATTGATCTCTGCAAATCAACGACCCTCATTAACCCTTTCTCCGCCTTTGTATTATTTCGTTCATACCCCAGATCACATCCTAGCCATTGATTTGTTTCATCTAACGGCTCATATTAAACCCAACAGGCCTGCCTCCTGTGGGTCCTGTCTTCTTCAAAATTTGATCTTGGTCGTCTATCTCAGATCCTACGGCCTAGATTAAAACCGCCCTGCCTCTTATCCCCCGCACATCTAGTCAATTTCACGCTGACTCTCCACCATTCGATTTGAGGGCCTAGATCTGACGGCCCGCACAGGTTTTCGCGCAACTTTCAGCACGGAGGTTAATTTCCAAAATTTACGTGATATAAGCTATTTTCTGGTGCCACATGTCGGGCGGGGACGCATATCGTGTTCAAAAAGGCAATACCGCCTGCCCGCCCTTTCATCGCATGAAAATAGTTGTTTTGCCCTCCGAAACCGCCTTTCCCCATTTTAATTATGATTTGTCACGTGCACTCCCTGCCGTCGATCTTTGCAGATCAACGGCTCAGATCTGATCTGGCCTTAAGCTATCGCCCTCCACCCTCACCAATGGTTTTCAACATGGAATCTCCGTCGTTGATCTCGTGGGCCGATCTCATCCGACGACCCACGATCATCTTGAAACCCCAATTTCAATTCCTTTGCATTTTCCTCCGCCGAAGGGTTTTTAACCTTATTTCTTCGCATTTTCTTCTATTTTCACAATAATGTGACCCCTTCGCATTATTAATTCATTGCTAATATCGACCGTTGATCTACTTGGTCAATCATAGATCAACGGTTCTGACTTAAAATCTCCCACCGCTCTCCTTTTGACTTCTATGCACGATCTCTACCGTTGCGTGCTGCCATCCAACGGCCTCGCTCCTTCTCGAAACCTCCAAAGCAGTTTTTACCCCAATAATGTAGGATTTCCTAATTTTTGTTGGTTTTTGCAGGTTTTAATGGTTTTTCCATTATATCAAAGGAAAACCAAAGGCTGAGGATGACGATCCCCGTGCCTTTGTTCACAAAAGAGAAGCCATCCACAGGGTTCAAACTTCACCTTTCGTCAATGCTTCATGGGAATTGATGCCATATGAGCCCTTTGCGGCCCTGCACATCAACAAGACATAGAGTATTAAATTAAAACAAAGAGTATCATTGTTGAAGATTAAACAAGCCAGAAATGCAGGATTGAAGACTATTTTCACTGTTTTGGGGGATTACGGCTAAGATCGAATATCAAAAGCCTGATCCTCTGAATTAAAACAGAATTACAGAGAAATCAAAAGATTTATCAGTTAGAGGATGCCTCCACTGCCACATAAGGGGCAAATTGATTCCTCTCAGCTACCCAAAGCCACCTATAGCCTCAAAGCAGTCAACAAAGGCCTAGTTATTATCAGAACATCAGATATTTGCCTCAACGCAGCCGAATATTTAATTCTGCCAAAGGAAACTTAATGCAAAAAATATCAGCAGATTTGTTACAACATGAAACAAAGCCTTAAAGTCAACAAAAGCTCCCACCGAGCTTAATCCTTAAATGTAAAACAATTAATACAGACAAATATCTGTAAACTTCTCCCTTGAGCCCCTCAAAGGCCGAGAAGTACTAAATCTGTATTAATTGAAACCTTAGATCTTTTCTCTTTCGTCCTCCTCATCCTTCTATAAAATATTATTGAGGAGTTCATTGTAAATGTTGGTTGTAGAACTTTGAAATATACTTGAGCTTGAAACTTCTACTTGTAAATAGTGTTCATGGGCTCTTGAAGCTCTTCTTGTGATTAAATAAGTTAGGCTGAGAAGTGAAGATGATTGTTGTACTAAAACATTGGACTTAAAGCTGCAACTGGTTTGAAGCATCAATACAAGTTGATTTATGGGATCCTGGTCTATGTCGATGGTGATGTTATTTCTTATTGTAAATTGTTATTTTATTTCTGTTTTCACTTTGTCCATCTTCTCTGATAAAGAACAGCAAGCATAGAGTTAGGATTTACTGTATATCAGTACCCTTCCCTGATTGATAATATTTATCTATATTTTTTCTTCCAAATTGTGTTGTTTGGGAATGATTTAATTCAATTTAAGCAGTTAGGAATGCTGGTGTTCCCTCGTCCTACTATCTCAGCTGAATGTTTTTCTTGAATGTTATTTTTAGTTTATGTTAAGTAGAGATGAACTGAGGAAGTAATGGTGAGCCTTGTCCTTTAGTTTTATCCCAAAAAACTATCTGAAAGTTTCGCTAAGATTGTGTTGAAAGCAGGCTAGGTTAAAATTCCTTACCTGATCTTAGACTATTCTTTGTTATCTTATGTGTTTGTCTTGAAAATTTACCAAGTAAAGTAGATCTAGAGAAGTTTATGGTGAGCCCTGTCCTCTAGTTTCTTCTCCAACAGTTGCTTTTAAAGTTCCCCTTCGTGTTTAAAATGTTTTTCTATTGAAAGTGCATCAAAAGCTGGCTAGTTTCAAAGTACTTACCAGATCTTAGATTGCTTTTATGTCTTTCTTAAGTGTATGCCAAAAGCAGGATAGTTTCAAAGTACTTACCTGATCTTAGGCTGCTCTTTGTTCTTCATTTGTTTAATTCCCCTTCTTGTTGTATCATTTCATTCCATAAAATCAACTTTAAAGAGATACTTAGACATAGATGACTTGCCCCATGGACGACTCTTGAACCTTGTTGTTTCAATTAAACCCTATTATGACTCCATGGCCCAATGGACTAAAAACTAGTGTTATATCTATCTTTTTAGCCGAAACTTGTTCTAATTGCTTGCAGCTTCATACCTTTGAAACTCTTTCCATTTAGGACTTTCCACCCAAATAATAATCATGCTCAACCATCCAAAAACAAAACAAAACCCTCGGTCTTCATAACTAGCCTAATATCATTACCAAAAACCTTCAAAGATAAATCCATCTTTGCACTTTATTGGAGAGATCCCTCTCCAGATTCAGGAGGGCTAGATCCTAGAATCCCAAAGTGGTTGAAATAAGTGTTCTCCCTATAGTTGGAATTTTCCAGTCCTGCTAATTACAGGGGGCTAACACTCAATGCTAGTTGTGGTTTCGGAATGCTGTTTTTTTTTCAGCTCAAGTGTGTTCCAGACTTCATTTTTTGCAGAGAGTGTTGATTTTGAACTGAGCCTGCTGAGCCATAGAGGTTTTTGTAGCAGATCAAGTTTCAGATTTGGGATCAGCTGAATGGATCAGGCCACTAGTCTATGGTGTTATTGACACCTCCTAAAAGAGCTACCATCCCTAGTTGAAGCCATTGTTAGACTCCTGTATTTCACAGTATCACAAGGTGACTGATTATTGATTAGATTTGTCATTACTGAAAAAAATATTCTATGGCTATCATTTATTTTTAGATAAAGAAAGGGAACTCTTTACTGTAAAGAGCTTCAAAGGAATCAGTCTTCCTCTCCGTCCAGTACAAGGAAGAAAGTGTTGTTGATAAGGTGTGATGGTGATCCAACTCCATTTATACCCTCATTCCATTTCATTCACCCTCTTTGCCCTCTCATTTCCTCCATATTCTCCCATGCTCTAAATCCCATTCAAACCCTCCCAAAAACCCACATATATCACCTTTCGGGGCTTATTACTTTATAAACCCATTTTCGTACTTTATATTATAAGCTTTTCCACCCATAAATAACCATGTTATTTAAACCATAGACCTTATTGTTACATATATAACATATAATATATATAACAAAAATCCGCTCAAACCATTGGTGGGACCCCTTGTGCCTCATCGCATATCGCCATCGTAAAGTTTTGTTATAAAAATCAAATGCCAAACTTATAAAAGCGCCGATGCGATATGATGTTGGACCTATTCCTCGCCATGCTTCCTTTTTCCATTTCATTTTCCTTTGAAATACATTGAAACCTTACCTTTTTTTTACCCTTTCGCTTTACCCTTCCCTCTTCACCATTTCATTTATTTTCATTTCCCGATCGCATAGCATAAAATTTTCACATCGCAACTGAACGTTAAAACTTGTGCTTGCCGATATGCGATTTTCCACATCGCATCGCATATACGTTAACTTACCTTTGAAAATTCCCACAACATATCTATTTTAATTTTCGATGCGGTAAGTCGGCCGCACCTCCACAGTTCTGCCCCCGCTTTACAGCCTCTGCAATACTTTGATATATACTGAATATCATATAAACTCCATAAAAGTTTACCGCTTTAAACCTTTGTCGATTCATAAAAACTTTGCTACATAGCAAGTGGGTCCCTCTTCCTTGCATTTCTCAAAGTTTAAAAGTTTAACCCTGCAGTTTATAACTAAATGTTATGAATTGCGATGTGCGTTGCAGTCGTGGTCCCACTTCTTCCCTGCCACATCACTCACCTCCTCCCCCGCGCATCGCCCTTCGTACTCTTTAATGTTTACACCATCTGCACTTATAACTAAATTTAACGAGTTGTGATATGCGTTGTGGTTTGATCCCACTGACCCTCCACATCACCTACCCTCCACGTCACCTCCCCTTTGCATCGCACCGCTGATCATATCCCTTATGACTTACACAATAAAGGTTGAAAAATGTGCAGATGCGATGCGCTTCAGAATTCAAATTTGAAGGATTTCAGGTCCTGGTGGAACGCGTTTTCACTATGTTTTGTGTGTATAACAGGTCAAATCGGGCCTACTAGGTTTATAACTCATTTCATGAATAAATAGCCCGAAACATAGCAAAAGGACTAGGGGTAAAAGACCCAGCAAGGAGAAAAGGGCTCGTGTTGGGCCCCACCCGTGTGTTACATCATTCAACCTTTAAATCACCCTCCACCTTCCTCCCTCTTCACTTCTCTCCCCACATTCGACGGCCCTTATCCAGTTTCGGCCTCCCCACACCATTCAAACTTTATCATGAGGGGGGGGGGGGGGGGGGTCCGGAATGGTCAGTATCCCATACCACCCATCTGGCTACGTGTCATGCTCAAGATTACTCTGCACACCCCCCCCCCTTCTATTACCACTTACCACTTCAAGGGGGGTCCGGAATACCATTTGTCTCCTTCAAAACCACTTTCCCCAAATAAAATAGTATCGGTTTGTAACAGAGAAAGTAGAGTAAGATCAGAGAAGCGGCAGTGCCAGCGCCGCATTGGAATTTATCATCCGAAAAATGCAGTCTGAATAAGAAAGCCATATGTTAGAACCTCCATTGGTTGCCTCTTCGAAACCATTGCAACCACCTCCAAAGCTTACTGTTTGATCTTTTGAGGAGCCATTGAAGCATTTTGACCTACGAAGAGTTGCTCGAAATTAATTCCAGAGGCGGTGTTTTTGTCAAAGATTACTGATCACGCATGCATATCTCCACTTTTCTATTTTATGCTTAAATGTAATCACTGTAGTAGGTAGATTAACCGGCTTAAGTTTTCTATAAATATTGTATGCATTAGCAGTATAAAATGGGGCCCAGAAGAGGAAAAAACCATTGTAATAGACTCAGCTGGCTGTAAACACTCTCTATTGAATGAATGAATGAGTATCTTGTTTTCCATATTCTTGTGTTATGTTCTATGGTGAAATATTTTCCCATGTAATTGTTATTCTCCTGTTTGCTCATATTGTTTTCTTTTCTTTACTGTGGATAGAAATTTTTGTATAGAATTTACCATGGGGTACCCTGCTCAGTCTTGAAACAGTACATTATGTTTTCCTCTAAGACTGGAATGTATAATTCAGAGACGGTCTACTCTACATTCCTGTTGAACCTTAAGCTCCTCCTCTTTTCCATTTCATAAGTTGTAAAGATCCATTGACATGGCTAGCTTTCCTGGGTGCACCTGACCTCAGTTATTCATCCATTTTAATTTTCTTGCACCTGTCTGACTCCATAGCCCAATGGCCCTCTTCTACTGCCTCAACCAAACATCTTCAAAAAAACCTCATTTCTATAACTAGCCTAATATCAACACTTATAGTTATCAAGCTATATCTAACAGAGAGAGCCCTCTCTGAGTCTAGGAAGGCTAGGTCCTATATTCCAAAGTTGGTTTGATGTTTCGCTCCATAGTTCTGTCTTCAGCCTTCAAAAATTAAAGGGTGATAACAAATGCAAACTAGGTTGAGCTCTATTGGTGTCAACTACTCAAAAATGCCCGATGTATCCAACGAAGGTGGAAAGTATGGACGAAGGAGGTCCACATTGAATGCTTGGTGTAATAGAAGGAATGGGGGGATAATGTGCTTGAAATTTTTGTCTCTCACAATTCTATTAATTTGTAATTCCCGTATTAGAGTAGTTGAATCTTTTGATGGTCTCCGGCAAGGCACTCTTTCTACATATGTAACCAGACTTTGTTGCGTACCTTAAACTTATGTGAAACTCGATGTTGATCATGTCATTTTTTGTACTTGGAATTGGATTTAACCAATATATCGTGCACCTGTTAGCAGATGTGTTGAATTAAAATCAATAAACCGGGTGGCTTTATCAGGTTCAGACTAAATATGGGTAGATTCTTCTTGTGTAGCTGCAAAAGGTGGTGCAACATCAAGTGGAAATAATGGTTGAAATACCAAGCCCACTTGAAAGGGTTTGTGGCCATTTGAGATATGGAGAGTTGTGTTATAACTATGTTTCACATAGGGAATACTCTCATCCAATGTTCGTGGATGCTTAGAGTTGTACATGTGTAGTATGTGCACAATCATCATGTTGACGACCTTTATCTAACCATCAGTCTGGGGGTGGAATGCAGTTGACATGGTGAGCTTGGTGTCCAAAAATGACTAGGGGCTCAACCAAAATGTGCTTAGGAAGCTACTATCTTGATTTGATATAATGGTCTACAAGACCTCGAAACATACCCATACTAGTTCAAAGAAGATTTTGGCAGTGTATTTTGTTGGGATACTCTTCTTGCAGGTAGCCAATATGGCCATCTTAGAAAATCTGTCAACAAACACAAATAAATAGTTGTTACCATGCTTGGTAGAAGGAAGACCAAACATATAGTCCATGGATATGGATTTCTAAGGTTGTCTAGGAATAGGCATCGGAGTATACAAGCCTTGCTTCGTAATGGTTGGATTGGCGATGGCACAAGCAGTGCAAGATCTAATATATTTTCTGACATCCTATTGGATATTTGGCCAATAAAAATACTTCTTGTTTGAATTATGGCTAATGTGTTATCCTTGATGGAAACCTACTTGATAGAAATGTCAACATGATGAATAAAGGAACATTATTTCAGATATAGGTGGATGGTAAATATAAAATGTGAGAAAGTACACGCGGGACCTGTGAAGAAAAAACACATACATACATAGGTATGGTGAATATAAGTCACGTACATATTTCGCACCATGTAAGTTGCGATACCAAGGGTCTTTACCATGTTATTGGCCCATACTAATGAGCGCAACAACGAATATTTGATCCCATCAAAGAATACCAACTGCATTACTAAGGGATTGGCTTAAGGTATTGGCTAAGGCTTGTGTTATATAAGGAGATGGAAATCAAAGTGTTAAGTGTGAAATTTATGAATTGATTATGAATGATTTGATCTAAAATAGATGTGAACCAAGGAGCATGGAGATGGATCAGTTTTGATAGATTTGAAACGAATACATATTGGTTAATCCATTTATGATTTAATAAATCTGTGACAATGGTATAATGATGTGTGTCTATAAAAGTGTGTATGCTGAGAATTTGGGTTTGACAGATGTTGTGGTTGCAGCGAAGGTATGATTAATTGATTACATATTTGTACATTGGTTTTCCTCTGAGAGGGCGTGTACATATGTGGATCTGCTTTTGGGTAGTTGCATATAAATTGTGCAAAAGTTCATAATCTTTACGCAGGTGTCAAGCATGAGAAGTGTGTACATATGTGGATGTGCTTTGTAAGAGTCATGTATACATGCTAGGGTTTTCTAATTTGGGTTGTTAATGATGTTTTATTAGTTCTATTATGTTTTATTTTGTCTTTCAATGATGTCTCTCTCATAATAATCTATGTTTGACATTATTGATTGAGTTGAACTAATTGTGGATTGGAATTTTGATTAGTGATGATGCTACTGTGTGGTGATATGTAGTAATTTGTGACAGATTTGGTATGTTATTTAGTGATTGGTTTAGTATTAAAATGATCCAGACTCAAGTATCAGTAATTTGAGATCTGTGCGTATGTATTCTTCAAGGGAAGTGTTTACATACACGTATATGATTCATAACAGTAGTGTATACCTTCTTAGATATGTTTGATCAGGGTTTGCAGTGACAAAATTTGATTTCTATAATGAACAGTATATGGTGTGGTGTACCTATGAGTGTTTATGCAGTAATGTGATCTTATATGAATTGGTTTGATATAGTTGCATTGGTTTATTAATATTCAGTGATTTATTTGATGATTCATTTGGTTCAGTAATTGAGTGATTTGATACAATGATTGGTTTCATAATTATTATTTGATATTGGACTTAAATGATGGAAGTGGGTCTAGTCTAAAAATATGATGAAAACTGGGCTACATGTTTGAGGATTTGTGTTAGTTGGATCCTGTATGAAATATTATGAAATGTGGTTCATAGATCTGCTGAGGGTTGGAGCCTTTAGTGAGGGATTCGAAGCTTCCTTCTAGTGGTAGTTAGTAAATCTGTTCAGGGGGTAAGAGCTCCCTTCCGATGGGTGTCGGTAAATGAGATCAAGGAGGTTGGAGGTCCCTTCCAGTAGGTGTTGGAGAATGAGATAAAGTTGTATCCTTCTGCTAGTGGGTGTATGTGTACTGGTATGAGTCTGCACTAGTACAAGATTGTAATATTTTCCTTTATAATAAAAGAAGAAGACAAAGATGGTAACAACAATAGTTTTCTCCCACATTGGGTTTCCATCTAAAAATTCGGGTGTCCTCATGTGTTGCTATGTTGCTTAGGTGTGATGTTTTATTCTATTCTTATAGCTCATGGTTACTGTTTAAAGTCTAATGATGTAATTATTCACTGGTTAAAGTAGAAAAGATGATGAAATATATGAAAATTTAGTTGACTGGATATACATTGTTCTCCTTTACTAAAGTTTCATACATACGTTGGTTTCTTTAATAATAGTAGTGTACATAAATATGAATAAGAAATTGAAATTTGAACAAATTTTAAAAGATTGATTCAAATGCCCACCCATCCCCCCCCCCCCCCCCTCTCATTATTTTTCCCAACAATTGGAATCAAAGCAGGCCACTCCAGTTGAAGCTTGATCACTTGAATTGGATCAGGTACAATGGGAAAGAAGAAGAAGGAAACTCAAAGGAAGAAATCAGTTCAAGAAAATTGCCATAGTAAAAGCGATATATCAGATCTAACGACATTTATATATGTCATCAAACATTCAGCTCTGGGAGCACCCCTCTATCTATTGATCAAGAATGAAGAAGACAGTAACAAATAATTATCATTTACATGATTTTGTTCTACTTGTCATCCATTTTCTTGTTTATGTAGTAATGATGATAGTGAAGATAGAAATGAATCAACTAAAAGTGCTCTCATGGGTAAAAGTGAAAGTAAGCATTCTAAAGAGAAAATAGATTCAAAAATAATGGTCCTAGAAGTAGAAGAACAAGGAAAGTCAGAAACAATGGACAATGAATGTGTGTCTATGCTAAGTGATGATAATTATCAATAATGGAAAGAAAAGATGAAGTCTAATCTAATGGACCTTATATATGATGCTTGGGATTTATTATGCAATGGATTCACTAAAACTTCCCCATCAAGTGAAAAATTTCAAAAGAATAATAAGGCACTAAATGCCATCATTAATCACATACCTGATTCAACATTAAAAAGGTTTATGCATTATGCAACTGCAAAGGAAGTATGGGATAAGCTACAGGAAATCCATGAAGGAACACTAAAGGAAGATTTTTCATCAGGAAAACCATCAAATAATCTTATTTCTAATGATGAGTCAAAAGATGCACATGATGATAAAACAACCTTTTTATGTCAAATGGAGTTACTGATTCAGAAGAAGACATGTTAGAAGAAAATTTTTTATCTTAGAAGAAAACTTGATTTTTCTTTGAAAAATATTATTAATCTTAAGGATAAGTTGCAGGAAGATGATAATAATGTTAAATTATTAAATGTTGCAATAGAAACTAAACAATATTGTGAATGTATTGAAGCTGAGATCATCTCTCTAAAAGTTGATCTTGAAAAGTCAAAGAAGAAAAATGAAGAGTTACTTCAAGCATTTGAAGAACAAGAGAATGGATTGAAGGAAGATATTATCAAATTAAAGGAGCAATCAGAAGAAGGAACAAAGGTTGAAGAAGGAATGAGGAAGCAGTATCTGGAAAGGAAGAACAATACCACAAAATGGAAGTTGAGGTAAACATTATAAAAGGTAAATTAGAATAAAATAATAAACACTTAAGATTCCAAGATAGTACTAAGATTTTGGATAACATTCTTAGTATTTAAAGGTCTCCTTCCATTAAATCTGGTCTTGGCTTTTAGGAAACTATAAAAGGATAATCTAGTTCACAGGATTGTGCAAGGATCTTGAAGGATACAAAATTTTAAATTCTTGTTAAGAGATATGAAGTCGACCAGATTAATATCCAAGGAAGATGACTTTTCAAAAGAAATCATTTGCTCCCAATAATAGAAACATTAATCAATTCTCACCTCTGATCAATAATGTTGAATGCTTTCTATGTCATAATTATGGACATGTTGCAACCAATTGTAGAAGCATATTGTTTCAATATCAATCAAGTAATTATTTCACCAAAATATCATTAGCTCCCAGGTACTCGGGTTTCTTCAAGGATATTATTTTTCTTGCAACATATTTGGTCATAAATTTATTGATTACAATGGCTCCCTTTTATGGTCATATAAGATGTTATTCTTGTAACAAGTTTGGGCATGTAGGAAAAGAATGCAGGAACAAATCAATGGATCTCCATAAACAAGATGACAAGAAATCAGATAAGAATATTATTGTCAAAATACCTGAGAAATATGGATCCACCAACACTTATCATATTAAGAAAAAGGAAGAAAAACAAATAAGGTGAAACCTTGCTCTTTTCTCATTTGAAGATGAATATGAATGGTTTATAGCCAACTGATGCTCTCATCACATCACTAGAGAAAAGAACAAGTTCAAGCCTCTCAAGAAAAACAAAGATGGTAAGGTTAATAGTGCTCTAGCAAAAGTTCTAGGAAAAAGTAGAGCCAAATTAATAAGTATATAAGAGTTGATGATACATTATTAGTTCAAGGGCTAAAGCAAAATATTTTAAGTGTAGGTCAAATGGCTGATAAAGGAAATATAATTGTGTTTACATCAACCAAATGCAAGGTTATAGATGAAGAAATTTGAAAGGTCATAGCAGGAGGATATAGAAATCCAAACAAATTATATGTGTTTATAGAGAAGAATTTAGGCAGAAATGAGAGGGATAGTTCCTCTTCTTTAGATTCAGAATAAAAGAAGATGGTCTTTACTGCAGTACATTTTTCTTAAAGGAATACTTCTAACTATGACTGCAAAAGTGCTGTGAGGTATAGATGCTGATTAGCAGGTCCACATGATCAGTGATGTTGATCTCAGGGGGAGATATGCATATGTATATCTTGATAATATGACCTCACGATGTTTTGATATTCATTTGATATTACTGACATTACATCTGATGTAGTGACAATGAATAGGAACATATAGTACAGGCTCAGGGGGAGTTTTGGTCATGAAAGTTTAGCATTTTAATTTTTTTTCGCAGATAGTGTGAAGGGCAGTTGGGTATATACGTGATTTTTTATCTAGAAAGTCGTGTATGCTTCTCTGAGATGAAGAAAGAGTGGGCCAGACTCAGGGAGAGGTTCTGATATGCTTAATCCAGTTATTATTTGGCTTTCTAGTTCTGACATTGATTGGTTATAGTCTGTTGATGCTCAGATGCTACTTAGAAGTGATAATCTCTTATTATGGTTTATGAGTTGCTACAATATGACATTGTTGATGGCGTTACTGACTGATGAAGTTGGATATGATCAGACTTGACAGTGAATAGTTGGCACAGGTTCAAGGGGAGAATTTTCTATGCTTCTAGTAGAGCATTGTTGCCATTATGATTTGTTGAGAATTTCTTGTTGCATAATGGTGTTCATGAAAAGTATATATCATTGGTGATGTTGTTGAAGACACATTTGTTGCTGAAGTCATGAATGATGCCTATATATTGCTTAAGCTACGTGTGAAAATTTGTTATGATGTCCTTGGTTCTCACATTTGTTGGTGATACATGGTGATGATGCATGTATATGTTTTATATATGTTATATTTGAGGATATATATGTTGCTTGAGAATTTATGGCTCTTCATATATAGAGCATGTTGATCTTGATGATATGAGATCAAGGAGATGGGTTACTAACAGAGCTTGATTTCACAATCGCATGCTATCTTTGGTTGATGATGATGAGTTTATACATATTTATATATCTGTGTCAATGGATATCAATGAATTGTAGTTAGGGATCTTATGGATGATTATTTGAGTTGCATACTGATGAAGTTGTTTAATGCACTTGATTGATGTTGAAGGTTCTCCTCAACTTTCATAGATGCATGAAGATAATATGATGACATCATGGTCCAAGAGAATGATATTGTTGCCTATGAATTATAACTCTTCGTATATGAGGAAAAGGCATGTTACATGAAGTCAAGAGGATGGTTATTGATATGTTGTTGCTATAACTACTTTATGATGTTTGAAAGAACTGCATGTCTGGTCACATGATAATGTTGTTGAAGATTGATACTACATTTCCCTATCTTACTTCATGATGATGATAAAGATGTTTATGTTGCAGGATCCTATATGGCGTATGATGGTTGTTGATGACTAACATGATCTTGCTACCTCACTATTGAGGTCTTCGGGTTTGGTTATAAATTTCATATATGTCTCTTGATGTAAAGTTCATGTAAAGACCCATGATGTAATAATTTTAATATTAAGTCATATTTGGACAATTGGGTTCAAGTCACTTATGTATGCAATCCCATTATTTTGGGCATTTGATGTAATGGTGAGTCAAATATGTAACCCAATTGTGTTGGGTGATTGATGAGTCATTAAGTGATAGGAAAGGTCATATTTGGTTGAGTCATAGGGTCATGTACTTCATTGAATATGTTCCACAAGAATCATCAAATGCTCAGGGGTAGCATGTTCAATATACAATCTTCATCTTCAGCAGATGAACCCTATAGTGATCTCGTTTACACAGGGAAGAGAAACCTTCATTCAGCATTGGTCAACCCTTTTCCCTTGATGTCAAAGGGGGAGAGAAGCTTGGTGTTTGGAGAATAATGCTTGGAAAGAAGCTTGGCGACTTTGGAGAGAATCTTGGTGTGCTTACCAATGTATTTGCAGATATTTACTGGTGGTGGTGTCCAAACACCAAAGTGGCTACCATCAATTCCAAAGGGGGAGATTGTTGGAATTATGGCTAATGTGTTGTCCTTGATGGCAACCTACTTGATAGAAATGTAAACATGATGGTTATACAACTATGATAGGTAACATGAACAAAGGAATATTAGTTTAGATACAGGTGGATGGTAAAGATAAAATGTGATAAATTACACATGGGTCCTGTGAAGAAAAACCGCATACATACGCAGGTATGGTGAAGATAAGTCATATACATATTCTACACCATGGTAGTTTGGAAACCAGGGGTATTTACCATGGTATGGGCCCATAGTAATGATTTTTAAAATGACTATTTGATCCCGTCAAAGAATACCAACGACATTACTAAAGGATTGACCTAAGATATTGGCTAAGGCTTATTCTATATAAGAAGATGGAGCTAAAGTGTTAAGTGTGCAAGTGATAAATTGATTATGAATGATTTGATCTAAAATAGGTGTGCAGGGAGCATGCAGGTGGATCATATCTGATAGATGTGAAATGAATACATAATGGTCGATAAATTTATGATTTGATAGATCTATTATAATGGTATATTTATGTGTGTCTATAACAGTGTGTATGTTAAGAATTTAGGTTTGACAAATGTTGTGGTTGCAATGAAGGTATGATTAAGTTATTACAGATATGTATGTTGGTTTACCTCTGAGAAGGCACGTACATACGTGGATATTCTTCTGGGTAGTCGCATATAAATTTTTCAAAATTTTAGAATTTGTACGCAGGTGTCAAGCATGAGAAGTGTGTACATATGCGGATGTGCTTTGTAAGAGTCGCGTATACAAGTTAGGGCTTTGCAGTTTGGGATTTTAATGATGTTTTATCAGTTTTATTGTGTGTGTTGATGTATCTCAATGAATCTCTCTCACAATAATCTATTTTTGACCGTACTGATTGAGTTGAACTAATTGTGGAATGGAATGTTGATTAGCAATGATGCTTCTTTTTGGTGATATGTATTTGGTTCAATAATCTGTGATGGATTTAGTATGTGATTCAGTGATTGGTTTAGTATGAAAGTGATTCAGATTTAGGTATCATTAATTTGAGATTTGTATGCAGATATTCTTCAAGCGAAGCGTGTACATACGCGGGTATGATTAATAACAGTAGCGTATACCTTATGACATATGTTTGATCAGGGCTTGGAGTGACAGGATCTAGTTTCTATGATGAACAACATATGGTATGGTAAATCTATGAGTGGTTGTGAAGTAATATGATCTAATTTGAATTGGTTTGATCTAGTTGCATTGGTTGATTAAGATTCGGTGATTGATTTGATGATTCAGTTGGTTCAGTAATTGAGTGATTTGACGTTAAAAATGGCACCAAGAAAGATTCTAATTTAATTTCCCCTTTAATTCAATTTGAAGAAAATTGTAATTCCACATCACATGATAACTTGTATGAGATATCTAAGTTAGTTTGACTTAGTTGGTTCAGTTAATTCAATTTGAGGGTCTAACTTGAGTCAGGTAGAGTGGATCTTACTTTATAGGAGCCTTGGTTGAGTTTATTTTGAGTTGTAATTAGTTAATTCACTTTACCTAAGTTAATTGCAGTTAAACTAGTTCGAATTGTTGGAGGAATTAGTAGGAAGTCAAACAGCGAGGTGTTGCATCATGTGTTCAACCAGTTAACTAATGATTCACTCATTAATAACTCGTGAATGTAAGAACTGATAGTTACCCAGTTGAGATTATTATAACATAAAATTACAACAATCACATAATGTAAGGCAAAGATTATTGTCAAGTTGCAGACAAGTTTTAAAACTAACAGTAATCAAATAGTTTTCATTTAGTTCTAAGATAGATAGTAATATATTTTATCATAAAAGTTGAATGTATTAATTCCTAAATGAGGGAAAACCTCAGGTTTAGCTAATTCTGATTGTTACACAAACACGAAGAAATAAACAAAATAATATGATGAAATCAAAAGAAACGTTTTCAGAAATATAAAGAAACAGTGTATCGAGTACAAGCAGTTCTCGTCAAAATTTTAAAAAAATTGGACTTCTGTCAACGACCCCCCCTTTATGGGAAATGGGGTCCTAAATAATAGTCATGAAACATAACCATATGAATAACTATCTCAAATGAAACAACTTCAAATTAAAATAACATTAAAAATAGATATTTAATCATGGTCATGCCTTTGTAGCTTTGAAGACTTTACTTTTCTCATGGCGCCTGTAAGAGAGAAAGTGTGGGCTCCACACATCCTTATTTTTGGTGCTTGAGTGGTAATTAGAGGAATCTTGCCCCAGTCCTATGGCTACTCGATTATAGATTGCATAGGCTGCAATGGTTGAATGACCTGTGACATTGTAGAAACTAGTTCTATGACGAGTTTTCACTTAAAATTATTTCTCAACTTAGTCAATTTATCCCACTCAGTAGTAGGTATCTAGGGCACATTTTTATACTTTGTAATCATTACCAACCACCAATATCTAATTTGATAGCGAGCTGCAAGAATATTTTGTATAATTTTGTTAATCCCAACTGTTAGTATGAATCCTTTGTCTAAGTGTACGAAAAAAGACCACTTTAGCTACGCATAACTAATAGCCCTAACAACAAAAGTGGCTGCCAATATCTTTAGATCTGCGGTTAGTCATATAAATGCTGCAAAAACCAGATCTATAAATGGAAAGACATTAAGCAGTAAAATAAAAGGGTTTGCTCCATGCATCCAATAGACAAGACAAGAACACAATTTTTTAAAGAATTTTTTGTATTATAGGGCACCTGGGAGGAAAACAAGAAGGTGTATCCAGCTCTCCTCAATGGGATGTGTTCTTTAGAGTCCTCAGCACTTCAGATCTAGACTTCTCTCTCTAGTTGGTGTAGAAAACCCAATGCAAAGAATAGAGCTCAATGGGAGCAAATGATAGAAATGGATGACCAGGTGTATAGATCCAGAGTGATCTAATAGGCAACAAAAGGTGAAGAATGATGGGAAAAACCCTCCTATTTATAACAAAATATTGGGTCATTCTAGATCTTGGTGCATGATTAAAATAATATTAACCAAATCTAGATCCACCTTTTATGGAATGTTTTATTATATTTGTTGGAGGGAAAAGGTATTTGACTTGGGTAAAATCCCTTTATTTGTCAAAAATAAATAAATAAATGATTTATTTATCTTTTTAAGGAAGTGGTAGAAAGATAATCAAATAAATAATGATTTATTTAATTATTTATGGGTGATTTGGTCATATTTAACAAGGAATATTATTTAAATAAGGTTTAAATAATTATTCCTAGAAAATAATAAGATAAATAAAGGTTTATCTAATTAATTTCTTTAATTTTGGGTTAAACATGACTGGAATAAGAATTAAATTATGGTTTAATTAATTATTCCATGAGGAAAATCAAACAAATATAGGTTTGTTTAATATTTCCTTTTGGGGTTTCCTGTTTTAACATAGTGAAGGCAATTTTACTTAGGGTAAAATTGGTCTTACATGGTGTACTTGGGTCCATCTAATGGTAATAGGTTAGATGACCAAAAAATGGTGTAACAGATTGCCCCCCAGCGTGCGAGTGTCAGGAGCAAATCATATGACCGAAGTACGTTGTAAGAACTCAATCACTAGACGACAAAAGGGAAGTCAGAGAGAGAAATGTAAGGTAGATAGTGTGCTGAGGAACTAGACCCTGAGGAGATGAGACTCGCAGGTGCAAAAAGTCTCTTTTTATGAGAGGGTACCTGTGCTGAAGGCGGCGGGGGAGGCATACATATGCCCGCCGAGACAAAGTACAAAAGAAGAGTGTGTCCAGTAAACAAGGAACCGAACAATAAAGTACAGCTAGCATAATCATGAGCCAGATAAAAATACAATGAAGAATCTCACATACATTTTGTGCCTAGGATAACAGCCAGGACTCGTACAATAATATCTGAGTACATGAGATACAAATACAACCCAAATTCCCCCTGTAAATGGGGAAGGACTCGCAAAATCTGACTGATACATGCAAAGCAAAGAGGTGCTGCAAGTGGCTACGGCCAACATCATCAAATATCTGGAGCTGCATCGAAGGCTGCAAGGAAGAAGTCATCCAGGCATGTGGGGGGCTACCTGCAGGGCCACCCCCTCATGAAGGTTGAGACATCTCACACATCCCCGGGCATCATCGAGAGCTGCTGCTAGATCACTGGACCATCAAGCATACGGATCTTGAAAGTGCTGAAAGGAGCTGGAGAAACAATCAAGTCAAAGGGAAATGAGAGATCCCTTTGCCTGATCCGAGGCGCCGAACAAGAGTGGAAGCTGGAACCAAGGTACACTGCTCTCTAGACCTGGCTTCTGGAAAAAATGAGCTAATGTCGACAGAAGGAGGTCTGCCATAGGTGAGGCAATGGGGTATCCTCAACTAAGGCACGAGAGAAAATAGTGGAGCGATGGGCAGACTGACACTAATGATGATGGTGGAATGGAAAGGACTGAGTAGCGAATGGATAACTTCCCTTGTTAGAGCATAAAGGGCATGAATGACATGGCAGCGACTGACACAATATCATAAGGGATAGGGGACAGTGGGACTGAAGGTCAAAATGTGCGACACAAGAGAGAGACCAAGCAATGAAGGATGGAGGGCTATGACAGGGTACAAAGGGACGCGGGATAGACTCCATGAATGTGATGATGACTCAACTTGGATGCTCTAAACAAGGGCGACGCGATAGTGCTGCCACACAGTAAAGGCCCAATGGGGGACAATGAACACATGAGTACAAGGTGGGAACTCATGACGAAAATCGACACGAACAAAGACAAGTAAGGAGGCAAGATGGTGCCCCAAGTACAAGTGTCGTAAGTGAGGAAATTCGATTTTAAGGGGAGGTGAAGTGATCCTTCGTGGACAGAATAGGTCCTGGCGAAGTATGAAAGTATGGAAACAAAAAGAAACTGGCTATATAAAATAAAATAAAACATGCATTTCAACAGGGAAATGCTAAGGGTAATATTTCTTAAGATAGAGTGCATTACGAGGATTAGGGAGAGGATTTCCCTCGAAGTCCTCTAGGAGGTATGCCCAATATTGGTGCTCAAAACCCAACAGTGAGGATAGCTCACGCCATATCTCATCTTCAAAATGTCGGCCATGGTCAGAGACTAGTTGTTTCAGAACTCTGAATCGAGCGATAACATGGTTAAAGAAAAATAGGGCAGCGGTAGCGGTCGTATTGTTAAAATTGGGCATGGCTTCGGCCCATTTGGTGAAATAGTCAACCGCCACAATGATATACTTATGGTTACCAGTGGAGGGGGGTCGACACTCCATAAAGTCGATGGCCCACTTACAAAAGGGACCATATGTGACGACAGGATGGAGGGGAGCTGGAGGAGCTCGCGCCTTGGGGGCGAAATGTTGGCAATTGGGACAGTGTTTGACTGCCTCAATGCAATCACTAAAAAGGGAAGGCCAAAAATACCCAGCGCGCATGACTTTATGAGCAGTAGAAAGACCGGAGAGGTGGCCACCGCAAGCACCGCTATGGCAGGCATTAAGGACCTGTTCAGCTTCGGCGTGTGTGAGACAACGACGGAGGACAGTATCTATACCGCGACAGTAGAGGTCGTCATCGATCAGAAGGTAGCGTGGAGCTTGGTGTCGAATACGTCGTCGGGCCTCACGATCAAGGTGGAGGGCAGGTTCGCAAGTAGGTAAGGATATCGCCATACCATGGGTCATCCGAAGTAATGGCAAATAAGTGTTCATCAGGAAAATCATCATTAACGGGAGGGTCCTGTGTTCCAGTAGGTAATTCAGAAATGAGTTTAGCGAGGGCTAACCCTTTCTTACTTTTCGGTGTGACAAATTCGAGGTCGAATTCTTGAAGGATGACGACCCAACGGGTGTACTTCCCAGTGAGGATACGGCAACTCAAGAGGAAGGCCATGGGGTTGGAATTAGTCACAACCTTGGTGGAACGTGTGAGGATGTAATGACGAAGTTTTTGGACTGAGAACACGACAGCTAATGATAATTTTTCTTCATGTGAGTAGGAAACAGGGGGTCCTACGAGGTTCTTACTGACATAATAGATCACATGCTCGACACCGTTATCATCCTCCTAGATGAGAACTCCAGCGACCGAATAGGTGGAAGCGGAGATATACAAGATGAAGTCTCGATCAAAGTCAGGAGGGCGGATCAAGGGAGCAGATGTGAGAGCCTGCTTGAGGGCATCAAAAGACTCATGAGCATAGGTATCCCATACAAATGGGATGTTAGATCGGAGGAGTCGAAGGAACCCATGTGCGGTGGTGGCGTAGTCAGGAACGAACCGGCGAAGAAAATTAGCTTTGCCTTGGAGACTCTGAAGCTGGCGTAAGAAACGAGGAATGGGAAGTTCAAGAATGGCTTGAACTTTCAAAGGGTCAAGAGTGATACCATCTTTAGACACTATGAAGCCTAAGAGACGGTCAGCGGGAACGCAAAAAAAGCATTTCAACGGGTTAAGGCGGATATTATACTTACGGCATCGGAGAATAATGGTACGCAGATCATGTAGGTGCTGCGTCCGATGCTTAGAACGTGCAGTGAGGTCGTCTAAATACGCAAGGATAATATGAGCTAAATCATGGAAACAATAAGACATGGCCCGTTGAAAAGTGGCGCCGGCGTTTTTAAGGCCGAATGGCATGACTCGATAAGCAAAAGTCCCCCACGGGCTAATGAACGCGGTTTTGAGTTGGTCAGCAGGACGGATAGCAATTTGGTTGTATCTGGAGAAACCATCCATAAAGGATAGAACCTCATGCCCCGCACACTCATCAATAATTTGGTCGATGAACGGTGTGGGGAAGTTGTCTTTGGGACAAGATTTGTTCAAGTCGCGAAAGTCGGTGCAGACACGGATGGTGCCTTGTTTCTTGAGAACGGGAACGGGGTTGGAGACCCAAGTGGTGTATTCAATGGGGTAAATGAAACTGGCCTGCTGGAGCTTATCAATTTTGGCTTTGATAGCGTCACGTCGTGAAGGATGAATGGGTCTCAACTTTTGGCGGACTGGTTTGGCATCAGGCCAAGTGTAGATATGGTGTTCGACAATGGCAGGATCGAGTCCGGGCATTTCAGAATAGGACCAGGCGAAAACATTACGGAATTCTTTGAAAAGCTTGGTGTAAGCTTCGGTTTCTTCCGGGGTGCATTGGGCGCCCAAGGTGATATATTCTTCGATTCCTGGTTTGACTGAAATGTCAATTTTGATGGTAGGAGAGATATTGGCCATGTTTCCTTCTTCGAAAGCATCAGGTGCAGGGATGGGATTTTTGAACCAATCGACGGTATTGGGAATGAAGTCTTTGGTTTCCACAGCATATTGGTCATGGGACTGCTGAGGGAGGAAATATGCACGATGGTGCAGATCATCCCAGGGAAAGTCAGGGTTGGTCATGGCTTCCATAATGTCTTCATCGGACTGGAAGATGGGAAGACAGGAGGAAGAAGGGGCACTCGAGGCGGTGGGGATGGTTGACATGTCATCGGGAGGAGAAGGACTCAGATGCGCAATATCAACAGATCCAAGGGCGGTTGAGGGGGATCCGAGAGTGGCTGGAGGTTGAAGGTTAGGTGAACTATCGCGCAAGGAGGACGATAAGTACAAAATGGTGATTGACCGCGCTGGTGGTTCGATAGTGGGGGGAGGAATGGGAATGGAAGTACGGAGATCCGCTGGTTCTATCGAAGTAGCCTTGAATCGACGGTACATGTCCAAGGAGGAATGATACTCATCAAGGCGGGGACAGAGGTGGGTGTAATGGCCGTGGAAATTGCATAAAGTGCAAGGGTGGTTAGTGCGCAAGTGTTTGAGTTTTGGGAGAGAGTCCGGGATAGTGACGTAGACTTCGGGGATGTCAGAGTCGGGAAACGTCTCGTTGACCAGGATCTTGAGGTGGGGAAATTCAGGACATGTATGGGTGGCGTGACTGACGATATCGCACAAAGCGCATTGGATAGAGGGCTTTGGCGGGCGCGGAGGGGTAGGGGTTGTCGGAGCGGCCTGGTCCTGGTGGGTTGCCCCCTTGCGGGCTTTGCCTTTCTTTCCAAGAGCTGCCATGACAGGAGAAGGGTCCTGCGGAGGGGCTGGGGGTACAGTGGTAACGGAGGAAGCGAGGGGGACCGGTTGAACCGGTGTCAAAGCCATGTAAGGTTTGGGGTGACCAGGAGGGGTGGCGGCTGGGGGATCAAGGTACCAAACCGGGATGCCCAAGGTCAGGTTAATGAGAGAGAGGGTGGCCATGACGGGGACAGAATATACTCTGGGAGGGGGAGCCAGGAAAGGTATCTGCGCAGCAGGGAAATGACCAGGAGGGACGGCGCTGAGATGGTTAAGGCCTGGGGGAACCGATCCAGGAGGATAGAGGGGCTTAGGGAGACCAGCTGTAGGGGGAGGGCCAGAAGGAGGAGGTCCGGCTGGCGGAGATGAAGGGCTAGGAGCGGGTTGCGGAGGGCGAGGGGGAGGTTGCTGACTAGCCGATGCAGGCCGCTTATAGGTAGCCTGAGACGTTTGCATCATGCAAACATTCGAGGAGCTGGGATCAATGATGGGGGGGGGAGGGAGATTAGGAAAATTTCCAAGTAGGGAGGAATCTTTATAAACGCCAGGGGAGACACTGGTCAAGGAATCGACGGTTTTCTTGTTGGCTACAGAAGAGATGGTCGTCTCAGGTGAGGTCTGAGATTTTGGCTCATGATATGTCAACTGGTCGATGGTGACTATCTTTCCATTATGGGGGAAAGACATGTTGCGGAAGACCGCAGATGGGACAGCTGACATAGCATAGGTGTAGCTTCGCCCCAAGAGAATGTTGCAGTCTAATGGGGCGTCTATGACTTCGACGTCAACGCAAACAGTCTTACCAGCGAGGGTGATAGGACAATTAAGAAACAGGCCAATGGGCTGGGAGGCATGACCGTCCCACGCTCTAAGGGTGATCGTGGAAGGGGCCAGCTCAGGAGATCCGAGTTGCTTCCAAACCGAAGCAGACATCACGCAGGTGGATGCCCCCTCATCAATTATACACCGAGAGACGTTGGCGTTCTGGATTTTGACTGGGATTTGGAAGGCGACGGAAGCAGGAAGAGGAGGATGGTCCGATTGAGTGGCGTCGAAAACAATCATTTGGTCATCAACAGGATCTACAGCGCCCACGGCAGATAGTAGAGCCTTCTTTTGGGAAGGGCACGACTGGAGAAGTTCCAGTGTGGAAATGGCAGCAGGAGATTTTCCAAATCATCTACTATACTATACGAATGAGCAGCTCGACCGGAAGCAGTGTTTCGACGTAGGGGTCCCTTAGGAATCTTGGTGTGGACCTCAACTTTAGGTTGAGGGATATGTAAGGGGCCACTGGGTGTCGAAAGAGGCTCTGTAGAACCTGAAGAAGGAGGCTCGGGGGCAGACTGAGCGGGAGGCTTGGGGTACTGCAAGACCGAGTTTGAAGGTGAAGTTCGACGGAAGGGAGAGGATCGGAGTGCATCATGAGGATCTGGTAATTAGAGGAACCAGAAGGGGAAGAGTGAGTGGCCGTCTGTCCGTCAGGTGGTTGGGCAGCCACGAATCCTTGCTGAGGGAAAGGATCGGTAAACACAGCCGGTTGAGTAGAGGGCACATTGGACGGAGTTTGAGGGGAGGCATGCTGTCCGCGCAATGTGGCTTGGGACTCCACATCTGCCGCATCTGGGGTAATAGGGTACAATCGTGGGTGTAATGGCCATAGACACCGCAACACGAACAAGGCTTATTAGTGCGAAGCGGCCTGTCCGGCTTGGGCTGAGTGCCCCGTTGCTGGTTGGCAGTGTTAGGGCCCACACCAGGATTGGGTCCACGGGTACCAGGGGCAGATTGGTTTGATTTCCTCGCCGCCTTCTTTGAGAAGAAGGGGGATTGGTCGCGCCCTGCTGTGCAAAAACTTGCCCTGGGGGGGACTGTAAGTGATGTTGCAGGGGTTGAGGAGGCAAGGGAAGTGGAAGCGCAAATGCTGGAGAAGCTGGGGCACCAGGCTACGGATAAGGATAAGGTTGGGCAGCATTGAGGTAAGCAGGAGGTTGGGCAAAAGGAGGAGGCATGCCGTATCCTGGGTACATGCTACCGGGAAAAGACCCTCTAGCGGATGTTTTTGAGGAACCCCTTATAAAAATACCACAGACATCTGTTTCTAGTGGAGGTTACTAGAGGAGGTTGGCGGGCGGAGGTTTTTGAGGATGTTTTTCGTTTGGTGCTCTTATCAACCTAAACCACACCGGTGCGTTCAACAAGAGAAAGCACCAGTGCGCACAAAACATTGGCACATCAGACACCATGCGCTCTGTACAAGCTCGCTCGGTGCATCTTATTATTGTAGTATACTGGTGCTTTATAAATTTTCTGCACCGATGTGCCCTAAAACCCCGTGCCAAAACAGAAACTGTCCAATGCGATCTTAAGAAACCGCACTGGTGCGCCTATAAAAACCTGCGCACCAGAACCATTAACCATGTGGAATAGTGGCAATGCAGTGTGTTTCGAAATAAACATTAATTCAAAATACATATTCTAATGTTTCGAAAAAAAGAGTCTTATTAGGTATAAGGTAATAAATTCCTCTTCTTTATAAAAACACATCTTAAAAAGTATAAATATTGATGAAATAACACATGTACCATTTCACATGTACTAATTCCATTGAATAGATTTTAGAAGAATTTGAGTATATTACCATTGCATTGCCTCTTATGGATGCTAATTCCATGAACATATTTTAGAAGAATTCGAGTGTCAAGAATGCAATAGACAAAAAACAAAAAACAAAAAACAAAAAAGCATTTTTGGAATATTTTGCATTTTATTAAAAGGTTTTTGAGATTTTTTGTGGGGATTATGGATTCATGGGAGTGTAGACAGTACCGACCCTACTGTATTGGTATTTCAGTTGAATTTTTCCTAACAGCGATTTGACCGAATCTTGTAGCTATGCATTTAACAAAGAACCCATATATTTTGAGAATATGATTGAAGACTGTTGTCATATACTTGAGCACTATTCCATTTCTTCACCATATTAGCACAAAATAGAAAGAATAATTTCTTTCACCATAATAACACATAACTTTCAAAAAAGAAAACACTCCATTCTGTGTTTCGAGGCATTTTACACAAATGATAGGCATTTCTATGGAGTTTTATCCATATTCAAACCCTGTAGCATAGAATTTCAAATGATCTTGTGATTAAATTTGATTATTATTTTTACTTTTTCTACAGTTTTTTTACGAAGTAAGAAAAAAATTTCAATTTGTTTTTCATTTTCAGAAACAAAACAAAACAAAATATATATATATATATATATATATATTTTTACCCCAAACCCTTCATTCTTTTTGTTTCTGCCCTTTCTTCTCCTTGTTTCTGTGATTTCAAAATTTGGGCTTTTCATTTTAGATTTATAGGGTTTGTATTTTGTAATGAAATTGCTTCCGGATCCATCGCATTGAGTGGGATTTTTTCTTCCATCAATGTTTCGAACCAGCTACCGATGTTCATCATCAAGATAAGATTGACATCCAACCCATGGGACGACTTGCATAGTCGGATCCCAATCCATGTCGGCCCTTGCGTGAATTTTTGAAAAAAGTTTTTTTTAATCGGTGCGCCCTGCGTAACCTAGTGCACTGGTGCGCTGTATTATCCCAGCGCACTGTGAAAGTACTGTGTAATAAAAAATTTAAAAACAATTTTTCTTTTTAATTAGCGCACCATATGTAAAATAGGGCACTGTTGCACTATTTCATTCTGGCGCACCACGAACATGTTGTTTCGCAAAAAAATGTTTTATTGTGTTAATCGGTGCACCATGTAACATATAACGCGCCGCACCGAGTCTCCTAATTCACAGAGAGCATCGTATGGTGGTCCCTTGTTTGCGCGGGGCATTTATGCTACAAAAACTAACATTGGATGATTTTTATTATTTTCTCTATGTTAATCAGTGCGGTGGTTAACATGTAACGCACTAGTGCTCCTTGTTGACATAGAGCACTGTACGGTCTATTATACTGTTTGTGTGGTGCATTTATAAGACCCCCACACACTGATGTCAGTGCATACACCATGAATGGTGCACTGGTTCCTTGAGATTTTTTTTTTTTACCTGAAATGTTGACAATTTATTTATAAATATATTAATGAATGATATGGTACAAGTTTCAGATTGATAGAGAAATGACTAACAAGAGATCAAGTAACAAAAATACTAATAACACATCAAGAAAAGAAAAAAAGTCAATTTCTTTGTAAATTCTTTACAAAAAATATTATTTTTGAACTATATGTAAGTTTAACTAATATGTATTGTTTACTGTGTATCATGCGGAGCCACAAAACGATGAAGCTCGATAAGATTATTTCTAATCTAGGACTAGAAGAGCGTAAAATATTGATAGAAAATTTTCAAAAGTATTAATCAGGTGAATGAAAAAATACTATCGATCCAATATGAGTTTGTTTTTTTTATTTTCATCAATAATATACTTAAAATTATTAGATAACATGTGTCAAACAATCTATTATTTCACACCTTTTTATTGTTCTACAGGGACCAACAAATCAGAAAAGGAATGTTGTTCTAAGAAAAGAAAAAAATAGAACATGCAAAAGAAAATGAATTGCTCCTTAGCTCATCTGGAGTGGTATTGGAGGTTAACGAAAGGGGGAAAAAGTTTACAAAAGTTTGAGGGATCTAGTGGAATGAATGTATAGACGTTCTTTCCACTTACAATACAAAAATCAATCCAATGATTCCAAGAACCAAATTTATCTAAACTACAGGAAGAGTTTCCAGAGAATTGGTCAATGAGACATGTCAGACTTTTAATAGCAAAAACATACAACAACAAAAAAGAAGGAATGAAAAAGTAATATTCCTTTAAATGTTTGTCTAGAATTATTTATAAATATCACTTTTGTTATATTTACTTTTCATATATCAATATACAAATTAAATAGTTTATTGTCATATTACATTTTCAAGAAGATTATGAAAATCTCAAAAGATGAACAAGTTGATATCAAAAATATGCTAGTAGGAATGTCCAAAAAGGTGTACAAGGAGATGGTCAAAGAAATGGACAAAATTGCATTGCAGGAGGAGCCATCTCAACAACAACGTGCTTCAAATTTAATATGTAATCATTGAATTTTTTGATCATTAGGTACAATAAATAAACAATTTAGCATTAAATATCAATTTTCAAGTATTTTCTTGCAGAAAAGAAAGAAAATGGAACCCATTCAGCACATAAAACAGGACGACAAGGAAGAAAAGGGTTGATATCTAAGTTTGTGAGTAATTGTTACTTCCTTATAACAACTTAACTAGATTTCATTTTTGCATTTTTTAAGTTGTTTTACAAAAATCATCATTGAATGTCTTCAAACAGGTGCTAACATACAAAGAAGAACCATTAGACGAATTGATTGAAATTGGGTTAAATATGGGTTGTGAGCATATGTTGGCATATCAGAAATTAATTGTGGAATTTGTAAGCATCTATCGATCTTGTTTTACTTAGCGCCGTCTATAATTAATAGAACAAAAAAATATTTATATTAAATATATGATTTGCTATGGGGTATAAAACTTGCAGGAAACAAAGTATGGAACTGTGCCAATAGATGAAATCTTGAAAGATCGCATGGTACATGGTTTTGAAATAATGTGTATATTTTATGAGTCAATTGCTGCTATGGTATGTCATTTCTTTTCAATTTACATTGATGTATATTTTTTTTTTTCTGAATAAGGCTACTTTTATATTGATACAAAATAGTGTTACAAAGAGGCCGAAGCCTCGAGAATTCCAGCCCATTGATGCAGCATTCTTGCTTTGCTAACTAGACATTGAGTACCACAAAAATTTAAAGGAGGACTATGTAATCTTTGGAGAACAGTTCGACTGTCTGTTACTGACAAGTAAGGAACTTCTATGACCAAAATTCTAACAGACCTGGAAAATAGTACCCCTGTGGAATAGGCCTTAGTAGCCAGATTTTTACAATTTCTTATCATAACTTAACAAAAACTGTAACAACCTGTGACTAGCATCTAGACTTTGACATATAACAAAGTGAACATAAAATAGCAGGTTTTTCCCACGCAGGGGAGACCATCCATAAACCAAAAGGAAACCCTTATGAGCTGTAGCAGAAAAATACTTTGACAAAGTGCTGAAGAAAGACACCTTCGTGATGACGAGCCAAAATGTAGTAGCGCCGTGCTGGAACCACATTACTGTTCAGTGGGAGGATCTTCCTCTACAATGAGACAGCCGAATTTGTAGGGGTCCTCATCAGCAGGCGGTGGAGCGTCATGGCGCTGTTGGTCCTCATCCGGTGGAGCCGAAGGGTTGACCTCGCCGTCCAGGTTAGCAGCTTTGTCCAGAGTAGAAGCATTCTGCAGAGAATCCGCCTGATGATTGCGTTGTTCTGTCCCCACTGTGGGTTCCAGAGAAGCCCTCGGAGCGGCGCAGAGCTGGTTCGAAGTTTCCTGAGCAGGGGGGGCAGCCCGAATATCAATGGTGACAGTAGCCAAGAGAGACGTGTTGTTGACACTGCAGGGGAAGTGGAGGCGCGCATGGTGGGATTGAGCCCGAGAGGAAAGGCGGAAGTGCCCTGCAGGATTGAATCGGTTCCGGCCTCTGCCCCGGCCTCTGCGTGGAGCAGGAACGCGCATAGGGCCAAATTCGGAATAATACGAAGATGAGTCAGAATTGGAAGATGAAGACCTGTTTATGGCACGCCCTACTACCCCTGCGCGCCTGCAACGCATCCGAGGTCGTAAACGAGGCATGGCGGGAGCAATAAGGACTTGCTGCTGACAGGAGTCGATGGCGGGCGAGCTCAAAAGTTTGCAGGTGGCGCTGTTCGTGAAATGGAAGCCTGGTAAGATGTCAACGCAACAATTGATAATGCATCGAACCCCTGTGCTGGTTCGTGAGCAGCGCTCAGCTGCCGCAGAGGAACAACAAGCTCGGATGGGCGGAACACACAAACACAATCCAGAATCCTCCATCGCTGAAGTTGAAGAGCTTGGGTATCGGGGAGAGAGCTCCCTTGCTTTCATATTTAATGATCGGACAGAGTCATTTATGTTTCTGTGCATGCGAGGGAGGGTGGCGGTGGTGGTGAGCCACGCGCCGACCCATGTGCCCCCCTGTGCACCATTAATTCCCCAACCCACCCGCATCCGGGAACATTGATGTATATTATTTAATATTGCAATTTTCATTATTCTCACCAATGTATATACACTCATTACAGTTTATTTTTATGTTTGTAGATGGAAGGTGAAGAAGAAGAAAAAAATCAACATTGTCACAAAAAAAACATTCTTGAAAATAACCCAAGTCATGGAAGTAGCTCTAGTAGTGACATCAGTTCAAGCGAAGAATGATGATCACTATGTTTGGATATCAAAGAAAGGTGTTGTATTTTTTGAAATATTTGTCTATGAAATCAAACATTTTGTTTAATGTAATGGACATAGTGTCCCAATTGAAAGACAAAGGGATACCAATAAGTGTCCCATTTTGTATGACAAAGACCGTCATATTCATATATATATAATAAAATATGTTTTAATTTATTCTATTGTGATCTCCATTGTCGTTGTGACATGTAACACCACTGATTAAATTTATGGATGATTAAATATTATAATGAAGAGATGTGAAATTTGATGATATGATATAACAAATTAATCCAAACATCACATTCAAATGCACTAATAAAAATTTAATTCATATGAATACTGTTATAAGATATATATGTGTCGACTTTTAATGAATAATGAATTTTAAAAAATCACAATAATTATGATATGTTATAACAAATTAGTCCAAACATCACATTCAAATACATTAATAAAAATGTAATTAATATGAATATTGTTATAAGATGTGTCGACTTTTGATGAATAATGAATTTTTAAAAATCACAATAATTGCACTGTCACGGGTCGATGTTTCTAAAAAATACAAAATGAACACTAGTGCCTGTTAGTTAATGTACACCGGTGCGTTTGTATGTTACAGCGCACCGGTGCATTTATACGACCTATGGGCACTGCACAAATACCAATGCCATATATAAATCTCGGTGCTTTTGTCTGATACGGCGTGTTGTAGCTCCTAGAGATAGCCTTGAGTTGTATAAAGACCAGTGCCTAGGACATCTTGAATGCAAGGAGCATATGACTCAACTGACTACAATTGGAAATGTTTGGCTCTCATGCAACTATCACTCAGATGAATGGTTTTAATAAGGGTGGAACCAAAACCCCAAAGTTAAACACAACAACTAGGAAAACTGTAGAAACTGAGTACAAACTGGAATAAGTAAATGCATCAGACAGCTTTAAAATAGAATGTTGTAAAGGGGGCCAACTTCTAAAATGAATACACAGATATCAAGTTATATGTGAGCGATGACTATGGCAGAAGATGGAGTAAGATATTAACTATAACAGGGCTTATCCAAGGATAAGAATCCATATATACTGGGCCTATTTAGAGATAAGAATCCATATATCTGGGCTCGTTCAAAGATGAGAATCCATTGTAGTTAATATCAGAAGAAAGGTGGAAGAGATAGAAAATGAAACAAAGTATCCTGCCTGAGCTATATTTAAAGCGCTATAGAAGAGTAAATATAAGTATCTACTATGATAAATTCACATTTAAACATGGGAGCACTCACATTCCAGAGCATGTAGATACGAGGAGTATGGAGAAATACAAAATGAACACTTATATTAAAAAACATGAAGAAGAGTTACAAAATGTGAATCATCCAGAGTGGAATCCCCAATTCCAGCAAAACTTCTTATTACTGAATCCCTACGGGATCTTCAAACATTCATTATAAAAGCTCATATAAAATACATACAGAATACTCGAACTAGTGAGTCCTTTGGAAAATCTAGAACCTTTTGTTACTGTTTTCTTCCTGTTTTTATAACCTCTGATTCCTATGCCTGAGAAGATATTTTGGGAAAATATCTTCCCTGCATGCTTGTATGTTGTTGCAGGTCTAAATCAAAAACAGAAATGATGATGAGGTAAAACTGCCTCTCATCATCTTTCAACGAAGGCCTAAAGTCGTTTCTAACTTAAATGTAACAATTGACTAAACTGAAAGTAAAAACTGCATGAGTGAAATAAGGATTTCACCCGAAATGATAAAGTGAAAAGATCATAAGGTAAAAAGGCCACACATGCCCAGCCATGAATTATCATTGATGTTTGATGAGGCGGAGCCCCTGCTGCTGCTGGCGAAGGCAATACCGTTAGTCGTGGGAAGGACTGGCCTTCTGCGCTGGAGAATGCGATACTGCTAGTAGTGGAAAAGGTGGCCTTCTGTGCTGGAGGGTCTTATAGAATGGCCAATGGTCATGATCCATCGACTGAGACATGAAACTGACCCTTTGAATCTTTTTTTCTTTGCTTCCTGGGCGTGGAGGATCGTCATCCTCAGCCTCAAGCCACTGTGATTGGCTATGAGATGTCCTATGTACTTAAAAGGCCATGAAAACCCTGCACAAACAACAAACCAATTAAATAAATCCTGTGATGAGGGGTAGACTGCTTCAGATGGCTCAGCGAGGGGTTGTGGAGCGATGTGGAGGAAGTGTGAATGCAACAACGGAAGGTGAAACCATGGCAGAGGAAAAAACCAGGGTTTAAATCAAAATATGGCGCGGAAATATGATGGGCAGTTTCACGGAGAACCGTGAGTGGTTTTCGCATGGGGGCTGAGTGGTAAGCGGTATCGGGCTGGAGGCATGAGATACGTGTTAGGGAGAGACACGTGTCCTCGCAAAAACCGCCCATTTCACATCGAAGTTGTGTGTTGGGGAGATGCTGTGAAATGGATGCGAAAATGAGCAGGAGCCGTTCGATTTGGGGAAAACAACGGTGGAGATTGAACGGAGGCATGATGAAAAGCCTAGCGCGGTCGGGTGGGACCGGTGGGATTATATGGGAGGAGAGCCGATGGCCGTCAGATCTAGAGAAGGTCAACGGCTAAGATTGAATCGGGGCTTCGCATATCGGAGATCCAGATAGACGGGAGGAGGAAACGCGAAGGGAGCGATTGCGATATGCCGATAGAGCAAGAGCCGTTGGATCGGGGATGAGATCAATGGTGGAGATTTAGAATGGTGGATGAGGGGTCGGGGAAAAAGCGAAGGCGCGATGGAGCGAGGACCGTTAGATGATAATGGACATCAACGGTGGAGAACAACCGCGGGGGTTCTTGGGGGTACAGATCAAATTCTTGGCCTGTGCCTCTACAGTAAACCTCAGTCGTTGATCTAAGATCTTCCATAGTTAAACAGGTCAACTGCGGAGGCACTCAAAGTGTTAACCCATGCACTGAAAGTGCTTCCGGGTAAAGAGGAAGACTAGCGGTGACCATTGGATCGGGCTCGATCAATGGCGGAGATAACTTGGGGAAAAGTGAGCGGGGTGAAAGGAAAAGGTGCACTGGCCGTTGGATCAGGATGATCAACGGTCCAGAATGCATCGTGGAATCGCACAAGGGCATGAATGGTATGAGGGGAGGGGTGAACCGTGATGTGGCGATGAAGCGATGACCGTCCGATCAGGAGGATCGACGGTCCAGATCATATCGTGGCTTCGCATAAATGAATGGATGAGGTGGAGGACAGTGAAGCAGCGAGATAGCGCTGACCATTGGATAAAGAGAATCAACGGTCGGGATTCAATTAGATAAAGAGGATCAATGGTCGGGAGGCCTGATAACCATTGAATCAATTGTGATCAACGGCTTATATTATATTGGAGGGGAATGAACATCGACGGCGAAATATCGAGTGAAGGTGGACTATTGTGATGCGTGATGTGCAATGGAGTGAGGACCGTTGGATCTGCGGAGATCAACGGTGGAGATTGCGTCGGGGTTTTTCACATCGGCAAAAAAGAGTTTGGGAATGATAACTTTGGATGAGGCGAAGTGCGATGTGCGATGGATGGGCGATGCATGATGGCTATTGGATCTGGAGGATCGACGGTCAGGATCTTATTGGAGGATCGGCCATTGGCGAAATAGAAAACTTGGAAGCGGGAACTTGGAAAGAGCAACGTGCGATCCCCGATGGGCTTAGCACTCAGTCACAGGGCCTAGTTTCATTGCAGAAAAGGGGCTCGGGCTTAAGCGAAAGGGGCTTAAGGCCTGATATGTTAAAATGACCACTTTTAAAGCAAAAAGATGGATTTTTAGCCTTTTCAAGGGTTCCGATAGGTGCAAAAAGGGTTGTGACAGTATATGCAGTCCTTGTTGTATTTGCTTTGCAGAATGAAGCTCCATATCATTAGACTTCCCATCTCGGTGAGGGATGTCATAACAACATTGGCTCCACTTGGGGACAACCCGTTTGTCCTCGAACGCATCAAGAACTCCACAGACCATCTGTTAGCCTTCTTCTTGTGAACACAGTCCCTTGATGCCTTCTCTTCTTTCTTCATGACAACTCAAAACAGCAAACATCATAATAAAAGCAACTGAATAATGTACAATATCATACAACAGACCTTTCGGCCTGAATCAATACTGGAAAAAGGGTTTTAAGAATTTCCCATTCACAGGGGCTTCGAGCAGATCACCCTGCAAATTTTCCAATCTGAAAGTATTGTTTCCTCCGGTTTCTGCAATTTTGAAAGGTCTGAACCATAGAGGATTAAACTTTCCATGCTTTCCTTTCTCAGTGCTTCTTATGTCCCATCTTAGCACCAGATCTCTAACTTGCATCTCTTTATCTTTAGCATGCTGATCGAACAGGTCTTTCATTTTATCTTGGTACTCAGTCAACCTCTAATTTACTTGACTTCGAGTCTCCTCTAGCTCTACTAACTGATTCATCCTTCTGGTAAGATCGTTTGGTTCCTCTTGACAATCCTGCATGAACCTAGCCATAGGTAAGGCCAATTGTATCGGGAAAACTGCTGCTCCACCATAGACCAATTCATAAGGGGATTTGCTTGTAGACCTTTTACTAGTGATTATGTTTTCCCATAGCACGAACTTGAGCTGTGAATCCCAGTTCTTCTGGTTTTCATTTATGGTCTTTTTCAATGCCCTTACCAAGGTTTTGTTTGAGGATTCTGCCAATCCATTTCCCTGTGGGTAGTAAGCAGTAGAGTGTCCTAACACAATATTATATTGTTGGCAAAAATTGATAAATTTGACAGACTTAAAAGCTGGAGCATTATCTGTGACAATCTTAGCAGGGTAGTCAAGCCTTGAGATAATGTTATCTTCCAGAAACTTCATCAGCATTGCGTCTATAGCATTCCTTGCTGGCACGGACTCTACCCATTTAGTGAAGTAATAGGTGGCTATTAGTATCCACTTGTGTTTCCCGCTTGAGGCAGGATGAATTTTGCCGATGAAATCGATTCCCCACTATTGGAAAGGTTCTTCTATGTGCACTGGGATCATAGGCAAAGGTGCGAACTTCTGCCTTTCAGCAAACTTCTGAAATTTTTCACAGGCCCTTACCCGAGCATAAACATCTCCGAAAAGTTTGGGCCAAAAAAAGCCTGCTTTTAGAATCTTGTGTGTCGTAGCCCTCCAGCTGTAGTGACCCCCACAGATGCCCTCATGGAATTCTGCCATCACTTCTTCTACTTCATTTTCCATGAGACATAAAAGTAGTATTCCCGATGGGTCTCTCCAGTACAAACGGCCATTTTCTACGATGAAATTCTGAGATTTTAGCCTCAGCGTTCTATGCTTTGTCTTGTCGTAGCTTGGAGGACATCTAAGAGTTAAGAGGTATTCTACAATTTCTTTGTACCATGCACTGAGAAGGTACTTCATATGGGTCTTTTGTGTAGTGGTTTCTATCTCACACTGCTCATCTGCTCTTCCAGGATCTTCATTGGCCACCATAGATAAATTTATCCCCAAAGCCTGATAGTTTGATTCAAAAAGGATCTTGGCTAATCCCTGTCCCTTTATTATCTTAGTGGGGCGTATCTCCAACTCATACTCTTGTATCTTGGCTATCCATTTGCCTCTCTTTCCTTCACTATCTCCCTAAATCAAGATTTCTTTAATAGTCGTTGTGGGTACGAATGCAGTATAGCTGACTGCAATACATAAGTACGAAAGGCCTTCAGGGATTTGACCAAGGCGTAAGCCTATTTCTCCGAGATATTATATTTTAGCTCCGTGTCGTGGAGCACTTGACTGAAGAAGGCGATAGGTTTCTCATGCCCCTCCTCATTCTTCTTCAATAATACTACTGCGACAGTGTGGGGAGCTGCAAACGAAAATATCACGAAGGGCTTCACATAATCCGGTCCTGCCAATATTGGGGCTTCTGCAAAAGCATTTTTAATTCTGTTAAAAGCTTCTCGTGACTCAATAGTCCATTTTACTTCATTATCCTTCTTCATCATCTTAGTTATGTACCAGACTATCTCTGCATATTTCGGTATGAATCTTCTCAAGAAGTTGATACATCCAAGAAAAACTTGGACCTCTTTCTTGTTTCTGGGAAAGGATCTACCATTTATGACTTCTACCCTCTTCGGGTCAATTTTTACCCCTGCCTTTGTTACAATATGCCCCAACAGTTTACCCTCTTCTAAATCAAACAGAGATTTTTGAGGGTTTAAAGACAATCCATACCTATGGCACTTGTCAAAGGTTCTGCGCAAATGCTCTATATGTTCAGCATCTTCCTTTGAGAAGACTGTGATATCGTCCAGGTACACCACCAAAAATTTGTCTTGTTCTCCCACAAAAGCAATGTCCATGGCCCTTTGAAATGTAGCCCCCGAATTGATCAATCCAATCGGCATTCGAGCATACATAAACGTTCCCCAAGGAGTGGTGAATTTGGTTTTCTTTTGGTCCTCCGAAAGCACTGCTACTTGATTGTACCCAGAAAATCCATCCATCATCGACATTCGTGAAGATCCTACCACCTTTTGCAATATATGGTCCATCTTGGGCAGCGGATAATTGTCTTTCAGTGATGCTTTGTTCAAGTTCCAAAAGTCAACACACAATCTTATTTCCCCGTTCTTCTTTCGAACTGGGACCAAGTTGGCCACCCATTTAGAATATCTTAATGGCATAATAATCTTAGCCTTCAACAGTTTCTTGATTTCCTTTTCTATGGAAGGAAGGAGTAGAGGATTAATCTGTCTTAATTTCTGTTTGTGTGGCTTAGCATCTCCTTTTAATGGAATATTGTGCTGGATAATGCTAATATCAAAGGTCTTCAAATCTTGATAGGACCCGGCAAAGACGTCTTTATACGTCTGAAATAGCTTAAGATATTTCTCTTTGTATTCTTCGAGTACCTTATTAGACAATTTCACAAGCTTGTGATCAGCCTCAGTGTCGAGGTTCAGGTCATCTACCCGATTTTCTTCAACAACCTTACTTGGTTGTATTGGGACATCATTCTTATCAAATAGTCTCTCCAGAGGGACCAGTCCTCTGGGTATTACATTCCCTTTGAGCTGCAGCACCTTGTGCCCAGCTACGGTATCCTGCCATTTATTTTGAGGAAGGTCCTCAATATCCTCTTCACCAACATCTATGTCCATATTGGAGAATTCCCCAACAGTCTCCATGAATCTTTTCACTTGCTCTTCGTCTTCAAACACTTGCCAGTGTTTGACATTGTCAGGGATGGAAGGACGGTATCGAACCTCTATTTCATACCTCAGGAGGGGGTTCTGAGGTGGTCGAAAAGTGCTTGCAGCTATTGCAAGAGAGTCTGCCATTCTGTTTTGGTCTCTTGGCATGAATTGAATATTGAATGCTAAGAAGAAATTCTCTACCAAGTCCCATACCTCATTTCTGTAAGCCCTCAGTCGTGGGTGCTTAGCTTGACATTGATTTCTTACTTGTCTCACCACCAGTTCTGAATCTCCCAAAACCTTCAAGCTCTAAATATTCATGTTCTTTGTTGTTTGTATACCTAGAAGCAAGGCTTTGTATTCAGCCACATTGTTCGTGGCTTCATATTTCAATTTAAAAGATAATGGGACCAGCTGTCTAGTAGGGGAGATAAGGAGAATCCCAGCTCCATTCCCTTCCTTTGAGTTGGCTCCGTCAAAGTGCAAGGTACAAATCCCACCTTCTTCATTACTTGAAGACTGCTCAGTCTTTACTTGACAGAAATATGGCTCCTGCAAGTAATCTTGGTCTTCCTCAAGCATTAGACAAGAAAACTCACCCTCTTTGTTGTACACCGGTGAATGCACTGAATTATCATCTTTAGTGACCATCTTCACAAACCTTGTTTCCCAGTGTAATCTCCTTTCTTGGCCTCCAAACACAGATATGGTCACATAGGTTAGGTCTAGCTTTATAGATCCTTCGATTTTTGTACCCCATGATCTAGATAACAACATCCCAAACCGAGTTGCGATGTCAGCCACTACTATGTCCATTACCACGCTCTTAGCTGGGATTTGGGCTAGATTTACCAACAAATCCTTGATCATCCCCAAACATTTGACTCTTTTAGAATAAAAAGAGTAGAGATATTTGTATGGGAGAGTGATCTGCAGCCCCAATTGCTCCATCACCAATAGAGGTAACAGGTTATGGGACGCCTCGGAATCCAACATACAGTTGTGCAACAGCAAATCATGAATTACTAAAGAGACACAGAAAGGAGGAGTTGAAGCATCTAATTCCTCAACGTGAGGACCAAACATTACCATAGGCCTTTCTTCCTGGAGGTTTAAACTATCTGGGATTGGGGCTGCTCCTTGAGGAAGCATGAAAGAAGACACTTGAGACTGGTAGACTGGCTGTTTCAGGAGTTCAGTTAGGGGGACTGAGATTTTAACTTTTTCCAGTTCTTTTTGAACATTAAAAGCAGAGGGAGACTTCTCTATGAGACTTTCCTTTGGCTCTTTACTCTCCGCTGGAGGTTTTTCTTCCTTTGGGGTAGGCTTGACTTTTGAAATTGATTTGGGGACTATATTAGAAGAATATGGAACAGAGACATTAGGATGCAAAGGTTTGGTCACAGGTTTCTTACCTTTATCTCTGATTTTCTGAACAACTGGCTCCTCCTGAGGCATCTCTTCTTCTTTTTCTTGTGTACGAGTTCTCTTTCTAGAGGACCTGAGATCATATTTTCTATGAAACTGTGCTTGCATGAAGTCTAAAAATTGTTTACAGTAATCATCGATCTCTGGATCTTCAGTAGCACTTGTTTTTTCTTCTTCTTCTTGCAAGGAAAGCTCCACTCCTTCATCTTCTTGCAAAGAAGACTCAACTTCATCGCCATATGAGTAAGCAAGATATTGATCATCTTGCCCATCAGGGATGTCTTCGGTAGGGCCATCCATTTTCCCTTCCAGATACAGCGGGGGCTATATGTGGTCTTGCTGCTCCTTCCAATCTCTTTGTAGTATTTGCAAAGGAGGCTTTCTGTATTAGGGGTTATAACCCCTGTTCGGAGCAGCTTAAGGTGGCTTGGAGGAGGAATTATTTACTTCGAGCTCAAGCTTCACCAGCTTGCTCGAAAGGTTCTTGATCATTTTATTCATCTCCTCAATTTTGTTATCAGCTACCTCTCTATCTTGATTAGATGTAGATTCTTCTTCTTTCCCTCTGCGCCTAGCATCATGGTCTAGCCTCCCTCTATATTTTCCTGGAGAGGCAAAGTTAGCTTTGACTTCTAGTGCATCGGTCTGAGCCTGGTCCAAAGTAGCAGACTTCCTTTCCCATAGGTTGAATCTAAATTCTAACTCAAATGCTACTATAAAGACAACCTTAGCAACGATCTGGTGCGGCTTCATTTCTACAAGCAGGCTGGTATATAGTTTATTAAATCTCTTAATAAACTTACACATGTCTTCGTTATGTCTCTTCTTTAAAGCATTAAATTTCGTAAGACAGTATCCATGATCCTTCTTTTCTCCCCATTTCCTGGTGAAGGCATTTTCCATTTCCTCCCAGTTATTAATGGAGCGGTCCCCTAAGGTCTTGAACCATTTTCTGGCCTCTCCATCTAGAGACTAGACAAAAAATCTCAACACCACATCCAAATGTTCAACATTGAAATTTTCTGCGAAGGCGCAGAAAACTTCCAGGTGTTTCTGAGCTTCAGTATCATTTTATCCATTGAAACGAGGTAGGATCTTTAAGTAATCCTGAGGCATTTCGTTCAGGATCTAAGGCAATGCCAGGGGGGCATATTTGTTTAGTAGGAAGCCAGGAACAGCCATCGAAGGTTGTGGGGGTGGTGAGAGATTCTTATGTGTAATAGGAGGTGGTGGAAGAAAAGTATGTTTGACAATGGGGATATATTGAACAGAGGCTTGAGAGGCTGATTGAAATGCTGGAACATGAGCAGCGGAAACCTCTGTGACTTCTTTAACTTCTTTGGCTTTAGGAGTGGGATGTAGAAAGAAGCTCATGGTATCTACAGATTCAGCCTCATCTTTTACTTCAATATTTTCAAGGGAGGAGCTACTATAAGTATAATCAAGGGTTCTTGTAGTGGAATCAGGACCTTGATCTTGAGCTAATTGAGAGGAGGATGGAGAGTCTTCCAGGGAGAATCTGGGAATATCTGTATAAGCTGATTTTCTTTCTCTCCAACTTCTCTTGTGCAAAATATTCTATGGATCAGACACTGAAGGTGTTCTCAACTGGGATGTATCTGACCTCAGGTGTGGCTTTCAAGAAGCCAGGACTGCAAATAGATTTATCTTTGAATGACAGTGGAGTCGCCAAGGTGAGGGATCTACAACTCCCAACCCTTCCTGCTCACCTATTCTAAAGGGTGGATGAATATTTGTCGAGGCCCAGGGATTTAGTTCTTTAAATTCTTTCCCTGACAATGGCACCAGAAAGATGTTGTAGCTCCTAGAGACAACCTTGAGTTGTATAAAGACCAGTGCCTAGGACATCTTGAATGCAAGGAGCATATGACTCAACTGACAGCAGTTGGAAATGTTTGGCTCTCATGCAACTATCAATCAGATGAATGGTTTTAATAAGGGTGGAACCAAAACCCCAAAGATAAACACAACAACTAGGAAAACTGTAGAAGCTAAGTACAAACTGTTAGTTCCAGTCTTCGCAGCCTGTTACCAGAGATCAACATGACCTCTTACTATGTCTGGTTTTGTTAGATGTTTTGCACATGATTTTCAACACAAAACATGTCACAAGTGTGTCCATCAGAAGAAGCTCGGAAAAATATTTCCAACGGTATATCACGCTCCCATAACCGGTTTCTGGATTAGAAGATATGATCAAAATGAATGAGTGATTCTTGGTTATGCATGTTTTGAGGTCAATTGCTGCACACAATGACAAGTTTAGTACAAAATAATTTTGTGAAATAATGGTAAGGAATTTTTCAAAAGTGAAAAAGGTTTTGTTCATAACATACCAAATAACAAAAACCTCCTTCATTTTATGCACAGGTGCAACTATGTGGGAGATATACAATGATATTTGGAGCCTACATTAAAACAAAGCAAAATTTTCATATTTTTTACTGTTTTGGTCATTTTAGTGCAGAGCCATTTTACAGCATATGGAAAGTAATTTTGCAAAACCCAAGGATTTTTTTGTTAACCACGGGCCATATAACAAAAACCTCTTTCATTTTATTCAAAGGTGTCACGAATTGGGATATGTGACTAGATCTTTACAGCTCATTTTCACAGATTTAAATTTTTAATGGTTTCCTGTTTTAGAGATGATTTTTTGGAACATATTGCGAGTAATTGGAAACGAATTTTCCAAATTTGAGAGCGGTTTTTCTCCAAAATTACCTTATATACAAAAACCTCTTTCATTTTTGTAACATGTGCTATGGTTTGGTAGATACGAGTTCATCTTCAACACCTATTTTCAGAAATTCGGCCCAAGTTTAATGTAACTGATTCTATTTTTAAGAAAATGGTTGAGCTCTATTCCCTTAGTACAAGGATGAGAAAATGTATATATTTTATGAGTTTCATAGTGTAGGGATTTTATTTTTGCAGCAGAGTGAGGCTGCTATTGTTGTAACAGTTTGACAAAGAATTAATGAAATGATGCAGCTCTGATTCATGAGATTCATGTGGTGTGAGTTTTGCATATGTCTTTCTTTCTGTTTCATATGTATCTTGTTATGTTTTACTATTCATTCATAATAATTTCTAGTTGAATTCTTTTAAGTAAGAAAGGTAGAATCCATTTTATTGCTATGCCTTGGGAAAGCGTTCATTTTATGTGTACCTTCTTCTGTCTGAAAAGGATTCATTATGTATGCCCTTTTCGACCTCTCAACAGTCTTTCCACTCCATATAATTTCAATTTGAATGCTTAAGCTCTTACCTATCTTGCCTCATGAGATAATCTGTGTATTTCATTTAATCTCTTTGCTTCATGCTGTCATTTGTCCCCATACTGCCTAGAAAACCCAGTCATTTATCAAAATACCCCTTTCCTATCTATTTACTAGCCTAAAATCAGTTCCCATTTTAAGTCATCTCGCACCTTATTGCTCATTTTATCGAGATTGACTGGAGAGAGCCCTCTCCTGTCCTCGTAGGGCTAGCTACGAGGCTGAGCTTGGTTTGATGTTGCCTTGAACCTCGCCTTCTTTCAGCCTAAGGCAGATTCGAGCGCTAACACAAACTGCAATAAGTAAATGCATCAGACAGCTTTAAAACATAATGTTGTAAAGGGGGTCGACTTCTAAAATGAATACACATATATCAAGTTATATGTGAGCGATGACTATGGGAGAAGATGGAGTAAGATATTAACTATAACCGAGCTTATCAAAGGATAAGAATCCATATATACTGGGCCTATTCAGAGATAAGAATCCATATATCTGGGCTCGTTCAAAGATGAGAATCCATTGTAGTTAATATCAGAAGAAAGGTGGAAGAGATAGAAAATGAAACAAAGTATCCTGCCTGAGCTATATTTAAAGTGCTATAGATGAGTAAATATGAGTATCTGCTATGATAAATTCACATTTAAACATGGGAGCACTCGCATTCCAGAGCATGTAGATACGAGGAGTATGGAGAAATACAAAATGAACACTTATATTAAAAAACATGGAGAAGAGTTACAAACTGTGAATCATCCAGAGTGGAATCCCCAATTCCAGCAAAACTTCTTATTACTGAATCCCTATGGGATCTTCAAACATTCACTATCAAAGCTCATACAAAATACATACAGAATACTCGAACTAGTGAGTCCTTTGGAAAATCTGGAACCTTTTGTTACTGTTTTCTTCCTATTTTTATAACCTCTGATTCCTATGCCTGAGAAGATATTTTGGGAAAATATCTTCCCCGCATGCTTGTATGATGTTGCAGGTCTAAATCAAAAACAGAAATGATGATGAGGTAAAACTGCCTCTCATCATCTTTCAACATAGGCCTAAAGCTGTTTCTGATTGAAATGTAACAATTGACTAAACTGAAAGTAAAAACTGCATGAGTGAAATAAGGATTTCACCCGAAATGATAAAGTGAAAATATCATAAGGTAAAAAGGCCACACAGGCCCAGTCATGAATTATCATTGTTGTTTGATAAGGCGGAGCCCCTGCTGCTGCTGGCAAAGGAAATATCGTTAGTCGTGGGAAGGACTGGCCTTCTGCGCTGGAGAATGCGATACTGCTAGTAGTGGAAAAGGTGGCCTTCTGTGCTGGAGGGTCTTATAGAATGGCTAATGGTCATGATCCATTGACTAAGACATGAAACTGACCCTTTGCATCTTTTTTCTCTACTTCCTGGGTGTGGAGGATCGTCATCCTCGGCCTCGAGCCACTGTGATTAGCTATGAGATGGCTTGTGTACTTAAAAGGCCATGAAAACCCTACACAAACAACAAACCAATTAAATAAATTATGTGATGAGGGGTAGACTGCTTCAGATGGCTCAGCGAGAGGTTGTGGAGTGATGTAGAGGAAGTGTGAATGCAGCAATGGAAGGTAAAACCATGGCGAAGGCAAAAACCACGGTTTAAATCAAAATATGGCGTGGAAATATGATGGGCAGTTTCGCGGAAAACCACAAGTGATTTTCGCGTGGGGGCTGAGTGGTAAGCGGTATCGGGCTGGAGGCATGCGATACATGTTAGGGAGTGATGTGTTTCCTCGCAAAAACCGCCCATTTCGCGTCGGAGTTGCGTGTTGGGGAGATGCTATGAAATGGATGCGAAAATGAGCGGGAGTCGTCCGATTTGGGGAAAACATCGGTAGAGATTGAATAAAGGCATGATGAAAAGCCCAACACAGTCAGGTAGGATCGATAGGATTATATGGGAGGAGAGCCGATGGCCGTCGGATCTGGAAAAGGTCAATGGCGGAGATTGAATCGGGGCTTCGCATATCAAAGATCCAGATAGACGGGAGGAGGAAACACGGAGGGAGCGATTGTGATATGCCGATAGAGCGAAAGCCATTGGATCGAGGACGAGATCAATGGTGGAGATTTAGAATGGTGGATGAGGGGTCAGGGAAAAAGCGAAGGCACGATGGAGCAAGGACCGTTAGATCATAATGGACATCAACGGTGGAGAACAACCACAAGGGCGCTTGGGGGTACGGATCAAATTCTTGGCCTGTGCCTCCGCAGTAAACCTCAGTTGTTGATCTAAGATCTTCCGTAGTCAAACACGTCAACTGCGAAGGCACTCAAAGTGTTAACCCATGCGCCAAAAGTGCTTCTTGGTAAAGAGGAAGACTGGCGATGACCGTTGGATCAGGCTAGATCAATGGCGCAGATAACTTGGGGAAAAGTGAGTGAGGTGAAAGGCAAAGGTGCGCTGGCCATTGGATCGAGATGATCAATGGTCCAGAATGCATCGCGGAATCGCACAAGGGCATGAATGGTGCGAGGGGAGGGGTGAACCGCGATGTGGCGATGAAGCGATGACCATCTGATTAGCAAGATAAATGGTCCAGATCATATCGTGGCTTCACATAAATGAATGGATGAGGCAGAGGATAGCGAAGAAATGAGATAGCACTGACCGTTGGATCAGGAGGATCAACGGTCAGGATTCCATCGCGGGGGATGACAAATGGATGTTGAGGGAGGCCTAATAGTCGTTGAATCAATTGCAATCAACGGCTTAGATTATATCGGAAGGGAATGAACATCGGCGGTGAAATATAGAGTGAAGGTGGACTACTGCGATGCGTGATGTGCGATGGAGCGGGGACCGTTGGATCTGCAAAGATCAACGGTGGAGATTGCATCAGGATTTTGCACATCAGCGAAAAAGAGTTTGGGAATGAGAAATTTGGATGAGGCGAAGCGCGATGTGCGATGGATGGGCGACGCACGATGGCCGTTGGATCTAGAGGATCGACGGTCAGGATCTTATCAGAGGATCAGCCATTAGCGAAACAGAAAACTTGGAAGTGGGAACTTGGATAGAGCGACGTGCGATCGCTGATGGGCTTAGCGCTCAGTCATAGGGCCTGGTTTCATGGCGGAAAAGGGGCTCGGGCTTAAGCGAAAGGGGCTTAAGGCCTGATACGTTAAAATGAGCTCTTTTAAAGCAAAAAGGTGGATTTTTAGCCTTTTCAATGGTTCTGATAGGTGAAAAAGGGACTGTGACAGTCTATACAGTCTTTGTTGTATTTGCTTTGTAGAATGAAGCTCCTTATCATCAGACTTCTCAGCTCGATGAGGGATGTCATAAAAACATAGCGCACCGATGCGTTTCTATAAGTCTACATACCGGTGCGTTGAGATTGTAATGTTCCTAATTAGCTTCAGCTAATAGGAACATTAATTTTGCCTTGTTTATTTTTGCATTTCATGATTAATGAATAAATTGTAAAGGAGGACATGTAAAACTCATAAAACCAAGAATAAATCAATGCCTATGTGAACAGAGACATATTTGGGCTATTTAAATAAACTCCTGCAAGTGTGAATGGGTCTAAATCACAAGAGTAGGCCATCTTTGACCAAGTCAAACAACACAGTCTAGATGCATTGAACCTCTTTGAGGGACAACGCAGCTCTAGAAGGAGGGTCTAATGTGAAAAGGGTTAAGTGACTCAAGGTGGTTCAGGGTTTTGCAAGGCTCCTATCTTATAAAAGGAAGAGGAGGGTAGCAAGGAGAGGTTGTTGAAGATTATCATTTCACAAAGAATTGTCTGCTAGACATCCCTTGTTGGGCATTCTTGTTCAGGAATCCCACCTCCTTCCTTGAGTAGCTCTTGGAGGAGAATTTTTCTAACTTGTCCATTATCAGGCTTGTACCAAGCCTCACCTTACATTTATAGCGCTGCCCATGTTGAGGGTTGAGTTGTCTTGTGAGCTGCAGCAAGTGGAGGACTAGATCTGCTCAGATCTAGATGATAGCAGTGGCTCTTCTCAATGAGTGTGTCTTTTAGCCTCCTGGAAGAGTGCATTAGCTGATTTCACTTCAGATCTACATCTTGGCATCATGCCAAATCATTCTCAGAAGCTACAGTGTTGTTCCTCTCCCTAGGACAGTGTTATTTTCATATCTACAACTGCAGGGTGTTTTTCCTGCGTTTTGGAGGAGAGATCTCTGGTGTTGGGGTTCTTCCTCTCACTGTGGTGATCCATGGATTGGCCATCCAATCCATGATTTTTTTAGATCTGATCTGCTATGTAATTGTATTATTCAGAAATTCTGAATCATTCTGCAGATCTGAAGTCTTAGATCTCAAATCTACTTCCGATGCTTCATGTTTTGAGAAATGTAGAATATATGATATATTTGCTGTGTCTAGGTCACAGTCACACTAATTTATTCTTCATCAGAATCATGTCCATAGTGAATATCCCTGCATAAAATTAATCATTTTACCTTTGTTAATATAAAATTCATATACTTGAGTAATTTATTTGGAAAATAAAATTAAGAAAGCCCATTCTTTCATATGCTGTCAAGTCTTGGGTAACTTAATCATCTTGACTTCTTCAGCTCTGGTACAATCTCCAATAGCTGCAGTAATCAGTCTGAGTCCAGCAAATCCCATGCAGTCCATATTCATGGCACTCTCTTTAGCAATGGGTGACTGTGACTCTCTGACAGAACTGGAATAAAAGCTGTGAGCAATCCTCATTGGCATCTCCATCAATGTGTGGTGCAAACTCATGCACCACTATGGTCACAACTGATAGTCTACTTGCTCTTTCACCTACCTCTCCACTGGTCTCCACTGAAACTGCCCATGCAATGTAGTTAAATGATGTATTATTTATTTGATTAATGATTTAATATTTAGTGAATTAATTAATAATTAATTCACACCACTCTCACTAGTGTATCAATCAGTTAGACTAGATACAACTAGCTCAACTGTGTCTAACTGAGTTAAACTGAACACAACTCCACGAACTACCTCAATAACTCCATCAAACTCTGTCACATGATTTATAACTGAAGTCTCCATGCAATAACTCATAACTACTAAATGGCATAGTTCATACATTGACTCTTACACATCTGCACTTATAAGCAATTATAGAAATAGATAATGTTTATAGTCCAAATATTATTAAGAGCTAATAATATTCGACATATCTATTTTTAGACTGGCAATCTAAAAATAGATTCCGACCAATATGTCTAAAAATAGAAGTCCATCTATTTTTCCAACTTTGACCAACCATCCACAAATAGCATCCTGCAACTCATAGAATATGATCGACATGTCTAAAAATAGACTTGCGCCAAAAATATCCTGCGAGCCCACTTAGTGAAGGCGACTTCTTTCCACTAAGCTCATCATCTTGTTGCAATCTCAACACTCCCTCTCAACAAGATAGGGATTATCTGTCACCCCGGTCCTACTTCTATGGTATTTGAATTTGCTCCTAGTGAGCGCCTTCGTCAAGATATCAGCATCCTGATCCTCCGTAGAAATGTAAGAAAGTAACATGATCTTTCGCTGCACACAATCTCTGATATGATGATACTGGATGTCAATGTGTTTAGATTTATCATGAAATACTGGATTAACTGAGAGTTTGATACAACTCTGATTATCACAATATATCACAGTAGGATCTAAGTGTGAACCGAACAACCCGACCAGGATCTTCCTCATCCATATAGCCTCGCATGTAGCCAAACTCACTACCATGTACTTGGCCTCCGCTGAACTGAGTGCCACGGATCTCTGCTTCCTGCTGTACCAAGAAACTATTGTCGACTCGATACTGAAAATCCCTCCAGATGTGCTCTTTCTGTCCGTTGGGCTCCCCGCCCAATCTGCATCCATGAAGCCACACAACTTCACCTCATTTGACTGTCTATACCATAATCCATATCCCGATGTGCCTCTAAGATATCTCAATACATGCTACCCCGCCTTCCAAAAGAGCTTGGTAGGATTAACCATAGCTTGTGAGAGCTGGTTAACAGCGTAGCATATGTCAGGTCGTGTATTGACTAGATACATAAGAGACCCCACCAACTGTCGGTAAACAGTGGCATCCACTACCTCTACCGATGTAGCATCCTCTTTCCTCGAACCACTAGGAAGAGGAGTGTCAATAAGCTTGCATCCATGCATGTTGAACTTCTCCAGTATCTCCCGGGCATACTTGCCTTGAGACACAAACAATCCATCACTGCACTGCCAAATTTCCAATCCCAAGAAATAATGAATGAGGCCCAAGTCCTTCATCTCAAACTCTTTTGCAAGATCAGCCTTGCATGAGAGTATCAACTATTCATCACCCATCAAAATCAAATCATCTACATAAAGTACAATGATCAGCAACTTACCCTCCACCACAATCTGGTATAGGTTTGGATCCGCCTCACTCTTGGTGAATCCAAGACCGGTGAAATGACTTTCTATCTGTGTCTACCAAGCACAAGGTGCTTGTTTCAACCCATACAGCGCTCTTTTGAGCCTGCACACATGCGACTCGCTGCTGAAGATCTCGAAACCTTTGGGCTGCTTTATGCACACCTCCTCCTCAATGACTGCATTGAGGAACGTAGTCTTCACATCCATCTGATGAATGCACCATCCCATCTGCGCTGAGAGAGCTAGGATGCTCTGTATGGAAGAATACCTTGCGACAAGTGCAAAGGTTTCCTCATAGTCAATCCCCTTAATCTATGAGAAGCCCCGGGAAACAAATCTTGCCTTGTACTTCTCAACGCTCCCGTCAGTTGCTTGCTTTACTTTGTAGATCCATCTCGAACCTACCACTGATTTCCCTTCTGGCCTTGGGACAATCTCCCATTGTTTCTCTACAATCGAATCATACTCTTCCACCATGGCATCTACCCATGCAGGGTCCTCCACAGCTTCCTCGAAAGAGGATGGCTCTGTCACAATACACTTGCTCATCAGAGCCATGTATCCAGTATATCAGTCAGGTGACTGTCTCTGTCTGCACTGTGATGTAGGTGCTCCTACAATCTTCTCTGCATCAAGATTCAGTCGCTCAGTTTCTATAGTGCGCTTCCTCCCTCTGATGGTTGGCGCTGCATGAGTGGTTTATTCCACTCCATGAACCTCCTCTTGTGGCTGATCCACATCCTGAGGCTCATCCTTAGGAACTAATAGCTCCTCATCTGCATGCAAGTGTGGCTCCCTCTCAATCGAACACTTCATGGCTTTCTCCTCATGAAATTTGATATCCTATCGCACAACAGTCTTCTGACTGTCTGGAAAATACACACGATAGTTGTGGGGTGTATCAGTGTACCCCACAAATATCCCAACCTTTGCAGTTGGCTCCAGCTTCTTCCTGGCATCCTTCGTCACATGAATGTAAACAGGTAAGCCAAAAATCTTCAAATGATAAATATCAGGCTTCTTACCAGAAAACGCCTCCTCGGGTGTACTCATGACAAGTACTCTGTCAGGACAACGGTTTTGCACATAAACCACAGTATTGCATGCCTCAGCCCACAAGTGTATGGGAAGATCCTGATCATGCAACATCGCCCATGCAGCACCCACGATCATTCTATTCTTTCGCTCCGTGACCCCTTTCTACTGTGGGTTATGAGATGCTATGAGCTCTCTTCGAATTCCTTCTGTGCTGCAAAAGTCCTTGAATTCGCCAGAGATGAATTCACCACCATTGTTGCTCCTAAAGGCCTTCACCTACTTCCGCGATTCCTTCTCAACCAGTGCCTTGAACTCACAGAACTTTGAGTATGTCTCGCTCTTCTTCTACATGAAGAAGATCCAGCACTTACGAGAAAAATCATCAACAAATATCACATAATACCTGTGCTTTTCTATCGAAGCTATTGAAAAAGGTCCACACACGTCTGTGTGAATTCTCTCAAGGATCGTCATGGCGTGACTATCCTTCTCATGAAAGGTGGCTGCACCGATCTCGATCGCGTATGTACCTTGGGTCTTGAGAAATCACAAAATTTTCAAAGCACCATGGTGAAGATGGCCCAATCTCCTATGCCATAGCTCGCCCTCATCCTCCACTCACCACCTTCCTCGCTTTGCTCGAAGGCAATGCATTCACTTAAACTAATAAAGGCTCTAACTCGAACCCCTATCCTCCCGGTTTCACCAATTACTCAATTCCTTACTATCACCAAGCTGTAGCAGCATCATTTCTCACCTTGACATGATTCATGATTGCTACATGGCTTTATGGGCACCCATTCCCACAGACTTGGACAAATTCACTTAAAAACAGTGGAAAATCCTTCATACGCGACTATGCCCGTGTTTTTCCGCGTGTATACGCGAGTACAGCTAGACTTTCCGCGTATGCCATTTTAATGATTAAAAAATATATAAAAATCCCTAATTTCGCGCTGGGTTGATGGTTACTCAGGTAGTTCAACCACCCCAGCCCGTGGCCAACTGTTTCCAACTGCTGAAACTACTTGGAGGACTATAAAAAGACCTCATATGTATGGCCTAAGGGAGAGAGAGAATTATTATTATTATACTCTGTTGGTTCCCTATCCAAGTCTGATTCCCCGTGCCTCCTGCACTTTCCCAGTTCATTTTCAGAACTCATCAGGACACATCCCTTTTATTTATTCCACTATCACATCCGCAACATCGTGGCTTTGAAGGACTGTGGATCTCTCCACTTACTTTTGTACGTACTATTTTTATAATACAGAAGTATCATGCTGTTCCCGAAATAAACGTGTTAGTGTATGCTTTAATGTATGAAGAATACTTGTTATACAAGCATTCATTATGATTTGTTTAATGTTTTATATGAATCTCACTAACATATAGAGTAGAAATATACTGTACAACTTGTCCTTTGTGCTTGCTTGAATTATGTGTTAAAGAGTAGAAGGACTATTGGTGTGGACCACTTGAGCTTCAACGAGGACCAACGGGTAAACCGCTCATTCTGCTCTATTTAGTTTTTATGAATGTGCATGATTGTGTGAGTCTCTGTTAAGTAGTACGCCCCTGCTCTGTGGAGGTTGAATCCCAACCAATCTCTAGGGTGTTAATTCCCCGAAACAGAACTGGCGACTCCGCTGGGGATCACATTCTTGTGATTCTCCTGTTGGGTTGTTTCAGCTGTTTGGTAGGTTGCCAACAGTTTTTTCTGTCTTTTACAGTCCAGTTTGCTTTCTTGCAGTCAGTCTGAAGTCTTGATATCTTTCCCAGGCTTGTACTTTTTGTTTTTCATTTTCACACGCAGCTTGCACACGTCATGGATACTCCTAGTTTGTGTAGAAGGGAACCACGATACGCTGCTTCTCAACACAGACACAGATACACGCTCGGTCGCATAACCCGCAAGGTCGCAGTATACCTAGGTCGTAGTTTGAAATTTCAAGATTCTGGTGTTTTTGGTCTTTTCTGGCTATGGAGGCCTGTGTCTGCAGAGTCTCTGTACTTACTGGAGTGTGACAGAAGTGGTTTTAAGTCTTGTTTCTCTTTCGTTTGTCCGAAAACTGATCTTTTTGGCAAAGTGTTCTTGTTGGTGCTAGCACTCCTGGATTGAGTTCCAAGATCGCTTTCTGAGCGTTCTTGGCTGTTCTGCTTTTCCCAAGCTTGTACTTTTTATTTTTCATTATCTTTCTTTGTATACGCAGTTTTTCTTGCACACAGTCGCGTATACCCGCGAGTTTGTGTAGAAGGAACCGCGTATACGCGGGTTTCCCTCAACACAGACGCGTATACACGCCTGTTGCATAACTGCAAGGTCGCGTATACCTAGGCTGAGTTTGAAATTTTAAGATTCTGGTGTTTTTGGTCTTTTCTGGCTGTGGAGGCCTGTGTCTGCAGAGTCTTTGTACTTACTGGAGTGTGACAGAAGTGGTTTTAAGTCTTGGTTCTCTTTCATTTGTCCGAAAACTGATCTTTTTGGCGAAGTGTTCTTGTTGGTGCTAGCACTCCTGGATTGAGTTCCAAGATCGCTTTCTGAGCGTTCTTGGCTGTTCTGCTTTACCAGAACAGAGAGCTTCTGCTCACTGACTCGCTCCTGTCTTTATGTTGTGCTTTGCATTGCGTTCTTTGCTTAGTTTTCGATTGGTTTTCTTGAGTTTCATAGGCTAGGGTTTTGTTGCATTTTTCGAAGAACTTTTCTTGTTTCTTTGGAGTTTTGTGTTGCAACGAATTTGTACTATTTCTCTTGGCTGTTTGATTGAGTTTTTAGTCTTCCATTGCTCTTATTGATCTTGCTATCATTAGCTTTATAAGGTTTGGGGGCATAGTTGAAGTTTATGCTTGAAATTCGGTCTCGTTTTGGCCTGGATTGGGATAGTTGTTCTTGGTTTTCTTGAAGCTCTTGTTTTATAAAATCAAAAAGCCCAAAAAACATTTGTTTTGCTTTTTGTTTTTGCATATCAAAAACTCAAAAAACATTGTTTCTTGTTTTTGTTTTTGTTGTTGCGTTTTTCATTTTCGTTTGGCTTCATCTTTTGAGACTTTAGTGAAGTTTCTTGCTTCTAGTTTCCCGCTTGATTTTGAAGAGAGGTTGTCTTTTGATTTCTTCTTCTTCTTGTTGAGTATTTTGGTGTCTTATATTGAGAGTTCTTGTTTCCAAGAATTGGCTTTCTGGATATCAAAAGATTAGTTGAAACTGAAGGAGCCTTTTGGGAAATTTCACCTTGTTTCAAGGGACTTTTTGCATCTTAGAATTTACATGCTAGTGGTCATTTGCATTAGGTGGATTGAATCATTTAGTTAGCTTCTTAGTTTTTGTGAGTGTGAGTTTGTAATTCGAAAAGAAAATACATTTTTTAGTCTCGTAGAACTTACATAGAAATTGCTCTTCATCGAAAGAACAAAGAACTGCATGTGCATGTAGTCAGGTTTTTATTAATTTCTTTTGCGTCAGAACATCATTGGTTTCAACTCCATATCCTTGTAACTTAATACAACAGCCCTTAAAATAAGCGATTTAATCTAAAATCAACTAGCAAGTTTTATTAAGTGTCAATCACCAACTAGCTAGGTTGTAGGGCCTTGGAATAGGTGAGAGGAGAGGTTAACTCTCCAGAGCCGCTCAAACAACTTTTAAGGATTCTTAATTGAACGTCAACTCCGTGAGGTGTTGGAAAACTCTCCTTAAAGTCAAGCGCGAGGAGACGGAAAGGTTAAGAAAGGATACCCCCCTCCCGATTCGTGAATCTAACCTCAAGACCGTTCGCCCGGCTTCGGTACGGATTGGTGTATAGTTGTTGTTCCTGGGTTCCACACGGGTGAGCTGGGGGGAATACCCATGGTACTGGAGGCGATCGCATCCTTTGGGCGGTATACAGAGTGCCGCCCGGCTGGGTGCTTGAGCCGGCAAAGGCTGTCGTTAGGAGGTCGGCGTAACTGTTTCTGATACCTTCGCTAGTTGTTTTGGGCCCTAATCATCCCAGACTGCTTTCGGAAGGCCCTATACTTCGCTTTCTTGTATTTTGGTGTCCGGTCCTCATCACCCGGAGCGGAAATACTTGGAGGCTGTTTGCTTGCTGTGTCTCAGGGTTTTGATTTTAGTGAGTGCTCTTTGCTCCTAGCTTGCCTAGCTTTTCGCTTTTCTTGAGTCTAATATAATAAATTTGTAAAAGTGGCTGATCAAGCGCCTCGACGTTCGAGGAGAGTCCGGGGGTTATCTCCCGAGAGTGCAGAGCCTTCTTCGAGAAGGCGTAGGAGCGATCTAGCTGGTGGTTTTCACCCTGTAGAGTCTGACGCTATGGAGAGAGATCCTCCACTAAGGTATGAAGGTTTCGTTGCTGATTCCGGTGTCGGTTCCGAGAGGAGCGTTCCGCTCACCTCGAGGGTATTGTTTCCTCAGGAGGAAGATTTTCAGATAGAAGATATACCTGAGCCTGCAGCTACAGGTCCATCTCCTCTTCCTCTTGATCATCCGTTTGTTATTTAGTACGTCGGACCGGAGTCTGAGAGACCGCTGGATCTTCCATATCTTTCTTATCTTTCGATGGCCACGACTGGGAACGCGGCTTCTACCGTGAGTGCTGCGGGCATTCAGACCCCTGCTTCTGTAGAGGCAGGGGGCACTATTGCTCTATCTTCGAGTGCTTCTAGCACTGCTATGTTTGGCTCTGGGTTCACCCAAGCATATGCTTCTCAATCTGGTCCCTTTGTTTCAGGGATGTCCATTGCGGGAAATCCCTCTTTTTCCTTTACCGCCGGTGCAGCTGGATCTACGCCCATGTCCAACATGGCTAGTGGATCAGCTTCTTTTCAGGGTTTCGCCTTTGGGACTGGGCATATTCCTAGTCCCAATCCTTCTTTAGGGTCGTTTCCTTTTACGTCCCAGACCCAAAGTTTCAATCCTTGGGCTCAGGGGCCAAGTTCGACTGCTTTTACGGGATGGAATCCTATGTTTGCAACGTCGGGGGCAGGGAATCAGTTCATCGCGAGTCATCCAGGGAATGCTTCTTTCCCTGCATCGAGTGCTTATCAGTCTTTTTCCCCTCTATCTAATGCATGGAAACCCTACCAGGGGCTTTCCTCTTCAGTCAATACTTCAGCGGGGGGAACTAGCCTGGGTTATGGTAACTCGGCGTGGGGAGGAGGTTCTTCTCCGTTTTCTACGGGTCCTTTCTGGCAGGCTGGTGCCTCATCAAATCCAGGCTATTCTTTTCAGAATGTGGGAAATCCATCCCATCAAGGATGGAATTCTCAGGCTCCGCCGCGATTACCATTTCTGGCAACGTTAAACTTGCCAGACTTGGCGAAGTTAACTAATGACCCGATTCGATATAGTCCGGGTTGGCCTCCGGTTCCAACCAAACTTCCCTCAGACATTCCTAAGTTTGAAGGTAAGAATGGTGAAGATCCGGCGGACCACGTCACCACATTCCACTTATGGTGCTCATCCAACTCTCTGATCGACGATTCGATTAGATTGAGATTATTTCAGCGCACCTTAACTGGAAACGCCGCGAAGTGGTATATAGAGCTCATTGGGGGCAGTTTCGCCACATTTGGAGAACTGGCTGTCACTTTTCTTAACCATTTCCAGTTGCCTGTCAGATATGAGGTTGGGACCGAACTCCTGGCTAATTTTAAGCAGGATGAGGCAACTCACATTTCTGATCATATTCAGGAATGGAGGAGAAGGAAGAGGCTTATTAAAGCCCATATTCCAGGTGAGTTCCTTCTCGAGTGGTTTTTGAAATCGCTTCAGTCAGATATTTCAAAGGATGTATCCATGTCAGGGGTATATTCCGAGGAGCAGGCCATCTTTAGGGCCCAGCGGTTAGAGTTGATCTATTCTCAGTCTGGCATGCTTTACAAGTATTTGCCTAATGCTCCTCGCTCCAAATTGGATCTATCGAAACCCAAACCTGGTCCGCATGGTGACGGACTTGTCGGATCGGTCGGTAGTAGTGCAGCCAGCCTGCTTTCTCAATTGCAGCAGTTGTCTTTACAATCTGCTTCTTCTGGTCAGGCTGTGCCTGCTGATTCATCACCTTCCCAGTCTTTGTCCATTAATGTTGTCCAATCTTCTGAACCCAAAGGAAATCAACAGTCCGATGGGAAGAAGAAGGGACGTAATAACAAGAAGAAGGGCAAGAATGGGAAGGGCAATGCAAATAAAACCAACGAGCGTGTTGGTGAAGGGCAAAAGGAGAAAAATAAAGTTAAATTTCCGTGCAATCTTTGTGCTGGAGATCATCTCACACACCTTTGCCCGAAAATTCAGGATGCTCAGCGCCTGTTATCTCAGCAGGGTTCTTCTAGTTTCCAGGCTGTGCTAACAAACCCTTTTCCCCAAGGGCAGCAATTAATTGCTGGCGCGAATCAGAATCTTGGGGCTTCCTCTGGAGGTCCCCAGGAAGGGGAAATTCCATCGAATATCTTTATGATGAGTGCTCACGTGGATGTTGCTACGAGATCCCGTGATTATGGCGGAGAGGAATCTTCGAAAGCTAAGGAAGTTCCTGATGCTACTGAGCCGCTTCATATCACGAAGCCAACTGTTGAGTCTATGCCTCGGATACCGAGGGAATCCTCTAAGCGGTCAACGATTAATCCGAACGCGAGAGCTGCCCAGAACTACTCGATTGTAGAAGATCTGGCGCAGAGTCCTTGTGCTATGTCTGCCTTAGAGGTACTCCAGTCTTGTCCGGCTCAGCGCAGTGCTTTGCTCACTGCCATTGGGGCTATCGATCCGAAAAATTCTCTTCTGATTACCTTTGATATGAAGAATTTTAAGAAGAGACTTCCTCATCATATGGCTTTCCATATTAAATCATCGTATCGGAAGACTAATATCTTTCGCACGGTCGTTGATGAGGGTGCTTCTACTTGCGTGATGTCTCTCGCATGCTGGAAGACACTAGGATCTCCCAAAGCTGTTCCGTCTAGCACTATTCTTACTGCATTCGATGGCCATTCTCATAGGCCCCATGGTATTGTCCCGGCTTTGCCCATCTGTGTTGGGGGCAAAACCGTTAACATAGAGGTTGAGGTAGTAGATGCAGCCTTGGACTACAACCTTCTATTGGGGAGGAACTGGATATATGATATGGATGCTATTGCATCCTCACTATTTCGGATAGTATGTTTCCCCCACGAAGGGAGGATAGTCACGGTGGATCAACTGGACTGTCCTCCTGTAGACCTGGATGCGCCTCCTGACTCATCTGTTCCTAAGTTGGATAATACCAAGGCGCCTATCGAGAATTTAGGAGTGGGAATGTATTCTTCCCTGATGGGTTCTTTCGATCTTCCTCCTCCTAAGGTGTCTATCAATGCTATTTCATCCTCCAAGGCTCCTCTTCGAAGAGAGTTCTTTCGAACTCATTATTTTTCGGACCCTTGGACCTTACCTTCCCCAACTGCCACTTTGGAGGAAGGGCAAGTGGGTGGAATGGCATTCCCGATTTCTGCAGCTGAGATTGCATATCAGTCTATTGTTGACACTGCAGAGTCTGATCCAGCTCCTCTTTCGCCGGAAGAGTTGGATGGTGATGTGGCTCCGGCTTGGACGCTTACTTCTTCTTCTGCCCAGGATTGTCTAGATACCACTCTTCCATCTGAAGAGGCCATCCTGGAAGCAATGACAGGTATAGAGAGGCCGTGGGATGACTTGCATCATTGGTCTTACTTCCTACCTGACTTGAGCGAAGTCGAAGCTAGTTTTCCAAGTCCTCAGTCTCCTGGACCTGTTCACCCAGTCTTGAGCCCCTTAGCACCAGCACAGGTTTATGCTGAAGGGAACATGGCTGTGATCTCTCCGACTATCCCGGTGAACATCTCCGGGAATCCCAACATTATCGAGAACGTTTTCATTGGAGCTGAATGTTCCCGTGAAGAAGTTCAAATCTATACCGAGCTCTTCAAAGAGTATAGGGATGTTTTTGCTTGGTCTTATGAGGAAATGCCTGGCATAGACCCATCTATCGTCCGGCATGAGATCAAGACGTATGAAAACGCTAAGCCGGTCAGGCAAAAACTTCGTCCGGTTAATCCTAGGAAGGCAGCAGCTATCAAAGCTGAAGTTGAAAAGCTGCTTAAGGCGGGATTCATTTTCCCAGTTCCTCTGACTGAATGGGTTTCAAACCCCGTTCCGGTTGATAAAAAGCAAGGAACAATTCGAGTGTGCATCGATTTCAGAGACCTGAATAAGGCGTGTCCTAAAGATAATTACCCCACACCCTTCATTGATCAGATTATTGACGAGTGTGCCATAACGAGATTTTCTCCTTCATGGACGGTTTTTCTGGTTATAATCAAATTACTATCCGTCCAGAAGATCAGCATAAGACCGCATTTATTTGTCCCTGGGGTACGTTTGCATATAAGAAAATGCCTTTTGGTCTTAAAAATGCTGGAGCTACTTTTCAGCGGGCCATGTCTTACGCCTTCCACGACATCAAGAAAATTATTGAGGCATACTTAGATGATCTAGCTGCTCATTCTCGAAAGAGGATGGATCATCCAGGTTACCTCCGGCAAATATTTGAGAGATGTCGTTTTTATAAAATTCGTTTGAATCCGAACAAGTGCGTTTTCGCGGTAACATCCGATCGGCTGTTGGGATTTATTGTGTCTAATGAAGGGATAAGGGTAGATCCCTTCAAGGTTGAGGCAATACTTCGGTTGCCTCCCCCGTCTTCAATCCGTCAACTTCAAAGTCTCCAAGGGAAGTCTAACTTTCTTCGGAGGTTTATCATTAACTATGCTGAGATTACAAAGGGATATATGAGATTGTTGAAGAAAGGAGTCCCTTTTCTTTGGGACGACTATGCTCAACGCTCATTCGATGCCTTGAAAAAGGCATTGACCTCTGCTCCTTTACTGAGTCCACCCGATTATAGCAGAGATTTTATTTTGTATCTGGCTACAGCAGAATCTACCATTGGTATGGTTCTGGTTCAGGAGGATGATGCTCTTATTGAGCATGTTATTTACTACCTTAGTCGAGGACTGGTAGGACCTGAACTTCGATACACCCCGATAGAAAAATTAGCCTTAGCAGCAGTTCATGCTGTGCAGCGACTCCGGCATTATATTATTCTTCGCAAAACTTATGTCTTGGCAGCTGCCAATCCATTTCAGTTTGTCCTCAGCGGGCGAGTGATTGGGGGCAAATATAATAGATGGATTGTGATATTACAGGAATTTGATCTAGAGTTCATGTCTGCCAAATCCAAGAAGTCCTTAGTCTTTGCGGAATTGATCTCCGAGTTGCCTTGTGGAGAGGAGATGATCTATGATGAGTCCTTTCCGGACGAACACTTGTTTTTGATCTCTCCACAAGATCCTTGGTATGGGGATATCATCGTGTATCTCCAGACTGCGAAGTTTCCCTCTTCCTTTTCGAAAGATGAGCGCCGTAAGCTGCGTCACTTAGCTAAAAGTTATTTGATTATTGGTGATGCTTTGTACCGTCGAGGGGTTGATTCAATCCTAAGACGCTGCTTAACTTTCGAAGAAGCTGAGGCTGTGCTCAATGATTCTCACGGTGGAGCTTGTGGGGGTCATTTATCGGGGCTTGCTACAGCCCAAAAGATTTTGCGTGCTGGCTACTTCTGGCCCTCGATTTTCAAAGATTGTATTGAATCGGTCAAGAAGTGTCATCCTTGTCAAGTGTATACTCGAAAAATGCGCGCTCATCCAGCTCCGCTTTTTCCAGTCGTTACTGTCGGACCCTTTACAAAGTGGGGTATGGATTATACTACTTGTAACCCACCTTCGGCAAAAGGTCACAAGTACATTATCGTAGCGGTAGACTACTTTACGAAGTGGGTCGAGGCTATGCCTACTTTTGGTAACAATGGTGAGACTGCAGCTCTTTTCTTCTTCAACCAAGTTATCGCTCGTTTCGGTATACCTAGAGAGATTGTCACTGACCATGGCAGTCACTTTCAGAACAGTATGATGGCTGAGTTGGCTCTTAAATTGGGTTTCCGGCAGGAGCATTCATCTCCATATTATCCTGAGGCCAATGGCCAAGTGGAAGCCGTGAATAAGTCCTTGAAGACAATTCTTCAACGGACGATTGATAAACATAGATCCAACTGGCACATTATGCTATATCATGCACTCTGGGCATACAGGACGTCAGTTAAAACTGCAACTGGCTTTACTCCGTTTCAGTTAGTCCACGGGGTGGAATCCGTATTTCCCATTGAATGCGAGATTCCTTCCCTTAAATTGGCTGTTGAGCTTCTTCCTGACACTTCTAGTCTGGCAGAGCGGCTTCTTCATCTGGAACATCTTGATGAGCAGCGTCGAGATGCCGCCACGTTGAACGAAGTGCATAAAAACCGAGTCAAAGTCCAGTACGATAAGGCGGTTAAGCCTAGGGTCTTTTCCGAAGGTGACCTTGTTTTGGTCTATGCCCAAGAAAAAGATGCCTTGGGGGCGGGAAAGTTTAAGTCGATGTGGTATGGCCCCTATATCGTCAAGAAGGTCCTTAAGAAAGGAGCGTATACCTTGGTTGACTTCGAAGGGAACGAGTTGTCGGAGCCCCGAAATGGGCTCTATTTGAAGAAGTATTATGCCTAGGCTTTGGCCTGGCATTTTGCTTTGTATATAGTAGTTTTTTGTCTTGTACATATCTGTTTTGATTTTCGATTTTTGATGAGATGGTGATGTTTTTTGATCTGCTTTGGCAGGTTGTGTTGATGTCATGAGTCATTTTGGTTTTGCCGATGGTGCTATTAGACACACCCGGAACTTAGCTTCCGCGGCTTAGCTTCTTCACTATCCTTCCGGTCAGCTGTTGGTATCAAGAGGGGTCTGCATTGGTCCTGCTTCCAATAACGTAGCAGAATACACTGCAGTCATTCATCTACTCTCGGAAGCAATATCTTTGGGTGTTGATTCGTTGGTAGTTTTCTTGGACTCCCAGCTGGTGGTGTCGCAGTTGAACAACACTTATCGGGTACGAGATCCAGTTTTATTACGATTGTTTTTTAGGGTACGTTTGTTACAAAGGTCATTTCAATTTTTAACATTCATTCATATTCCTCGAGCTGACAATTGGTTTGCTGACTCATTGGCTAATCAAGCTTTAGATTGGCATATTAATCATTCAATACAATAAAATCTAATCATCAAAAACATCATACATTTCATACATTTATCACATCACATCAAAATATCGCTGTATATATATCATCAGTATGTCAAAAAACTTTACAAAATTTTGGATCCATCAATGCCGTACAAAACTTGGGCTTATGCCCCATCATGTTCAGTCTCAAAAAATATACAGTCATCTAATATGTAAAAACTATCTACTCCTGAGGACCCTGCCCAGCGTTCCTATAGAACATCACTGCAGTGGCCATACGGCGGAACAGTATAACCCAGTCCCGGGGTACTCCTACAACCCGTCTCTAGACGGCTTCTGGCAAGTCCTCCACAGCAGCCAGAGGGATTTGGCGGGTCAGTCCCTCCAAGTTTCTCTGCACGGCCTGGAGTGTCCTGTCAGAATCCGTTGTCTCTGCCTCACCTCTGCGGCATTTATGACGTGCTAGGCCCTCAGGACGAACTGGTCCAACATCTGAAACATGATCATTTTTTTTGTCAGTCATTATGAATCCAATCCAAAAACATGTTTGTTTTTCATTTTTTATACATATTTGAAAAATCCAAAAAATCATATAAGTTAAAATTTTTGAAAAAACTTACCGACTGCTCCCCATGCTGTACCGGGTGGAAGTACTAGATCTGGATCTCCTCGAAAATCCATCCCGGCATAGGGATAGTCATCCACTGCGATGATTTGTTCTCTCCACCATAAGAAGAGCTCATCGTCCCAGGTGGTTCGGGGTACCTCGCAGCCCCCCAGTCTCTTCATCATGTCTGCCCAACGGGCAATTCTTGGGTCCCGAGGGCTGCTGATAGTTGAGATGACTTTGGGTCTCAAAGCTGGAACTCTCTCGAAGAAGAATGTAGTCAAAATGGTTCCATAGCCAAAGTGTTTTGTTTTTGTTTGGCGAATGGAGGTTAGTTGTTGTTTCATGTTCTGTAGCAGGGCAGTGCACCAATCATACACATGAATTAAGCACTCTACAGCTATGCTCATGTGCGTCCTGGACGCCTGATGCAGTGAGGCAGATCCTGCCACTCTGCCGATGGTGAATAGGAGGATCTTTATGTGCAAATCCCTGATATCTCTGATTGCAATCTGTGTGCCAACTTTCTTGGAATTATCTATGCAATAGATTTGGACATAGTCCTCCACGGTCAACCCTCCCAGGGGCTTTCCGTGCAGATCCACTGGGTCTCCCCTCCTGGAGAGTCCAGTGATGAAGTATATATCTTCCACTTCTATGCGTAGTGGCATCTGATCAATTATGAAACAATCCTGATCCGGTTCCTAATAATTTACCAGCATTTCAAGCAATTTCACATTACTTTTCATATTGGGCATTTTGAAAAATTTGAATAATCCACAGTTTCGGAGGACATTTTGTGCTGCGCGATCTTTCATGACCTCTTGGTCTATTGCACTATGCTCGCGTTCCCTCCATGAGATTGTCATCCTGAGAAAATTCATTAAAATTTGCATTAGAAACTTCTTTTTTGAGTTACGGACTTGCGCATACGCTACTTTTTCTGTGCACAGTCGCGTGTATACGCGGCTTCACTTCATTGAACCCGCGTATGCGCAGATACGCATTTTTTAAGAAGGGTTTCTAGGCAAAAATTCACTTAATTTTAAATTTTAAACGGACAAAATGATTAAGCAGGATGAATAAGGAGCCTACCTGAAGTTTCGCTGAATTCCGACGGTCGGTTGTTGCTGATTTGACGAAACAAGTTTTTAGCTCCAGAGCTCTTTTCCAAATCAGCTATGCAATAATGAACCAATTGACAGGTAATTTGTGTATTTATGGCTAAAAAATTGAAAATTTTCGCAAAAATTTCCTTGTGCTTATTTTTTCGATCTGTCTTATGCTGTATAACTCGATTGCTTGGAAGTGCCCAGTTTGGTATATTTCAGGTACATTTTGACATTTTCGAGATTTTTCCCGGTTTTTGGCCCATGTGTTCGGACTCTTCACGGCAGGTATATGATCTTCACTGGCATATAGGTTAGGGAATCACTTTCCGTTGCATCTTGCATTCTAGCCTCCATACTGATCACTTGCCTTAGGGTCGATCCCATCAGGTCATGAGCATTACACCCATTTCACTCGCCGATTTTTTTTAATCATGACTTGATGGTAGAGCCTTCCTTTACATGGGCTTCCTAGTTAGTTCCTCGCTTTCACTTGTTGCCCATGCTGCTTTTTATGTAGGCTCGGGAGTCCTCTTTAGTCCCGCCATGTCTTTTGTGTTGAAGCTTCATTCTTCTCCTTCATCACTTATCATTTTTCTCGCTTATACCCTAGAGGCTCCCTGGTGTCGTTAAGTTGTATTACTGCATTGCATATTGGCTACTTGTTTATCCTGGCCTTTAGCCGGCTTCATTTGGACTCGATGTTTAAGCCAACTTTTGACCTTGACTTTCTGTACAAGTTAACCATTGCATGCACTTAGCTATCACGACTTGACACCTTTGTACCCATGGATGAAACGTTCCTCTGAGTATCACTGACCAGTTTTCGCCACCTTGCATTGAGCATAGGATTGTTCCAATCCCAGGAACTAGTGCATCTGCTTTCTTGATACTCGTTCTATCCATTGTACCATAGCATTCTTTTATTCTTTTTCAGGCTTATTATATGAAAAAGACAAAAAAAATTAAATATAACAAAAAGAGCGGGAACGGGATGTATCTTCGTTATTTTGATGGCAGTACAGAGTCAGTTTGTCGCCCTTGAACAAAGCACATATACTTATATATATTTCCTTCATTTGGGATGGTTATAGTTTGACCTAGGTTCGGCCTTTACCATGTTTCACTTGTCAGTTCTCCCCCGGTTGGTTACCTCTTCCAATCATATGGAGAGTTTGTTTTGCCTCCTGCAAGACAGACTTATACAGTGTCACTTTTTACTGCCATGGTCATCACAGAGTCGTGCTTTTGTTCAAGGGAAGTCTAGCCTGAGTCGGCCATTCTGCGGTGTCTCTTGACTCATTATTCAGTCGGCCTTCCCGGTCTTGTCAGTATCATGTTCTATCACATCAGATGTTTTGATCTTTTGCTCGTGCTGGTTTGAGAAGGTCCCCATTGACTTCTTGCCGGCGGGTTTGTCTCTTATCGACTACGACACATTGCTCTGAGAGCGAGCCTAGAGCCGCACCTTGGGCCTATTTCCATCATTGATAGGTGACCTCGTGCTCAGCATTTGATCATCATCATGGGTCTTTGACTGAGTGGTTTCCCATGTGTTCGACATCAGCACACATTATCACACTTGGGATTCGTGCAGTACCTTGATTTCCATTTGACCCTATCGGTGGATTTCTCGCCTCTGTGTCGGCTTTCATTATTGGTTGGTTCAGAGGGTTTCTTCCGTGCGCTAGCTTCATCTTGTGCACGTCGGAAACGTACTTCGGTTTTGGTTCCATCACTCTCCTTCGTCCGATTCCTTCCAAATCTTGGCCTGCGGGTTACACTCGCGCTGGACTGATGTGGGATGCCTTAATGCCTTCCTTCCAGTAGATCTTTTCCCATCGAATCCGACTCATTGCTCTGGGAACAAGGTCTAGAGTCTTTTTGTCAGTACCTTAGGGTTTGCAGTCATCAGTGGCAGACTCTTCGCTATCGACAGTGGGGATTCATCATTGCCTCCTGATTGGTAGATTCTTTCAAGTGTTCGACTTCAACTCATTCATTCACACTTGTCGGATTGTACTGGGGCACCTTGACACTCATTATCATTATCGGTGGGTTGTCTCGCGTTGGTTAACGGGAAACATCATTGCCCGGTAATCCAACGATTTCTCACATGGTCGACTTCAGCTCATTTATTCCCAGTGTGTAGAATTGTGCCATAGTGATCGGTGAAGACCTCGGGTAGCATCAGCATGTTTCGGTTCACTTTTGACAGTCCTTTCAGTATCTGCCAGTGATGCCGTCCACCCTTATATGTTGCAGTTCAGCACAGCAGCATCTTATATGTTGATCCCCGAGTTGCGTGATTGTACCGTTTGATCCACCTCTTATGATCCGGTACTTGGAGATTCGGTTACTTGATCAGACATCCAGTTGCGCCATCTTTGATCATCTTTCTATATGTGATACTTGGACATTGATTCAGACTTATTCCCGGGCCCTGCTCAGATGATTCACTATGTACTTTCAGTTCAGTTATACTTGTATACATGTTGGATCTATTCGGTACTTTCTATATATATGATGTATTTTTGACTGAGCATGGGTATGCCCGCCTCAGCATGTGTTGACTCTCTGGTTTCTTTCATTGGTTTTTGGCAGGCTGAAATCTGGTGAAGTCCTCTCTTGTCCTTACGAAGTTCTTTCTATGTGCATAATACATTTCGGCCATCATGTACCCCTTCTGACCTCATATATTAGGGGGCATCTGTTATAGCATCATTTCTCACCTTGACATGATTTATGATTGCTTCATGTCTGTTAAGTAGTACGCCCCTGCTCTGTGGAGGTTGAATCCCAACCAACCTCTAGGGTGTTAAATCCCCGAAACAACGCAGGAAAGCCTTTCCCTCGCTAAAGACAACATCTTATCCCTTGTCTTCCAACATCGCCACAGAGATCATATTCTTCTTCAATCCTAGAACATGCATGACATCCTTCAAGATGAAAGGTTTGCCAAACTCCCTCTCAAAAGAAATGGTCCCGATACCAATCGCACTATATCTACCATCATCGCCCATCTCGATGTGCACTCCAAGATCCTTCTAATCTAGATCAGTAAACAAATCTTTGTCTCCGGTCATATGGAAAGACGCACCACTGTCAAGAAACCACACTAAACCCATCATACTTGAGACCAAGTATGCGATCAGTGAAAAATCCAGCTCAAACTTCGAGGTTAAGGCCTCTCCAGCTACAGATCCAGCAACTGCTTATTTTTCTTCTTCTGTGGACAATTAGTGGCGTAATGTCTGTGTTGGTGACAGTGAAAGCACTTCAACTTGGACATGTCCTACTTCTTGCCTTCCGCATCGAATTGAGAAGTATTATTCTTGCCCTTCCCCTTCCTTGCTTTGGCAGCCAAAGCACAATTTTCTTCATCTTCATTCTTCGATGAAGATCCATCCCTAGTACTCCACCTTATCTCCTCCTGCACAAGATCCGACCAAAGTCACTCCCATCCCGACAGTTTCTCCCGACCATTGACAGAGTCCTCATAGGAATGCCAACTCTTTGGAAGCCCAAGGAGCGCCAAGCTCACCAAGTCCTCTTCATCTATAGTAACCCCCACACTTCCCAGCTCATCCCTACACTAGACGAACTTTGTGAGGTACTTGGGTATACTCTCACCCTTCTCCATTTTTATTTTCCTGAGCTTATCCTTGAGCGCCAACTTCCTCTGGTCGCTCTTGCTTTGGAACAATTCTATCAAAGCTTTCCACATCAAGAATGGAGAAGCTTTACCATGAAGGCTGGACACTATGTGATCCTTCACACCTTCCAACAGAATCCTCCAACATTTTGCTGTCTTCTTTTGCCATGCATCAAGTGCGGCAACATCACTAGAAGCAGGTTTTGGAATTTCTGCATCTATGAACTCCTTCAACCCATTATCCTCCAGAACCGCCTCCATCCTGTCCTTCCATGCAATATAATTTGAGCTGCCCTCAAGAGAATACTCCAATCGCAATCCATTGAAAGACATCTCAACTTCGACACCAAGAAAACACTATAGCAAATTCGAATTCCACCAGCACAAAACTCAACCGCTTCAATAATTTCAATCTGCTCCAATGATCAACTACACTAATACCATGTAGAAAATATATAACTGATATGTTATATGTCTAAGATTCACCTGATCACACACTATTTTACTTCATGCACAATACAGAATCTATTCCACCATTGATCATCATATGCGGAAATTAAATCAATTGCATGCACACATTATAACCATAAAAATTCACACACATTAACACAGTGATTTATGGTAAAGCTTAAAGCTGAAAACCCCCAACTATCTGTATAATATATGTCATAGAGATCATGTAACAATCATCATACAAAGCTTCTCACAATCTCTCAGTACAATCTCCAATCGCTACAAACTAATCAGGTCCAATCTAGCAAATCCCATGCACCGATCTCTGCCACCTGCTAGCCTGCCTCTACTGCGCAATCCCTGCTGAATATGGGCTCTCAATGAACTCAAATCCACCTGGCTTGCACTGTGCAATCCTCATTGGCATCTCCATCAATGTGTGGTGCAAACTCATGCACCACTATGGTCACAGCTGATAGTCTACTTGCTCTTTCACCTACCTCTCCACTGGTCTCCACTGAAACTGTCCATGCACTGTAGTTAACTGATGTATTCTTCAGTTGATTAATGAGTTAATATTTAGTGAATTAATTAATAATTAATTCACACCACTCTCACTAGTGTATCAATCAGTTAAACTAGATACAACTAGCTCAACTGTGTCTAATTGAGTTAAACTGACCACAAATCCACCAACTACCTCAATAACTCCCACAAAGCCTAAATACGCAGAGACTACATTTGATCTCCATGCAATAGCTCACTTAACCCTCGGGGAATAGCGTAATTCCTTCTATCGGCCTCCATGTGCCACATCCTTCTTGTAAGCTAAAGTGCTCAAGAGAATAAGATAATGTTTATAGTCCAAATATTATTAAGAGCTAATAATATTCGACATATCTATTTTTAGACTGGCAATCTAAAAATAGATTCCGCCCAATATGTCTAAAAATAGAAGTCCATCTATTTTTCCAACTTTGACCAAGCATCCACAAATAGCATCCTGCAACTCATAGAATATGATCGACATGTCTAAAAATAGACTAGCGCCAAAAATAGCCTGCGAACCCACTTAGTGAAGGCGACTTCTTTCCATTAAGCTCATCATCTTGTTGCAATCTCAACAAGCAAAACCCCAAGGGGAATGTATAGATCAGCCTTTTTTGTACATGGATCTGTACTGGATCTATATTTTTATGTAAAGATCTGATCTAGATCTAAAGAATCAATAAACTGCTGCTTCAGCCCTAAAAATAACGCTGTCATGGTTATGCAGTCTTTTGTCATGGTTGTAGCACCTCATTTCTGAGGATTTCTCCTGTATTTCCTCACTCTTTCCTCTGTAAAATGTATGATTTATGCCACTGATATTATTTGTCAATTTTTAGACCTTATTTCAGTCAAACCCTTCAGAAAATTACGCTCTCATGCTTCACTAAATTTTTGCATACTCCGGGTCATGGGAAATCAAGGTTTTCTAGCCTAGTTAGGAATGGAGGAACTGTTTAACATAGAAAAACACATTTTTTTTTGCTGAAATTTGACATGGGAGTCCCTCATAACTCTAGCTATCAGATACAACCACTTTCCCATATTATTTTTACACGGATCTCTGAATACACACGTTTTAGGGCCTAAATCATCACTTTTCCTCGCCTTTTGGTCTATAAAACGATGTATAAGGTTGCTGCTGCATATTTAATTGAAGTTTAAGTGCTTTGAAATATGTATGAGGTATATGGTTGTAGCTCCACATTGGTAATAACTCATATTATTCCCAATAGTGTAGTTGTTCCTTAGTTGGGAACATTACAGTGGTATCAGAGCAAGATCTTTGGCTCAGCCTGTGGCTTCAAGCCAAAGTGCTGAAAGGAAAGGAGAAAGGTCATAATGATGAATAATATGAGTTTACTCTCATCACTTTTCAGATCCAGCAAGGACCTCTCCAAGGAGGTTGCACAAGAAGAAGAGAGAAGAAGCAGTGAAACTCCCAGGAATTTTCAAGAACAAGAAGATCTTCCGATTAGATCTATAAGATCTATACATGAGAAAAATTTTGAATCCTCATCTCATGGATATGTGCACTCAGCCATATTTCCAAATCTTCAGCGTTATTTCTATGATTTCTTCGTGAAGAGGAAGAAAGGAGGTGAGCCCAAAAAGGAGACTCTTAGAGAGTATTTGGAGGAGTCTGAAGCTCAATCCAAGGAGTTCAAAGATGAATTGAACTTCTAAGGGTTCTGGAAGATCAAGGAGGGAAAAGACATGAAGAAGGAGCAGCATGATAAGGGTAGATTCTATCTATATATCTTTAATGGATCACCTAAATGTCTAGTCACGGTTTGGGTGGAGGAGCTAGACAACTTCATGCAACAACATCAAGTTTTAGAGATTGAAGCCATCAAAGTAGCAGCGCTGCATTTTGAAGGTAAAGCATATTCTTGGTGGTATTTTGAGTCTTTTTCCTTGAAGAATGCCAATACACCTACTTATGCAAGGTTTATTGCAAGATTGATAGAAAGGTTTGATGAAGCTCCATATGTAACATCTTCTGTTGACACTATCAAACCACATCAGATGAAGCTTTTGCATGAGTTGGAAGGGTCTATGAATCCAACTCCATTTCTGAAGACCTGGAAGAGGGTGTAAGTTTGTTTGATGCCTTACCAAGGGCAATATATCCATTGAGTGAAGGGTCCTCTTCTCAAGAGGAAAGCATGAAAGTTTCTCCTTCAATAGATGACCAAGATCTAAGGTCTCTTATTGATGATGAGACAATTTCAGTTATTGAAAAGGAGAAGGAGACAGGAGATCATAACGCAGTCAAAACAAAAGCACCTCAAGCACCTCTTGAAGATGAAGTTGGGGCACTTGCTCCAAGAGAAGAAACTCTTGCACTCTTGCAAGGAGTTCCACAAGGTCTCACACATATAGCTCTTGGCATAACACATAAGCAGCATGTACCATCATTGTCAAATGATGAGATCTTGGAGATAGAAGAAGGAAAAGAGGAGGAAGGGCATCACAAGGAGAAGAACATAAATCCTTCTCTATTTCAAATCTTGGGATCACAAGGAAGGCAAGAGGTCTTATGCATTAAAGGTAGGGGAAAATCTGTCTACCTACATCCACATTCTACTCTATGCCTTGACACCTCTTTGCAAGGAGGTACTTTACCAGGAGCACCTCTTGATAGGAAGAAATCTAAAGTGTTCTCTCAACTATGGGTAGCATATACATACTTAGCTAAGGAGGAATCCTTGGGAGAAGCTAGCACAGTGCAGAGAATCTCTTAGGAATTCGGGATAGAGATGAGCAATTTCCTGAAAGGGGGATTGCTAACTCCCTCTCAGAAATCTGCGCTAAGAAAGGAGAAATCAGAAATCTATGATGGCATGAGCATGAGGGCACATGGCAACTCCATATCTTTGGGGCAGCCCATGATCTCTTCATTCACAAAGAATATTTCTGAAGATAGCAAGGGGATTCTAACCCTCTTGTATACATGGGCCAAAAGGAGGAGGTTTTGGAAAACAAGGACTTTCCGAGGGGAAGTTGATTTCCATGTGCTCCAATCTTGTCTTGTGCAAGATCAGCTGCAAATGGGGCAGCAAAGGGGAGATTATGATGCTCCAACATGTTATTTTGATATCAAGGATGTCAAAGAGGGGATCCATGAGAAGAAAGGGGTGGCATTTCAAACCTCTACAGCGCTATCATTCTTGGAGAGCTTGGATCCTTATTGGGATTCCCAACTCAAGATGGAATACTCCAAGGACCTTTTCACATGTGGTGTTCTTGATGGGGAAGTAGTGGATGAAAGGTTCAAGGTGGTGGATGGAGTTATCTATTTCTATAATCTTATTCTTTTAGTTAGTGACTCCAAGCTCAAGGAGGGACTACTTGATGCCATCTATGAGATCCTGCTTTCCAAACCCACCGGTTTCATTAGAGCATATCATACACTCTTGGGTGGTTTCATATGGGAAGGTTTCAAAGAAGAGGTGCACTCTCACATGAAGATGTGCATGGATTACTTGGTAGAGGAGGAGGAACATAGCTCTTGGGAAGAGCCATCATTCACATCTCCTTACTTATTGAGTGTGAGAGGGAACTCATCCATGAGTTACCCCACTGATGTAAAACAAGTGTATAGAGAATCTTATCTTTCTGAATATTATCATGTATCTCCTATATGCTTATATTTTTCTAACACTTACTTACAGAACATTGCTCCAAAAGGGGGCACTATTTATGAGGGGTTTCATGGGCTACTCAAGGCCATGAACTATGTTGATGCAGGACATCCCTTGGAGGATCTTGGCAAGCTATTACATTCTTCATGGTGTGATACTTTTACACCAACTATGATGCATTTCCTCCAAGCATTCAGATGGGATGAGGCAGCAAACAAGTGTTGGGGGAGACACTTGTCATATCCTATTCTATGGTAGTTAAGGATAAAATTGTGCTGGTTGCACATGAGGGAACACCTTCCTCCTCATTTATCATACATGGCAGCTAGCATGATTCTAATCATGATTCCTTATGTTGAAAATGTTCTTACTCTTGGGAACATGGTTGGAGAGGAGGTACTTTGGTGGGGTGTGTCCTTGGGGGAATGAGCCCTCCATTCTTTGTGCATTGCATGCTTCCATGGGAGCATGAGATTCTGTATGGCCATTATGATAGAATACTTGCCTCTTTGAAGAGTGTGCCATATGTTTATGGGAAACATGCCTCTCGTATGTGTTGGGAGGGATTTCTTTTATGGATTTCCAAGCTTGGAGGTGATCCACTACATTTGGATGGTAGCATGGAGGTGGGAGTCTTTCATGGATCATGAAAATCCCCATGCTTGTCATCACTTCTATCTTGAGGAGGCCATGGATCAGCAAGAAGGCTTCCACAACAACCTTCCATTTCTTCATGATGAGATCCCCTGGGTTTATTCATTAAAGGCCAACTTTCATATTGAGGGAGGACCATTGGGAGACAGAGCTATTGCAGAAGATTCAGAGCAATGGTGGAGACTAACAGATGAGGAGGCCACAAGAGAAGAAGGGGAAGTTTTGTAGCACCCTTGCAGTTGCTTGAGGACAAGCAACATTTGGGAGGGGGAGACTGTAATGTTCCTAAATTATCTTCAGCTAATAGGAACATTAATTTTTCCTTGTTTATTTTTTCATTTCATGATTAATGAATAAATTGTAAAGGAGGACATGTAAAACTCCTAAAACCAAGAATAAATCAATTCCTATGTGAACAGAGACATATCTGGGCTATTTAAATAAAATCCTGCAAGTGTGAATGGGTCTAAATCACAAGAGTGGGCCATCTTTGACCAAGTCAAATATCACAGTCTAGATCCATTGAACCTCTTTGAGGGACAGCGCAGATCTAGAAGGAGGGTCTAATGTGAAAAGGGTTAAGTGACTCAAGGTGGTTTAGGGTTTGGCAAGGCTCCTATCTTATAAAAGGAAGAGGAGGGCAGCAAGGAGAGGTTGTTGAAGATTATCATTTCACAAGGAATTGTCTGCTAGACATCCCTTGTTGGGCATTCTTGTTCAGGAATCCCACCTCCTTCCTTGAGCAGCTCTTGGAGGATAATTGTTCTAACTTGTCCACTATCAGGCTTGGGCCAAGCTTCACCTTACATTTACAGTGCTGCCCATGTTGAGGGTTGAGCTGTCTTGTGAGCTACAGCAAGTGGAGGACTAGATCTGCTCACATCTAGATGATAGTAGTGGCTCTTCTCAGTGAGTGTGTCTTTTAACCTCCTAGAAGAGTTCATTATCTGATTGCACTTCAGATCTACATCTTGACATTAGGCCAAATCATTCTCAGAAGCTACAACATTTTTCCTCTCCCTAGAACAGCGTTATTTGCAGATCTACAGCTGCAGGGTGTTTTCCCTGCGTTTTGGAGGAGAGATCTCGGGTGTTGGGGTTCTTCCTCTCACTGTGGTGATCCATGGATGGCCATCCAATCCATGTTTGTTTCATATCTGATCTGCTATGTAATTTTACTATTCAGAAATTCTGAATCATTTTGCAGATCTAAAGTCTTAGATCTCAGATCTACTTTCGGTGCTCCATGTTTTGAGCAAAACCCCAAGGGGAATGTATACATCAGCCTTTCTTGTACAGGGATCTGTACTGGATCTATATTTTTATGTAAATATCTGATCTAGATCTGAAGAATCAATAAACTGCTGCTTCAGCCCTAAAAATAACACGGTCATGGTTGTAGCACCTCATTTATGAGGATTTCTCCTGTATTTCCTCACTCTTTCTTCTGTAAAATGTATGAGTTATGCCACTAATATTATTTGTCAATTTTCAAACCTTATTTCAGTCAAACCGTTCAGAAAATTACGCTCTCATGCTTCAATAAATTTCTGCATACTCCGAGTCATGGGAAATCAGGGTTTTCTAGCCTAGTTAGGAATGGAGGAACTGTTTAACATAGAAAAACACTTTTTTTTTGGCTAAAATTTGACATGGGAGTCCCTCATAACCCTATATATCAGATCCAACCACTCTCCCATCTTATTTTTATGCCGATCTCTGAATACACACGTTTTAGGGCCTAAATCATCGCTTTTCCCCACCTTTTGGTCTATAAAACATTGTATAAGGTTGTTGTTGCATATTTAACTGAAGTTTAAGTGTTTTGAAATCTGTATGAGGTATATGGCTACAGCTCCACATTGGTAATAACTCATATTATTCCCAATAGTGTAGTTGTTCCTTAGTTGGGAACATTATAGAGATGACCTATGGGCACCGCACAAATCCCAAGACCAATTAGAATGGCCTTGTGTGTTGTATCACCAACATTGTGCCCTGTGCAGTTTTATACCTTGACGGCCCGGTGCATGCACCTTCGACCGCCCCGAGCCACCTTCTATATGACATGCACTGGTGCGTTGAAACCTTAGTAGCGCATCGATGAAAAAAACATCTGTAATAACCTCCGACCGCCCAATTTTTTTAGTTGTGTTGAATTTCTGTTAAAAGCTCTGCCAAAACCTCCGTAACCATAAACGGATGTTGTAGCAAAAATTTTTTGAAAATTTTGGCCAATTTTATAACACTAAAAACCTCCTTTATAACCTCCACTAGAGGGTCTTTTCCTTGTAATGCAGCCAGGATAGTAAAATCCCTGCAAAGACCATTCACGACTATGGATGATGAAACCATCGCCTCACTCTGCATGGATAAGCATCCAAGATCACGCTCTATATTCTTAATTTTTTCAGAGAAATCCTCCTTGGATATTACCCAATTATCTTTGCCCCAAAATTATGTTATGTTGAACCTTCCTACATAATTCCAGTTGAATCTGAAGTGATCTATTTCCTTAGCAGATTTCTCAAACTCTTCCCACATCGTCACATATCAGCCTGCTTTTCCTTCATCATGAAGAGGGAAAAGACACATTGGTCTCTTTAAGGTAGGAATAGTTCCTTCAAGGTTTCATCTTCTAAATTATTGAAGAGATCGATGAGAGAGTCGATATATTTCAGTATTTTTTTTTAGGGCGAAATTTCTTCTCTTTGCTTCCAAATTCGTGCTTTTAATTATTCCCTTTTCATAATTTGATAATATCTCAACATAAGTTCTGACTGTGGAAAAAATTTTCCAAATATCTCTCCATATCTCTTTTTTGGCTTGTATCAAGACTTGCTTTCCCGTAACTGTAACATTGATCACTTCCTGCAAAGTCTTGACCTAATTATGCTTCTTCCTTAGGGTGGCTTGTATTTGTTCAATCTCATGGTTCTTACTCTCCACTAGATTTTATCCCCTTCGCTCAGCTTTGGTATTCTCCACCTGAGCGAACTCTATTTCCTATTCTAGTTGAGTTAACATGTAATAGATTAGAGTCATCAGTCTCATATGTTTGAGTTGTGTTGATAGCTTGATCAATCGACGCCTTGTATTCTGCCAAGAGCTTAAGGTGATGCTCCTCCTTTTCATGAGATTCTATCCTTGGGAGCTCCACCTGTCTAAGGCTCTCTTGGAGCTCTTCTTCTTTAATTTTTCAAGCTATCTCCATTTTCTTCAGATGTGCCTCAATTTCCTCCCTCCTTTCAAATGCTTGAATAAGAACGTGGTGGCCATTGTTAGCATGAATTTTTTGTCGTAAAAACTCACTTTAGCTACGCATATCAAGTAGCCCTAACATAAGTTATGGCTGCAAAATATCTTAAAATCTGTAATAAGCTGCACACATCTAGATCTATATATGGAAGATATTAAGCAGGTAAAGTAAAGTACAAACACCAATGGAAAAGACAAGAACACATATATTTAAAAGAATTTTTTTTATTATATCAAAGAATGGGGCACCTGAGAGGAAAACAAGAAAGGTGTTTTCCGGTTCTCCTCAGTGGGCTGGGTTCTTGGAAGTCCTCAGTGTTTCAGATTAATGGTCTCTCTCTCTAACTATTGTGGAAAACAAAACATGGAACTCAATGGGAGTTCATAAAACAGAAATGCAAAATGGTGACCAAAAGCAGATCTAGTGTGATCCAATGCAATGAAGGTGACTAATGAATGGGAAAAACCCTCCTATTTATAACAAAATATTGGAGTGTTCTAGAACCTGGTGCATGAATAAAATATTATTAAACATCTTCTAGAATCACCCTTTAGGAATATTTTATTATATTTGTTGGAGGGAAAAGGGTTTTTGACTTGGATCAATTCCTTTATTTATAAATAACAAATAAATAAATGATTTATTTGTTATTTAAGGGAAATGAGGGGAATATAATTAAATAAATAATGGTTTATTTAATTATTTATATTTGATTTAGTCAAATTTAACTAAGAATATGATTTAAATAGTGATTTAAATAACTTATTCTTAGGAAACAATTAAATAAATAATGATTTACTTAATTGATATCCTTATATTGGGTTAAACATGACCATGAAACGTAAATAGATGTGGTGAAAGCAATTTTACTTTAGGTAAAATTGGTCTTACATGGTGTACTTGGGTTCATCTAATAATGATAGGTTATATGACCAAAAAATGGTGTAACAGTCATGATCAGGTATTTTTAAAATAGCAAGGAGGGACTTAATCTCTTTCTCTTTCTCTTCAAGCAACTTCTTGATAGGCCCTGTGTCCTTCGGATGTCCTGATTGTCGAAACACAATATCCTCCAAGTCCTTTATCCAATTTATTTTGGTCCTTAAGGCAGCATGTGCCACATGCAACTGATCAAATATTTTTTTGAACATTGCCTACATTTTCCTATTTCTAGCAGTCGAGTCAAGTAGTCTTTGGGATACTATCTCCCCTTTTTGTCGATGAATATTAATGGCGTTCGTGTCTGACACCCTCCCCAGGTTGATAGTGAGAGAAGAATTCCTAGATCTGAATACATGTTGGTTCTCACCAATATTTTGTTGGAAAACTATGAGGTTTAATGTGTTTTTTTCGAAGTCCGTAGCGAAAAGAAACCAGGGTCCACTTGTGGGAATCAAATCTCTAAGCTCTGAAATTTATGTTGGTTGAGATTGTTCAGTTATTAATTCTAGCCCTACACTAGCTGCCATTACATGCTTCTCTTTCGTAAAAGTGTGTTTGATGTTTATCTCCTGCGCTCCAAAATATTTCGGCTTTAAGGCGTCGAGGGTCTATCGAATCTCTTTATCCAAAAATTCCACTTCTCGCTTAAACTTATCAGTGTCTACATCATCCTCTTTGTCCCTTACACAACATGCTATTTCATCCAGGGCTAATATTTCTGATTACCTTTTCTTTGCATGGGCCACTGATTCAACAATGGTATTCTCTATTTGAACCTTAGAACTGCTAGGGATAAACTCTATTGTTACTTTATTTATTTTTGTTGGTTTCGGTACTACTGACATCATGGTATTATCCATAGGTACCATCATATTCACCATCCTTTCCTCTTAGGGCTTGTTTTCATGGACATAGGTCAATAACCCTACTTGATTCTTAATCCCTGAGAAAATTCCCAAAGGGTCATAGTGCCAGGTACTATCCTGCAGGTATCCAAAAGACAACATTTCTTTCTCCAAAGCATCTATAACATTTTTTTTTCAATTAGGGGTGAAATAACATAAGGATAACTGAATAAATATTTGAGACGAGATGTAATTCATTTACAATAATATTTTTCCTAAGTACCTCATAAGGAAATAATAAAGGAGAAATGTACTTAGGTAGTTGGAAAGTCTTCTTTCCAAAACCATACAATCTTATGACAGAATAATTACAAAAAAAAAACAACTTCCTATACTTTGTTCTTCTGTGAGTCTTATACTTTCACTTGCTCTTCGAAGATTTTTTTAATTCCTACTTCTGTTAATTTGACCCTTAGAGTGTATGCAAAAAAAATGACATATTTGGAATATGAATGTGGGACTCACTGAGGATAGATGACATCAGTCCATCTAAAGACTTATTTTTCATTATTTTCAGCATCGGTAGTACTCATAAGAAGTTTCGTGGATAAAAAATAGGAGGGATAATTGAATAGGAATAAATGAACTAAATGTGTACAATGTCATTAAGAAGTAAAATGAAGGGTAGTAGATAAGTCAATGGTAAGGGTGACGAGCCGTATAGCTAAAAAGACCAACTCTTCCATCTGGCTACCGTCTGCCAATCCAAATATGATTGAGAAGAGGGAGGTTAAAGTCTGAAAGAAGGGTTTTAAAGATTAAGTAGGTATAGGAAATTGTAACCTCAATGCTGGGTCAGGGCTTGCAAATAAAATTTTCAAAAATTGAAGCTTATCGTCTTCCGCCCATGTAATAAACTCCTAGTCTAATCTGTTGTTGGATATGTCGATTCCCTAAGAGGGAATTCCTAACATTTTCACTATCATCTCCTCATCTATCTTTAGGAAGACTCTACGACTGGACCGGAAGAATAAAGCATGCTACTCGAGTTCGTAATGTTCTGCAACCAGCAAGATGGAGTCTGGGTCGAAATGGGTAGGGAGAAAGCTTGCATGCAAGACTCTGAACTTCAATAAATAAACATCATCATATGAATGAGCGATAGTAAGGATTAGGTTCCTCTTAAGGGTGAGGACATATGTTGAAATTGGCAACAAGAAATATTGAAAATGGCACCCATGGGGCTTCTGAATTAATTTTCTCTTAATTAATTTAGAAGGAAATTGTAATTCCACATTTTATGTCATCTTGTATTAGTTAACTGAGTCAGGAAGACTTATTTAGCTTAGTAAATTAGAGTCCAGGATCAAAAATGAGGAATGTAGAGTACTTTCCTATTTATAGGGGTTTCAGTTACAGTTATTTGTGAGTTGTAATTAGTTAACTCAATTATTTGAGTTAAAAACAGTTTAACTAGTTCTAAATGAGAGATGAGCTAGTGAGAAGTCTAGTGAATTAAATCTAAATTAATTCACATGCAATGATCAATCAGATAACTAATAATTTTCTATGAATAGCTATTGCGTGTCATTTCTAAGGAAGGTTGTAATATTCCTAAATTAGCATGCATCTAATAGGAATATAAATTTTTTCTTTTGACACCTAGTAGATGAATAAATGGGTAAGGAGGCCCATACATATCTTAAACAGGCATAAAATCCCTCTTGATGTGAAAATGGATCATAACAATAGCTATATCTTGCACCCTCATGTGTGAATAGGGGAAAATACATGTGGAAAAGGTCAAGTTTGACCAAGTCAACAATGTTGGTAGGGATGGAGGAGATCATCAATAGAGACAGCGCAGAGATAGTGGGAGGAAGATTCTATGATGGTGGAAACCCTAATGAGTGGGACCCAAGGTAAGAAGGCTCAAACTTGTTTATAAGGAGGGTAAGGCATCCATAGTGGGGTATCTTATTGATTATTGATTTTATGGTCTACATGACTATTGTGCATTCTTCAGCTGTTTAGTTGAGATTGATGTGCTGCTTAGCACCAGGTGTTCCCAAGCGGGAATCCCGTCTCCTTTTTTGAGAGGCCTCTTAGGGGAGAATTGTACTTCATTTTTCCACACTCAGGCTTAATTCCAAGCTTCATCCTTCAGCTACAACGTTATTTCTGCAGAGTATAGTGTTGTGTTGCAGGGTGTTGCAATGGAGGGTTGAGAAACCCACTTCCGGAGCTAGTTTTTCAGAGGAGGAAGCATTCTTCTCTTTGGGAGATCAGTGAGGAAGATTCTGGAGCATATTTCACATCTTGGCACTTGACCAACATATTTCCTATCACCTACAATGCAATATCCCTCTTTGACTATGTTATTTCAGTGAGCCATTGCAGTGATGGGTTTCAGTGCTTGATTAGAGGGGGAGATCTTCAGTGATTGGATCAGCCTTTCACTTGAAGGATCTATTAGAATAGATCCATTCGTTACATGTATCATATACAGCCATCTTCATCTATTTATTGAGTTGCAGCTGCTATTTAGCCCCAGGGCTACATTCCGACATTTTTGTATTTTTTCATATTTCAGGAAATCCTTTCCGGGTTGTCTTGAAAATGTATTTGGGAGCTTAGATATTTACTCTCGGCACTTTTTGAGCCATATATTTGTAGATATATACTATTTTACATTTCCAGTAGCAATGTACCATCTAAAACTACGTTGTACTTGTTCATGAGCATTCTGCTATGTAGCAGCATTTCATATTTGGCATATGTATTCATGGGAGGCTTGCTTGCCTTGATTATTTTAGTTGTGCCCACTTCTATTGTACTTATTTGCTGCTGATTTACATAATAAAATGGCTCCATGGTTTTCATACATTTTGGTGTAATTTTATTCACTGTTATTTCCAGTTTTATGTTCATATATTGTTGCTTCCCCATTTGGGAATACTATAATGGTATCAGAGCATAATCTTGGCTTAGCTTGTAGATCTCAGCCATTATGCTATCACGAGAATAAGAAGAAGAAGGGAAAGATCAAAATGATGGAAAGAATGAGATTTTCCTCATCACTTTTCAGATCTATGAAGAACCTCTCCAAAGAGGATAAGCAAATGAAAAAGGAAAGTTGCAGTGAGACCTCTAGAGGGTTTCAAGAGGAGGAAGGCCCATGTACTTCCTATGATCAAAAAAGAGAACCAATGTTGCAGAGAGCTCCAAAGCATTCCACTATGCCCTTTCCTTTTGATAAAGGAGACAACAAGCATGGATATGGAGGGCACTTGTAACATGAGATCCTAAGTGGATACCTGGCAGAATACAAGTCTCAACCTAGAGATTTCAAGGAGACTCTACCTTTTCCTCAGTTTATTCAGCTTGAAGAAGAAAGGAGGCCTTGCAGCAATAGGAGAATGAGGGGCAATAGATTTCTATTTTCTAATTTTGAGGGATCATCCACATGTACAGCAAAGGCTTGGGTGATGAAGCTAGATGCATTGTTCCTACTACATCCAATGGTAGAAAGAGAGGCTGTTGAGATTGCAGCGCTGCACCTTGAAGGTAAAGCAAGCACTTGGTGGTTCAACCATTTGAATCATGCAAGAGTGACTAATTTTGCAGATTTCACTCAAAGGGTGATCAAAATATTAGACAAGGAGAAATTAGAGGGGAGGAGCCTTCACCACCACTTGAGGAGACTTGTACCAGCGCTGACACAACTATGGAGGAGCAGCCATCATCCTCAGCAGTTGGGGGAGCCAATACATTGGAAGGAGGAACCCTTGTAGCCATACAAGATGTTCCCAAGATTCACCAAGGTATGCATGAACTTCCACTTCCTGTTATTTCAGCAAATCTTATGAAGGGTTGTGAAGATCTTCCTTTTCATGACCAAGGCTCAACACATATTGCTGTTTTGGAGCAGCAGAATTGCACTACGATGTGCAACATTGAGTTGTTCAAGGAAGGGGTAAGAAATCATCCTAATGTGTCATTATTGAGCTACACACAACAATTGGGGTTAGGGTGTGGATTTGTGGAGAATAGGATGAGCTTTGTCCTAAATAATCCAATGTAGGACTATATGTTCAGCATTGAGCTTGAGCATGAGACAGCAAATACACCATTCTGGAGATCAACAGCACTGTCATTGAGCAACAGTGATGAGTTGGGACCTCAACTATTGATAGAGCATCCTAATGACCATTGCACTTGTGTGACACTGGAGGAGCAGATGATTGATGAGAGTCCTCTCATTTTCTAGCATGATGATGGGTCTTTCTTGTTGAGCATTGTACAACTCTATGAGGAGACTTTTCTCTCAGCATACTTGGATCCCTATGGATTCAATAGGGTCATTGGTGTGGGATATTCACTGGGAGATCTCCAAGAGGTTGCATTTCAACATCCCATGAAATGAAAAGATAGAAATCGGATATGGGAGGATGATATTCTCCATGGGAAGGATACCAAGATGGAGCATGGTAGGAGACACCCCCATTTGCATAAGAGGGTGTGGATGGTAAGCAAGAGGTTGGTGAGCCACTTGCATATCTATGACACAGGGCAGCAGGAGGCATGGCTGTGCTAGATACTCTTAAAAGAGTTTGGCCATCATGTGACATATCCTTTGTCAAAAGGTATGTTATGGGTGGAGGCATTGAATGGAACCCATATATTATGGCAGCAGAATATTTGGTCATATGGGGCATTCTACAAGTCGACCATCATGATATTACTACATGACTTGTATGAGGGAGAGATAAGGGAGCAACAAGAGGTGTTGTTACCTTGGGTTTTCTTGAGAGAATGTGGGGGTATCCTCTCCCATGCTTGGCATGATGTTGCAGGAGTAGGTGATGGCACTATCATGGTGCCAAGGGGCCACTCCGTAGCCTTGGAAGATCAAGAGGTACTTCCACTTTGGAAGGAATCTCCCATATACAGCAGCATTATGGTAGATGACTTTGACATTTGACATGTCAAAGAATGGAGCTATGAGGTAACAGGAGCCTTATTTTAGAGACCAACAACGCTGTCACTTGGGAGCTTGGGTTTATTGATGGAGTGTTCCCAGGATCACTTCACATATGATGCACTTGATGGACAAGGAGGGGGTGAGATTGATGGAGTAGTGGATGGAGACATCTATTACTGTGATATGCTCTTCTTGACTTGGATTTCCAAGCATAAGAAGAAATATCTTCATGCAGCATATGATTCATTCCTCATCATGGGAGTATGTCATACCACTATGGAGGGCTTATTCATGGATCTTATCATCATATTACTCTCTGTACATGGTAATAATTTTGTTTTTTCATTTATTGATTATCTAACACATTATTTGCATGCTCTTACCATTTCTATACAGTGCATTGCTCCACAAGAGGAAAAGCCTCTCATTGGGCTTCATGGTCAATTTTGGGCCAAATTATATGATGGAGACAGCCATCTCTTGTATGGCCTGGGGCAAGTGTTTTATTATTTTCTGTATTTCAGTTGGTATACAAAGCTATTTACTATTCACTAGTATATGTGATGACATACACAACTAGCAGTTTGTTAAGAAACAACTTTTCATGTTATTTTCTGAAACAACAGTTAGAAAAACTACACTGTGACTACTTGGGAGACTGTTGGTACCTTTCAGCACTGTGTAAAAACTTGTGTACCTCTCTCATGTGGGTACCATATGATTATGTACCATTCTCTTTGTGTGGGATGGTTTTGGCCAGCATGATTCATGATTCTATGGAGAGGATCTTTGAATATCTAGTCTTCTTCTTGCCACTTGAGGGAAACATTATTGCAGCCCAAGATCGGCAGCTACTCTGCACTTATCATAAGTGGAGAGAGAGATAGTGTGGGGTAGGCTATTTTATCTACCATTTTCAGTTATTCAGCCCACCTACATTGCAGGAGCCAAAGGTGGAGGAGATCTTTCATGAGTTGCCATTTGGGAGGTGACTCATTTTGTATGGATGATATCTTGGGGATGGAGGTTTCACATGGGGATGATAGTTCCCAATGTATTTCAGATTCCATGCCTCAAGGGGACCTCTAGATAGCACATTGTTGCCTCCATGGGTATTTTACTTCTTCATGATGATAGCTATTTGGGATGGTTACCAAAAGCTAACTTGCATAGTTGGGAGGGGCAACTTGGAGATATATTGATGAGACAACATCTTGTTCCTTGGATTTTATCCTATGAGGATGCTACAGGAGGAGGAGAGGAGGCTCTTCAGTTCTATCCTTGCAGTTGCTTGAGGACAAGCAACATTTGGGAGGGGAGGACTGTAATATTCCTAAGTTATCATGCAGCTAATAGGAATATAAAATTTTTCTTTTGACACCTAGTAGATGAATAAATGGGTAAGGAGGCCCATACATATGTTAAACAGGCATAAAATCCCTCTTTATGTGAAAAAGGATCATAGAAATAGCTATATCTTGCACCCTCATGTGTGAACAGGGGAAAATACATGTGGACAAGGTCAATTTTGACCAAGTCAACAACGTTGGTATGGATGGAGGAGATCATCAATAGAGACAACACAAAATAGTGGGAGGAAGATTCCATGATGGCGGAAACCCTAATGAGTGGGACCCAAGGTAAGAAGACTCACACTTTTTTATAAGGAGGGAAAGGCAGCCATTGTGGGGCATGTTATTGATTATTGATTTTATGGTCTGCATGACTATTGTGCATTCTTCAGCTGTTTAGTTGAGATTGTTGTGCTGCTTAGCACCAAGTGTTCCCGAGAGAGAATCCCATCTCCTTTTTTGAGAGGCCTCTTGGGGGAGAATTGTACTTCATTTTTCCACACTCAAGCTTAAGGCCAAGCTTCAGCCTTCAGCTACAATGTTATTTCTGCAGAGTATATTGTTGTGTTGCAGGGTGTTGCATTGGAGGGTTGAGAAACCCACTTCCAGAGCTATTTTTTCAGAGGAGGAAGCATTCTTCTCTTCGGGAGATCAGTGAGGAATATTTTGGAGTATATTTCACATCTTGGAACTTGGCCAACATATTTCCTATCACCTACAGTGCAGTATCCCTCTTTTACTGCGTTATTTCAGTGAGCCATTGCAGTGAGAGGTTTCAATGCTTGATTGGAGGGGGAGATCTTTAGTGATTGGATCAGCCTTTCACTTGAAGGATCTATTGGAGGATATCCATTCATTACATGTATCATCTACAACCATATTCATCTAGTTATTGAGTTGCAACTACTATTCAGCCCCAAGGTTGCATTCCGTCATTTTTGTATTTTTGCATATTTCAGGAAATCCTTCCCGGGTTGTCTTGAAAATGTCTTTGGGAGCTTAGATCTTTACTCCCGGCACTTTTTTAGCCATATATTTGCAGATATATACTATTGTAAATTTCCAGTGTACTTTTTCATGAGCATTTTTCTATGTAGCAGCATTTTATATTTGGAATATGTATTCATGGGAGGCTTGCTTGCCTTGATTATTTGAGTTGTGCCCACTTCTATTGTACTTATTTGCTGTTGATTTACATAATAAAATGGCTCCATGGTTTTCATACATTTTGGTGTAATGTTATTCACTACTATTTCTAGTTTTATGTTCATATATTTCTGCTTCCCCATTTGGGAAAACTACAAAGACCTAGTTGAGATTGGAGTTAAAGGGAAGATAACTATCAATTGTAAAATTATAAAATTGTACAGGTCATGCATGAGGTCATCTGGATTCCTTAAATTTATTGCATAATATTTAATTAGGAATTTCCTAATTAATAGGGGCTAAATTATCCTAGGAATGTGTAAGTAAGGTTGGTTAGTAATAGGCTGAGAATTTGATCAGGGGATTAATATTTAGCTAAAAATTAAAAGTGCTCAGAAATGCTCCAGACCTGAACGACCGGATAGATTTCGTCACCAGGAATCCAACGCAACTCGTTTCATCAAAATACGAGTTTGTATGAGTCAGTTATGGTCTATTTTTCGTTTTCCCAAACAAGTAAAAATTGAGCGAAACAGTGACAGACTAAGGAATAGGCAGTCCAGTCAGCACCTTAGGCATAGCCAAGGAATATTCTCCAATTTTAGCTAGTAACACTATGACAAGTGTCATCTTCAGATTCACCAAGGTTTCTATGTGAGGTTTGAATTTTTTCTCCATATTCTAAGGTTTCAATTGTATTTGATGGCTCATTATTTTTATTATATGGAGGATTTTTAAGCCAACAGGAAGGGCCACATGCCCCCCCCCCCCCCATGGCATGGACGATTGGCACTAAGGTTGAATGGGGCATATATTTTATATATAGCAAGGTTGGAACTTATATGGGCGCACATATGTTATATTGAAATATATTTTATATATCCTAAGGGTCTAAAATATACCTATGGCGACGGACATCTACCTATGGTGGAGCACTCTAAACTATGGTGGACAAATTATATAACATGGCAGAGCTCTTTAATCTAGCGGAAGGTTGCTATACACTTGGCGTACAAGCTATCTCATATAGCGGAGGTCTACAATAGCGGAAGGCTATCAATTTGGTAGAGGTTGCTAAGTATGGCGGAGAAAAATGTTATGGGGTGGGTCGAGATCAAACCCACGACCTCACCCACGCCCACGCAATGCCTAACCATCTCTGTTACCACCGTGGTTCTTAACCACTATGTTTGTCACTCATACTTGAAGTTTCAATACACCACTGATGGGGGTGCGGAGGGGGCCAGCCCCCTCCCATGTGATCGTGCGCCTGGGACCAAGGGCTAAACTGTTCAAACCAATAGAGAATTAAAGAGGGATTACATTAGCGCTAAACCATGTTTATTACATTAATCCGTAGTTAATCTGGATTAACCCGCAATTGACGATAAATGCGCTCAGCGCTAATGCGCTTATCTTAACATTTAAACTACACTTATCTTATGATTCATAGGCAGTTAATGTAGCAGTAAACTTGGCGAAGGTGCCTTTTTAGGCAGTTTTCTGAATTTAGTCATGTAAACTGGCGGAACTTCCAGATTTAGTGGAGAAATAGTAGGGAAATTTTTTTTTTCCATAACTAAGGCAATTTTCAACCAAAATGAGCTTAGGAAGAGTCATTCTTGGTAGATTTTGATGTTTTTGGAGCCATTGGAGTAGGTTGCAGAGGCAACAGGAGACTGTAACAAGCATTTTGCACAATTGAAGCTAATACAAATGCCCACACTATGTAGCTGGACCAAGGAGATGTAGCCCAGGAGGGGTGAACTCCTTCAACAAAAACTTGTGTGTTGAGCTCTGTTATTTGTGCTTGTGGTGTTTTATATGCTACTTTTCAGCATTAAGTTTCTATGCTTTTGATTTCATGAAAAACACTAAATTTCACCAAGTTTAATGAATTGTCGATCACATGCTCATGGATAAACTCTTGTTTAATAAGCAAACCAAAGCACTTTCATTTTAAATATAAAACTGATATTATCATAGCAATAAATAACAATCAATTTCATATCAAAATTGGTTAAGTATTGGACCAATTTTTCCTAGATTAGAGTGAGACAGTCAGCAGAGTGCAAAGGTTTCTCAAGAAGGGAAATAGCATTGTATTGTTTCGTGGTTTGACTTTATGCATTATACAGATAGAGGATTTTTGGGCAGTTTATTTCCCCAGATACATGTTGTGTTGTGTGATTGATAAATTCTTTCTCTTTCATGTTTGTTATTATGCGATCGTATTTGGTTTTCGCAAATTTGTAGAAGTGATTTAGTATTTTTTTTTAGTACAGTGCAAGATCAAATTGAATCCATTGGTTGAATTTATACATGGCATTAGAGCAGGAATCACAATAGAAGAGAAGAACCAGATTTTGTTTTGAACAGATACATCAAATTTGCAGATATATTCTTCAGGACGCAGAAGCAGATCAAGATGTCTTTAAATGGCTTGAGACTCGAATATGCACTCAAGGGAAATTTTAATTACATGGCATGGAAGGATAGGATGGAGGAAATTCTTGAGGACAATGTACTGAAGGCATTCATAGACAATGATATTCCTCAGCCTGCAGCAGCAGATGCTAAATTTCTTGATGCATGGAAGAAGAATGTAGCAAAGGCAAGAAGGATGTTCTTAGAGGGAGTTTGAGATCATATTTTCTCGAATCTCCATGGAAAGGAAACTCCATATGCTATGTGGAACGCCTTAACATGTCTATTTTAGAATAGCAGTGACCATAGGAAGCTGGCATTGAAAGACAAGCTCAGAAAAATCAAGTTGGAGGAGGGCGAGACAATACCAAAATACTTGACGAGGTTCACTCAGTGTCAATATGAGCTTGGAAGTGTTGGTGTGACAGTTTTCAATGATGATTTGGTGAGCCTAGCACTTCTAGATCTTCCTAAGAGTTGGCATAGCTACCAGGAATCTATGAATGGGAAGGAGAATTTAACAGAGTGGGAGTGATTGTGGTCTGACTTGGTACACGAAGAGATAAGGCAGAGCACCAAATATGGGACCTCTTCCAAAGACAACAAAGAAGACTTTGCATTAGTTGGAAAAGGTAAGAATGCCGAGGGAAAGAAGTCCTAAAGAGAAGATGGAAAGAGATACTTTTCCAAGGTCAGGTTTTTTCATTGTCATGAGTACGGGCACTATGCCATGAAATGTCCACAAAAGAAGGCAAGAAAGAAGGACCCTGCAGTTGCAGTAGTGGGTGAAGCTCTAACTTCATAATTTGAGCTTAATTTTACTCTCATTGTATCCATGGCCAGCATTGTAATGGGATGCATGTGGTATCTCTACACTGGTGCTTCATTCCATATGACAGGGAATATAAATCTCTTCAGTGACTTGGAGGAGAAGGACCTCTAATAGAACAGAGAGTTTGGAGATGACGGGAGGTATAAAGCGACTGACATAGGTAAAATTACCTTTCAGTAGGAGAATAGCTCCCCTCTCAGACTCAAAGATGCTTTGTATGTTCCAGGACTAACGAATAATCTTATTTCCATATTGGAAGACCATGTTTATGATATGATATTTAGAAAAGAAAATTTTTCCTTACACACATCACCAT